>JAVYIG010002937.1:0-219061 GCA_035222895.1 Strongylocentrotus droebachiensis | reverse complement strand
TCTAGAAACCTCAAAATACAGATTTCAAATCTTACTTGTACAGGAAGCTTTGCAATTGACGTTCCTTCCTGGTCTCTTTCGGAGTAGAGGAAAAGTGGTGTAACTCGGACCAGAATATTCAGGGAAATGATGATCATGACTGGGTGGCAAAGTGAGATTTATCTCACATTTCCTGGTGTAAATGTAAATACCCTTCCATGCCCATTGATGTTTTCCTGGAGACATTGATGCATGGTACTGTAACTGAACTACATGTAACTTTATATTGTACCAAGGTATCTCTTTGATTGTACATTGAATATTTACATGTACCGGTACATGTAGTTCTTAATTCATGAATGAGAATATTATGAATTTGTTCAATTGAATGGTTTGAGAGTTGAGATATCACTTCAACCTGAAACAAGCTACATGTATATGTTATGTAACATGAGGAATCAAAGTTTTGATTGGTATAATCATAAACGTACTTGTATAATACATGCTATTTGCAAACAGTGCTCCACTTTCGCTACAACAAGAAACTGAAAAGTCCCTGGCTATCAAAAGCTATGGGAAATTTAGAGGTCATCACATGCAGACCAATCACCAACTATTTTTCTCACTCTTACCAGGACATCCCTGCTTTTACTTTGCATCTATAGCTTTTTAATGAATGGGATGAAACAAATTCCTGGAACAATGCCAAAACTGTCAGTTCACTACTACACTGTAGAACGAACAGGGAGCATTTTGTATGACCTCTCGATGTGTCATACAGTACATGTTAAACCAATGTAATTGGTAGCTGCATTGTACCAATATCCCACTGAGTATAGTCAAATAGATTAATGAGTTTATAAGTGGCAATGGGCTTGAAATTACAAGGTCATGTGGTATAATAATGTATCTTGCAGATTGGTCTTTAAAAGTTGATTGGCTACTTAATCTTTGGAGGTTGGAGGTTAAAGCTCATCTTCTTGAGCTCTGGTATGGAAATCTTTTCTTGAGAGAAAATTAGAGAAAACTGCTATGATTTATTTTGGATTGTTTATCCAGCAGTAGATTGGTTGCTTGAAGTTGAACCAGTGAAATAAAAACAAATGCACAAAAACTTACTGGGCATCATCTTTGATAAACACCACAACTCCCATTTGCACATAGTGACCTGTGTTAAGCACATGGTGTTGAGCCTCCAGTACTTACCCAGATTTCCTTATCTTTCTAGTTTCTACATGTATTCCCATTACTCAGCTACTAAACTACTGGTACATATTGGTGATTGGTGGTTCAAATATATATATTTTCTTTATTTGAACAACATTTGATTTGGAATTTTAACTTTGATAATTAATTTTTTTCTATTAAAATACTCCTCATTATTGCTTCACAATTCAAATGTATTGCTAATCAAACATCCAACAAGAGGTGCAGATACAGTATGACACATGATAATCTACATAGATTGTTTCTGTTCCTGTTTCGGTTGCGTTGGTACATACTGTAGGCCTACTCAGGAATGTCTGTACTTCACCAACGTTTTGATTAGAATGGTTGTGTACTGTATGTGCTATGGCAGGAAAGGTGTTTCACATTTGAAGTGATTGTGTACATATTTGTAGGTCTGCCTACATGTAAATTACAGGTCAGTAGATCTTGTACAGTCACTGTGTGTCAACAATTGAGTTATCACAGTAAGATATTCAATTTTATCCACCTGCCAAGCAAAAGGGCAAAGCCTCAAAGGCCATGATATTGATTCTTCTTCTTCTTCCAGTGCAAGTTCATGTACAGTCCTCTGGGTAGAGTATTTTCGTACTGTTGTGTAGTGCTGTGAGCAAGTGTGCCATGCTGCATTGTGTGAGCCTCCAAAAAAGAGGTCCAAAACGGTTTTAGAATTGAGTAGTAAAAAGTGTTGATTGTTGTTATCACAAAGGGCATTCAGATACGGATTAAGCACAAGCTCTCGACTCTACAAAAGAACTCTCAAGTTTGACTACCCTACAACTAGTAGGGTCTACAAGACAATAATGACTGCTTGAAAGTTGTTCATGTAGGGCACTTGTACTGTGTTTGTTCAATAATACCCTTGCGGTTTAATAGCCCCTGGTCATCCAGTACCAGGCAGAAGTGCAGTATTTATACACTCAGTTACAGTATTAAATGCCTGACTAAATAGTAAATGCAACATGGGTTTGTGAAAGAAATTTATATTTCTTTAGTGAATAACAAATAATAACTAGTGAAATAGGGTTCTGTCTATCCCATGCCAAAATCCAAAATCATGTTGGTGTACACGTCACATGCACATTGCCACAGGTCTACATAATTAATTAGATTCTAGATCTACCGTATGATGTATTCTCATTATTACACCACAACCGAAAATAGCCATTACGGTTACGTTACGTTAGATGTATCTGCAAAGTTTTTGCCCATACAGTCCCCAATACAGTACAGTACAGTACTGTTTTTACACTCTTTCAAACTAACTAGACTCTACAGGAAAAGAAAGAGATGAGAACACTAGCAGACTGACTCTTCCACAATGTAACACTGCACCCAATGCCATGTGTACTGTACGAATACTCAGCGCGTACGCTTGACCTCACTCAGGCTCAGCCAAAGCGTCGGTTCAACCGCTCGCGTGGGGCAGCATCATCTCCATTAACGGCATCCTGCTGTGTGCTGTTATTCCAAACTCACACCGAATGTAAATTGACAAGTGTCAAACATCTTGATTTAGACATGAAATGTCGTAATTTCTACAAGAGCTACTGATAAAATTCCGTTCCTCATAATTCATGTATCAGAATGGAAGAGTAAAATCAATTAAAGAATTTCGTGAAATGAAAAACCATACATTCTGCCAACTGCCACACGATTCAAAAAATTATTTAGCGGACAAATAAAACTAACCTTGGTCTCAAACTGTCCAGCTCCGTCTTGTATTTCCCACATTCAATCTGCAATTTCGCCTTTTCTCCAGCTGTTTCATCGAGCAATTTCCGGGCATCAGCTAATTCCTTTTCATATAATACTTTAATGCCTTCAATATCTCGGGTTTGTGTTTCTTCAAAAGAAGTAATTTGGACCAGAAGTCGTCCATTTTCTAATTCGAGGTGACGAACTCGATCAATGTAAGTTGCCAGCCGATCGTTGAGGCCGATCAACTCTTCTTTCTCTTCATGCCTGGAAATTTTCGCCGGACTGAGTAAAGATTTTGCCTGCGATGAAGAACTAGCCTTTGGAGTTGAAGATGTCGTCTTAAACTCCGTCCGAGTAGATCGCTTTTCGTATCTCTGACTCTTCGTTTGGGACGCCATGATTACAAAAATTGAGTTCACGAAAATAAATGCGTCGGACTGCACCTAGCTAGCTGGCCCACGTATAACACGCTTGTTTGCTGACAAGATCCCCGGCACGCGAAAAGCCCGGAAGTAAACTGTAACGGTAAACTCAACTTTCCTAATATCACGTGATACGAGTTAACAAATCGTGGCCCAGAAGTTAGTGATACAGCGGGAAATTTGTTTCGAACGTGGGCGTGCAACAAAACCAACAAATATATACCAAATTATGAATATTATGATTTGAAGATATTGTGATCAGAGTGGTATACGTTTTCATGTGTGTATAGAATCATCTTCCTGATTTTGTTTGGGGTAAGATTGTAATATTTAATGAAATAGATCTATACATAACTATATTCCGCAACTTTACAAGATCTGACAGAATCATTTATATTCCCAGTCGGACCTAGGAAAGTCTTGTCTCAACAAAATATTTGTTTTACTGATCCCATGCCAGTAGCTCTTTGAGTTTGAGTTGATGTTAACCCTTTGTTATCCAACTGCCTAAATAGTCAATGTAAATAAAGGGGCACTTAATTGTTTCGGAATGAGATAACACACACATAATTGGCTGACCCACATTCGTTGCTTCAGCACAAATTTGGTACAAGAGGATTTTGACAATAATTTTTGAAAAGCCAGATGTTCAGTCATGCTTGGCAGCACTATTATGAAAATGGTATCATTGGCAGGGTATTAGTTCTACTTTACAATCAAATATGATTCAAGATCACACAAGTTATAACTTTTAAATTGGAAGCTACTATACTGTATAAAAACCATCAAGTGGACATCAAAAAATGTCTACTTAATGACTCATTTTTTCATTTTTTCACTCCAAATGTCCCTCCAATGACGCTTTTAGTGAAATTACATATATAGAGAGAGATATATAAACAAATAGGGCCTTCTATGAGAAATTAAGCATTAGGAGGACACCATATATGTTGTCCTCCTAATGACAATGTCTACTTAATGACTCATTTTTCACTCAAAATGTCCCTCTAATGACGCCTTTAGTAAAATATACACATGTATAAATATATTATAAATATATATATGTATATACATTTACATACCTCCTACATCTCTTTATTGTTATTGGTATTTCATGTTATGTAGATATTGGTTTATCTGTTGTTTGGTATTTTGTGTAGATTGTGATTATTAGCTTATTATGTAGACTGTTTTTTATGGCAACCCCACCACAAGCCTCATGCTTTTAGGAAAGTTCTCCTCTTTCCTACATAACATTGTAAATATATATTTCATGAAAATTGTCTTCCCTTTGTTTTCATGAAGGAAATAAATGTTAATTGAAACTTGAAAACGAATGTCCCTATCTCTTAGAATTGATGGAACACTATAGGATAGGTGCTGTGTATCATCAAATTACACATATTCCATCATTATCATTGCTATAACTAGTAATATCATTATTATTACTATTTTCATCATTATTATTGGTATTATCATCATCATCTTTATCATTACAGTTATTATTGTCATATTATAACATTGTCAATATCATTATATCATGGGAAGATCTGTTAGCTATTGGAAGGGAAGAGTTCAGGTAAAACTTTTTTCTGTGAAATTAAGATGTCTGTATCAATACTATCATTTATATTTATAAAACAGTTTAAAAACTGCAATTATTTTGAAATTCTTTTTTTCAAGAAATTATTGTTTAGAAGACTGACCTTTCAAAAATGAATTGCTCATCATTTAACAACAACAACTATAGCTTCATATTTCACACACTTTGATTGTTTCATTTAATTTTGTTAGTGTGTATTAAGCTAGCTGGGAACAAACAGAACAAAACAATAAACGAAGGTCAAACACAAAGAACAAGAAGCACATAAGAATGTCTTTTGTTCTTGTAAATCTTTTCTATTTATTTATGAAAACACATGATTTTTTTATAAATTTAGTACATTGCACATTATATACATGTATCAAGTTAATTTCCTCTATATTTTTATCAAAATGAGTAAATAAATGAAAGTCTGAAGATACGTATAAAATAAGATGGAAAGAAAGAGCAAGATAAGATAAAAGATATTTGCAAATAATGAAAACAAGACAAACAAACAATAAGAAAATTTTAACTGCTAGTCTGCTACAGAACTATGTGATATTGATATATAATTAGGCCTACCATAATTTTTCTTGTATTATTCTGTATATATTCAATGTATATATTAAATGAATGCCATCATGTAAAGATACCTGACATAATAATAAAGATATAACAACTATACAGCTGGAATAATAGAAAATTAAAAAAGAAAAAGATGATTGCACAATGTGTCCCTCTTTGGTGGCAAAGGTATAACAAATTAGTGAATAACATATGGCATTTCAATTTCCTGGAATAAGAAAAATGATGGAAATCTTGAATAACTAGTTACACTTCATACAAAAGACAGATTAAACGAAACCAATGCACATACAGGCATACTCTATCCAGGTATGTCGTTGCCTTTTGCCTGAACATCAACTTTCCATTTTCTTGACCTTTGTGAGCACTGAAAAGGAAAATTGTTGGAACATTTTCATTAATATGGCGTTAACTCATACACTTTCCAAGGCCCCATTTCAAAAAAACTTGACAGTTTTTGTTATGAGCTAGTGAAATCCTTGCTTCTGATTGGTTATCAGCAGATTTGTCACTGATTTTTATCATTTGTCATTGAAAATATGCTTTGTGAAACGGGTCCGGAGTCATCACCCTTCTAGCTCTCAGCTGATGATATCACTTTTGGGGGCTATCACTTAAAGCACTGCTTTACTTACAATCTTTTGTGGATAATATATCATCTAAACTTCATTAACAATCTATATTTTGAAGAAATAGGACAAGGTGTCGTGACAGTAGTTTCAGATATATTTCTTAATATCAAAGCTGTGCTGTAAATTATTCTAACGTACAGTATTGTAAAAGACTTACCATACATTAAAGTAAATGAGGATTGCTTATTCTAGTTTCATTGATAAGTTGACAAGTTGACAAATCTTGAGAGCTCCATTTTCAAATTCATTACTGTTTCAATATACATACATTAAATTTAGGATGCTAAAGCGAAACGTCGTGGCATGTAACACCATGGATTTTTGATAAAGGGACACATTTTGCCTTTCTTTATTGGGATCTTCTTTTTAAAAAAAAACCAGGACAGGCATATATCAGTGTCCAAATTAGTACTAAATCTGGTGTATACCTGCCTGGCTAGCTATTCAACTTAGCTAAAGGTAGGTTAAGAGCTGTGTAAAAAAAGATGATACTACTTTATACACTAACACCAGACATGAAATATCTGTTGATTTGCTATTCCATAATATACAAGGTCTCTGATTCATATTTCAACAAGTATGACAAAACTCATGGCAGGAATAGGGCTCTTCCAGTATATAAGCTTTTGTAAATCAACCCACAAATGCATACTGATGATAAAACACAGAGATTTGAAGGGTACTATCTTATCTCAATATATTATGCTGCAGCATTGTAACGCCTCATGTCTCAATGAGTTTTGAAAGGGCTTTCACTTATTACTGGGCATCGTTAAGCTCTTGACCACTAAATTTCTAAATGCTTATTGGACAGAAACCATTGGTTCTTGTATTAAATGAGTTTAAAAACCCTGAGGCTGAACTAAATCTTTGGAAAGGATCCTACAAGGACCAAGTATAACAGAAGTCCCTCTGCAGTGAGTTGTACATAGCCCTAGGTGAAGCCCTCTGCATGGTGTTAAGAACTTGTTGCAGTTGGTTGTCCATCAAGGTGCATCTCGCATTGGATCAGCAAGACTCCTTAATAGATGCCATCAGCTTGTTGCCATTGGTAACGGATGTGGTGGCAATGATGAATGTGTAATCTGAAAAGAAGAAACAAAATTCCATCATGAATTAGTTGTTCTGAGGTGTTTTCAGAGAATTTTATTTTGGGTATATGTGATTAGTGATACATATTACAAACAATCATTATCACTGGAGGCCTTCTACAGTGAGTTGTACATTTTCCTTGACGAAGCTCTCTACATGGTGCCAAGAACCTGTTGCAATTGCTTATCCTTGAAAGTAGAAAGTAACCAGGGGGTGTTGCTGTACGTAAAGTTATGAATGACTTTACAAATGATTTGAATATGAAGCGCCAAATGGGATGCCCAACGTTTTTCCTGACATTTTAACAAAGTGTGACTGTATTTCCCATAATCTCAATTAAATTGTAGTCAAATGTACATTAAAAGCATTAAAATGTTTTGTTAATAATGATAAGGCTAATCTACATCTGCATATTTCAACTTTAGCTTTAATATGCAATTAAAAGGATTTGATAATCCCATTTAGCTCTTCATATTCAAGTCATTCGTAAAGTCATGAGTAACTTTTCGCACAGCTTTATGAAACGCCCCCCTGGAAGAAGATACAGAAATTGCATCATGAAGCCTTAATGGTGACCAGTCGAGATGCTTTCAAAGCACAACTGATACAACACTGGATATAGCAACACCCAAAATTCTTTCTGCGAAAAATAATGGCATTTGTTTACAATTCACAATGATTCCACTTTCACAGGAGATACTTTCATTACTCAGCAATGATCAATCAGTCTTAAAGGGAGTGTAGCTTGGCAAATACTGGTTAACGTCATCTACGTCTTCGTTTGGACAACTGCACTTAAACGAAGGGACTTGATTAACGGTAGTCAGCGACTTAATCTCTACATGGTCAGCGTTTGCAAAAAAGACCGAAGTTCTCCTCATGCTTCAGTTTCGCGTATGTTGCACGCACGTGATTGCTGTGGTCGCATCGTCCTTAGTCGTATTATACCCGATTGGCCCCGAGTCAGGCCATGGGAAAGACACATAGTCTTGCAAGGCTACACTCCCTTTAATTCCACAAGAAACTTACTCTTCATTTTCCCTAGTAGCCTCAGGGCATTGATTTCAGCAAACGTGCAGCCACCTAAGAAGTAAACCATCACGACTCTCTCTGATGGAGGACCAGTTACAGAGCTGCTACCGGTATGGCCTGGAAATATTCAACATGCATTCATACCTTATAATCATAGAAGATAGCAAACTTTCAAAACTTACACAAATTGACAGTTGGGCAAGAGGCGTCAACCCTTTTTTTAAATGTGTCCTATATTGAAGAATGTCCATCGACCTATGCTACATACAGGAGGCAATCAACAAACAAAACTTATCATACAATTAGTATAAGATCTGCACAAAAGATTAGGGCCCTGTTGCATAAAACTTATCATTGATGGTAACTTTGCCATCAATGGCAACTACCATGGTAACAGGGCTCAACAGCCAATCAAAATCAAGGTCTCCATGGAAGTTACCATTGATGGCAAAGTTACCATCAAAGGTAAGTTTTGTGCAACGGGGCCCAGGTCTCATTCTCTATGGCTCATGAAAAGCTTATGTAAGCTTTTCATGCATTCTGAACTATTTCCATTAAAAAAATTAAGATTTTTTATATTATCAATAAGTTGGAGATCACCAACACACGATTATACTAGTTTTAAGACAGATTTGAATGGAGTGTTAACCTTTTACTTGAGTGTGGCATATGATGGTCCTAGAAAGAGCTTCGAGACAGATTTGATTGAAGTATTGAATACAATACCTTTTACTGATGTTGATTTATGAGTGGCATATGATGGTCCTGGTAACAGCTTGGTGACATCATCAAGGCTAGCCCAACTTCCTCTTGCAAGTACCTTCAATGAACAGAACATAATGAAGAGTGAGATGGAAGAATGTAACAACTGCAAGTGACTGCACATTATCAGTATTCACAGGTAACATACAGCAAATACAAGCTGTATATTCAAAATTCTTGGTACAACTGCAGAATATCCAATAAAGTAACCATACCCCTGACCCCAAATCTAATCCCAATCCTAATATTAATCCTACCTCTGACCCTTACTCTAATCCTAATATTAATTCTAACCCTGACTCAACCCTGGACCTGATCCTGTCCCTAACCCTAATTCAAATACTGATGTGGAGTGGGGTATTCTGCAGTTAGGCCGAATTCTATTCATTTTGTGGACATACCAGTACGTTTTGAAATGTAATTTACTTGAAATCCACTACGCATGTAAAGATTGTTTCTACGAGCTACACATGTCAGTTAAAGGGAAACTAGAATATGGGTAATGCACAAAGCTGCACGATCAATCTCATGGTAAAGCAAATAGACAATTCTATTATACTTCCAAAAGACAAAATCTGATAAATAGATAATGATGTTTGCACTCAACTTTATATTACCAATATAAAGATGGATAAGCAAATAAACTCTAGACTCAGGCGCTAAGTACACAGAAATGTTGGGACAGTTTGTAGATGTATTTGTAGAGAGAAATGAAAGAAGATAGCTGGAGAGCTTAGTCATCTTTGAAGAAATATTTAAAGGAGTGAATGAAGAAAGAAACTTGAAGAAAATGATCATGAAGCAAAAGAGGAATTGAATGGGTAACAAGACGCACAGAGATGTACCTTAGTGAAAGATACACATACATGTAGGTGAATTTTTTATAAAAAGGTCTAAACCAACAGAAGACAGGGTATAGGATAAATTGAAGATGAATGAATAAATAAAGAAGCCACTTACATTAAATTAAAGGGAAATTTGAAAAATGTATCAAAACTACTGGTACTGGAAATCTAAATATAGATTTATACTGCAAACTTTTCTTTAAAGGAGAAAGGTATGCCAAAGGAAATGTATAAATAAATACTCCATTTAATGTGTGAAATAAAATTAAAAAAAACAAAAACAGAACTAAACAAAAGAAAAAAAGACAGATTCCCAGAGGAACGGAGAAGATGATCGTCTTAGTTTTCTGGTGTATGGGCCTACCCAATGGAAGAACAGCCAACAGTCCGTTCTTGAATGGTTCTTACCTGTTCCACTAGCCGACAAGTCATGGGGGTATAGGCACCGCTGAATACGTAGGACATGTCATTAGGATCCTTGAGATTCACTTCAGAAGCCTTGGGGATCTGACGGAGTGCAAAACAGTAAAACATTTGATGCAGATTGTTGAAGATTATAATTCATTCAATAAATATTCCCTATTTAAAATGTAATCAATTTAACTGAAGAAAGTGTTAGATGTTAACGTAAGAAGCATATTCAGTTTTATCACTTATATTTGTCTTCTTTCGATAGTTATAAAACAAAGAAGGAAATCTTCTTGTACCAACCCATCTAGGCATTAAGGAGTGCTCATGAGGTAGAGCAAAGGTCTCATGATTGGAAGGTCCTGAGTTTGAAACCAAGTCCCTCAGAACAGACTTCATTTCATTTCATTTCATTTATTCATTTCACTCTCTTTTAAAAAACATCAAAAGTATATCAAAAGGACAGTGGAAAGATAAAGATAACATAAGGTAAAGACAGTTACAGGAAGATAAGAAGAGAGAGAAGACAAGAAGAAGGAAGTTACAACTTAAAGCTGTAGGTCCCCTGGTTGCTTACTGAAAAGCATATCATTAACAGTCAGGTAAGAAATCATCAAACCAAACCCAAACCAGCATCAATTTGAGAATACAGTTAAAGGGATTGGGTATCTTTGCCTCAGATTCTAAACAAAATCCTAGATTTAGCTCATGCTGTAATCATAATTATAAACCTTTAGGTCTGTCAGGAAATCCCATGACTTTTACAAGCCGATCGCCCGTCTGATTATCAAGATATTTATGATTGGAAATCAAAATTTCAAAAACCGTTTTACTAACGGTTTTTATAACACTACCTGTTGAGGAAAACGAGTATGGTAAAACAGGTCACTCAAAGATTTTTACATTTTTGAGGCACTTCATGACCATTTTGAAGCGCAATTTTTTAGGGCTTCAATATTGCACCATATCACAGATATTGATAACACGTAGGGCCACGCATCTCAGAGTTAACATTGTTAAACGATGCCTTAAACATACCAAGTTGAGTTTCCTTGAGAGCAGCCTGAAGCCAGCCCTCTTCATGGCTTTATCCGCTACTCCGCTGATCTTGGTGGTGACCCCTGACACAGACATCTTACCCATGCTGATCTCTACAGGCTGCTGCTCAACAAACAGACCGAGCTTCTTCAGGTTGGCGAAGGTCAGCATGTACTCGTAACCGTGGCTCTGAAGAAAGTGCCTCTGTAACGTCTGATATTCCTTGCTGGGCAGACCTGAAAGGAAACGTGTTGTTTTTTATTGAGTTTTGTGACAAGTGTTTTTAGGTAGAGGCGAAGATGTTAATACGTTTTCCTTCTTTGTTAAGAGTCTTCTTTTCCTCTCTTCTGCTCTCTTTCTCCAAGCTCTCTATCCTCCTCTCCTCTTTGCCTATCACTTTCTTCCATCTTCCTTTCTCCCATTTATAATGTATAATTGTATTTATGTATTCGGGCGTACCCACTACAAGCTATGCTTTTCAGGTTTCGCGCCTTCTTCCTTGTAATACAAGTTCTTTAATTATATTTATGTTCCTACTTATAAATTGTATTGTTTGGAAGAAAATAAATGTTCATTTGAATTGAATTGAATTGAACTCTTCTTTAAAAACTTGAACAAATTTTGCATAACTGATTTTTAGAATATGAGGAAATTGTTTTGTTTGTTTGTTGAAATTGCTATAATTTTCTTCCAAATTAGAGTAAAAACTAATATTTCTAAATCATAAATTAGTAGAAACAATTAAATGAATTTTTATTTTCATTTTTACCAGAACTCAAACTAATCTTTAAACTCACCATTCTGGGTTAGTGAAAGTAGGCACATCAATCTAAGGGTCCTCACTAAACTCATCTATACCAAAGAGAGAGAGAATGAGAAAAGTCTCAAAATGTATCTTACACAAAGGAGAAAAATCAGTTCCATTAATTGCATTTCAAAATAACCATAGAAGTCAAATGCAAAATACTGTGTATAGATACCAATATTGTTGACTTGACTTTCATTGATATAGTGGGACACAGAACCATGCAGCACAAGTTTATACCCCACCCCGTTTTTAGGGGGAGGGGATGGTGGGGGGAAGGGATGGCTTCAAAGAATAAAATGCCAGAAAAATTTACAGCTGCTCAAACTAGCATCACTACTGATACCGGGCAGTTCAAAGAGTACTTATCTAATGCTTGCTTTCATTTTGAGTGAGGTGGAGATTGATTCCAACCGTCTCTTGGAGCTAATTTGCAGTGAAGATGAAAAAGTGGGCTATTTCAAAGTTGTGCTTGGGAAATCATCTCATGCTGTTATTCGAAAGAGCTCCTTAAAGCCCCACTGTACTACTTGTAGCTACTTGCTCCCTCTATATAGAAAACAACGCCTAAGCGGTGCCTGTTGGTCCCCCATGATCCTTTTTTTCTTATGTTATGAGAGCTGAGTTGATGAGATAGCCACCTGTCAGTGACCACACTGGGTGGTCTAATCCCTCCTGGCCAAACTTGTACAGACAGGCTTTAAAACGCACTGAGATGCTAAATCTCTGTTCCTGAAGTGAGCAGGATCTTTTGACTCTGGCTACAGAGAACAATCAAATTGAATTATAACAGAGATACTATCACACCAATCACAGATTACAGACATGTAACTTAAAAACAGCTAAACATTCTGAACAGTTTTCACGAAAAAAAAGAACTTGCATGCAATAACAAAGCACAAGCAGCAATACTACAATCCTTATTGCACTGCATGTAAAAAGCAACCAGCAGAATGTATTTCTAGAGAGGTAATCAACATCAGTGGTATTCAGGCATTTGCTCCAGGCTTTGTTAAATCCAAGATATTGGATTAGGGTTAATATTTGCTACTGGGTTTCGGGGTTAGGTTAGGCATAACATTTGATCCAGGGTTTAAATGCAAGGATTCAGTGCATGTAGAATATTGACTGTGGAGCAATTGTCTATGAAGTATGCGTTGTACAATCAATTTAGAAAAACTGCATAAAATCCTACTGCATTCATAGAAAAGAGATCAAATAAAATAAAATCATATGAACACATACACATACACAAGTATTTCATAGCAATTAAAATTAAAAAAAACAAACACATAGGGCCTACTGGTATTCCAAGTCTTTCATGCATTCAACAGAGACACTGACACATAAGTTGTGAAGACTGTTGCAATGAAGTACATTCTAAATCACATCCATAAAACATACATATCAACTATCATGCTTCGTTACATACACACCAACCTTGAAAATCTCACTCTGCAATAGCACACAAGAAAAAGAACAGAAAGGTCAAAAGTGTAGAAATGTTGAACAGGTCTTTGCTGAATTAAATTGAGTACATATGGAGCAAGAACAACATGGACTTGAATAGGAAAATTAGTTAAACTTATTCAGTAAGGATCTTATTTTTTCAGCAAATGGTGGAATCAAATAATAAAATTATCAGATCAATCTTCATTGAAAAGGACAAACCTGAATTTGCTGTCCATTTTCCCATCCAGTATTAAGATTTTAATACAGAAGAACCAACTAATTAGCAAAGATCAATATCGTACATTTTTATAAACACTAAACCCTGAACAAATCTCCAACATGTTGCATACATGAACCGGTATATGAAAAATAACATATAATAAAAGTATCATATTCAATTTGATATTCAAATTAATTTCATGATCCATAAATAATGTATTTCTTACCTGCTTGTCTATTTGTTCCTCCACAAATGTGTAGTTATCTTTCATATTTGATCCATCAAGCATTGCTACACATAGAAATAAAAAAATAAAAAAATAGTTACCTTTTAAGGACATACATCACAATGAATATCATTTTTTCCCAAAAATAAGCATTTACACTAAATTTTTATTTCATTTTTACAAAATGTGTGCAAAATGTCTAATAAAGTCTAATGTAACACAAACAATTGACATGTGTTATATTCCTTTCTTAGTAATAGTAATTACTAAGAATTATTTAATTTTATTTATCATATGATGTAGATATGTATAGTACAGGCACAGGTGGCTCCATGTTGGCTCCATAAACAAATGTTTCAGTTTCTAAATTCTATATAACCGTGTGAACAAAACCTGTGGCATATATTTCTGGTTTAAGGTAGAAAATTGTGAGAACTTATGCACAACATTGTCACAACCTTATACAACCTCTGATGGGTGTTGAATATAACAACATCTCACCATGCAGAGTATGCAGATACCCCCCTCCTCCCCCCCCCCCCCCTTCCATGAGGCCAAGATTTGGATATGTCACTGTAACACCATTGATGTTAAATAAATATCATTTTTGGGTGATAGTAGAAAACCTAGAAAAATTATTGTGCACAGCATTTATAGAACATTGCATAGAATTGAAATCATTGAATCATTTGTCATACAACAGAAAAATTCTTTTTCCACCGGTTGAACAGTAACAAAGATCATGTCACAGCAGAATCAAATAAAACAAAGACGTGTACAATGACAAATATACATTATGAGATCACAAAAAAGAAGATAATACAAAAACCAATATGTGTCAGAAAGATAATACAGGAAAAGGAAACTCATCTCATTATGTGTGAATACAGAATTTATGTTTAATTCAAAATGGGTGCTGAATACAGACTGAACTCACCATGCTCTGTTTGTAGGTGCTCGTCAAAGTCCAGCTGGGTGTTTGTCTTATTCATGATGACTTCACAAGCTCCAACGTCTGTTGGAGGGAGAAGATGGTATAACAAAGTATTAACCCTCTAGATATGTAAAGGACCTCAAAGGTAAAAATACACATGATAGCTGATAGACAGAATTTCACAGAAAGACAGATTATTACAGTGCTTATAAACCCCTGGAGATTATATTTCATGATTTGTTGATGTTGTCCTATAGGTCATGCCTGACCCGTTGTGACCCATGTGATGAGACCTTTCCATCGGCATCTGTCTCCTGCAATCCAGTAGAGTGTATAGAGAGGGTGGCCAGTGATATCTCTAAGACCGTCACTCCATCTTAGCTTGGGTCTTCCTTTCCTACGTTTTACCTTAAAGGTGCCTTGAATGTTGTAGCTTATTTGTCATTCTTGTTCAAATCATTTATTTCCATGTATGTAACCTTCATTACGTAAAATACCTGGTTATGCCTGGCAAGTTGCACTCACATCCTTTTATTTAAATGCAAGCGTAATCTCATCTGGTTTTAGTGTTTTTAATTTGGTTAGATCAACATAATGCATACACATCAGACAATAATAGGGTAAATCTTGGCAGGAAACAATGCCATGCATGAGATCAAAATTGATATAGTAGAAAGAACACAAATTGGGGAAATCTAAAAAAAAGATTGCTTACGTATTGTAAGTGACTTGTATTTCTGTTTGAGGTCCTTCAGTTCAGACTGTACAAACGTCTTCATGTCGCTCACAGAATTCAACTGTCTTCCTTTCTGCAAAGGACAAAAAAAGAAAAAAGAAAATATATTCTGGACAACAGAAGTGACACAGCATAAATTTGCTCATTTCTGTATCCCAACTGTTAAATGATCTTGACTTTCTACACATCCAACCCTTCACCTGACATCTACGTAGTAACAAAATTTCAAACTCACAAATCTCTTATTAGGATATATCTTCTTCCAATTAAAACAAGAAATTGAAATCAAGGTTGGATATTAATTTGAATGAATAATACTCCATCCCCTGATATAACAAAAATACATTCAATTTAAAAAATAATACTTTACAAGCAAATGAGAACCTAGGACAATATCTGCAATTGCAGAGTAGTACAAAGTGTTACAAAACGGTAAATGATAACAAATCATACAAACATAACAAACCATATAATGTCAAATCATGGGGACTTCTCTTACAACAACACTCGTGATGAGGACACTTGGAGACAACAAGATAAATGTTTTTTAAATACGATTTTATGCAACATGTGGAGGTGGGGCGGATAGTCTTTGAATACACAGGAGGACACTATGGCAGATTTGGATGTACATGTACTTACATTGTATCCGGTCTGTACCATCTTAGCTGTAGTACTCAGGTAGGTGAAGACATTTGAGATGTGACGATTGCGTATGTCTTCAAAGAGCTTAGGATGAAAAGAATATATCACATGAAACTCAAATAAGATCACTTACATGTCTCTCCTGCACAATTTATCAGATTTTATATTCTATTGTGCCTAAATATTCTGCACTCAGAATTTACAATACTGAACAGGGAGAAATTTGTGCTATAACAGGGTGAAAATTAATGTCAGAGTATAATCAACAGCAGCTAAAAAAATAATGAAGCTCGACTTACAGATAAACTCTAGTTCCTAAAACATTGAAACACTTTCCCTTGCTACAATACTGTTTTTTAATAGGATTTTAACCTGTTGGATACAATTTCATTATGGTGTAAATATAACACACGTTTCTCGAATACTGTAGCCTAAGTGATCTTTCGCTCAGTTTTCATTAAGTTCATCGTCTATTTGGAGCCAGAAAGACATGAACTCATATACTGAACAGTCCATATAGTCGTATTTACCTGGTCTTCAACAGTGAGAAGTAATCTAAGAGGTTTCCCGCCAGTTACTTCAGGTCCAAATTCACAAAAACCTATCGAAGAAGTGAAAGAACAAATACAATAACATTTAGATGTTTTTTTAATCGCTGCAAGAATTAAAGAGGGATTTAGATCATCTATATATTGTTTACTGGTAATTTGTACATAACAATCAAAGAGAATAATCAGAAGTTGAAACATGGTCATTGCAAGAAAGCTGCTCAATAAGGCTATTTTAAAGGGCCACTCTAGCCCAACTAACATAGCCTTTCAAAACATGAATACACCTTTACTTATTAATATTCCAGCCTCTGATTTTTCTGAAAATCTCTAAATTGACCAAAAAATGATAATAATCATCCATTTTTCACAGATCTCATGCTTGCTGGGCTACACCCTTCAAAAAAAGGTAATACGGTCGCGTGGCTTGATGACGCATTTGACGTCATTGCGGGTATGTCCGATTTGTTCTACAAATAAGGATCTTACAATCTCATTGTAATTCATAATTAGGAATGACAAAATTGCCAGAAATGTACTGGGATTATCAAATGCAAATTATTTTTAGAATAAATGTCTTTTTTTTCTTCAATTAATATCATAGTTTGCCTTTTTAAAGACATTTTAATGCCTAAATCACCCTCCTCCTTTTCACCGGA
Organism: Strongylocentrotus droebachiensis; assembly: GCA_035222895.1. Lineage (NCBI taxonomy): Eukaryota > Metazoa > Echinodermata > Echinoidea > Camarodonta > Strongylocentrotidae > Strongylocentrotus > Strongylocentrotus droebachiensis. The sequence goes on along the minus strand of JAVYIG010002937.1, from coordinate 201,528 downwards.
GAGGCTCCTGCAGTGATGTCATATGCTATTGCGCAATACAGCTCCGAAACTAGGCTTTTTTTCTGAGCGTTCTGAGTAGTCATTTTTAAAGCTAGATTCCAAAAGTATTGATGATTTCTAAGAAAAATCATTGTCATGTTCGGAATCTCTGTCAAAATTTTTCATTTTTTAGCCGTTTTGGTTAAAGTGGCGTTTATGGTGTCAAAATGCAACCATCAAGGAATTAAAGATTTAATTGATAAACCTTCTGTATCTACTCACCGCTGCTGATGTCAAAGGTCTCATCCACGAGGCCCTCATAGGTGGTCTGCGTACACATGGGCGTGACCATGTCAGTCTCCCTGTCAATCAAGAAGAGATGGCCGATCTCATTCTTGACGGGGGCTTTCAGCTGCGTTCCCTGGAGGGACTGTAAGGTGTTCATCATCTCCCACACCATCTAAGCACAGATTTGTCAAAAGTAAATCAAGTGGTTAAAGATGGATTAAACACTCGGTGGTAACTACATGCCCTTGCCATCTAAATTATCACATAGTATTGTAGTTCATTCACTAATAACAGATCAATGGCATAACTTGTCACTAGTTCCCCAGGAAAGAAACATTCATCAATTTGCATATGTTAGATTTTTCAAAAGTGAATCAAGTGGTAAAAGATGGATAAAGCATTCGGTGATAGCTACACCTGCCATCTATACTATCATAATAGACTTGTTTACTTTTCAAATATACAATACATATACTTTTTAAACAAAGGTTGTTCTTGACAACCTGAAAGCTTGCCCGACATAGCAACAAGTAAAGTATACCTTAGAGCACCTCCCTTGGTAGTAGATGTGAGGTATGGTCCCGTACAAGGCTTGTATGTTCACTAAGGATGTAGATACAGAATGAATCCATGTCTGGTCACCATCCTATAAACAAACAAACAAAGATAGAGAATAAACACATAAGGTATAGTCCCATACAAGGCTTGTATGTTCACTAAGGATGTAGATACTGAATGAATCCATGTCTGGTCACCATCCTATAAACAAACAAACAAACAAAAATAGAGAATACAAGCATAAGGTATGGTCCCATACAAAGCTTGGATGTTCACTAGGGATGTAGATACTGAATTAATCCATGTCTAGTCACAACCGTATGACAACAAACATTATGTATGTTGTCACCTTCAATACTGCTACTGTGAAATGGAGTAAAGGATGTGAACCATTCTGTGGTTCATTTTTTCACTTTCACAGGAGTGGAAAGATACTTAAACCACCAACTATAATACCATATTATGTTCCATTTGGTCCTTTCAGCAGTTACCTAATGTAATATACATAACAGGTATAATTTAACTACGGCTGACCCAACAAACATTTTAGAAGCTTCTTGAAATCAAACAGAAACACAGTTGCAATAGTTATCAAATAAATATAGACGTACTCAAACACAGAAAAGGCTAATATCATTTTTAAAAAGTTCATTATTCATAGACAAATTCCATGTATTTCAGAATGTAGTGAACTTTTATTACCATCGTCCAAAATACTTGGAAAGTGAAACCTGATCAAATGTTGAGAGTTATTCTCGAATAATAATAAATCACAAATATTTTCAACAAACTATCGAGACCTTTTTTTCCTAAATCTAAATTGTTACTTACAAGGAAGAACCATCTGAAGAAGTTTGGCAGCTCTAGTGATAGGATGTCATAGTCCAGAGGAAACAGATCTAAATGAAACTCCTCCAATGTTACATCTGCATACAAAGGAAATCAATTTTTCAAATATGGAGTGTCTTATGGGGGTAAAAAAAAGGGCAAATGACTCGGGACAGATACAACAAATAAGACGAATTAAGCATGAGCAAAAAGATAGTGTGGTAAATGTAGTGTTGTTTTAAAATGAATTCAAGTAGCAGAATCCTTGTTGTATTGTATATCATACCTTTGGCATATAATAAAAAGACCTAGATTATAGGCGCCCAGGAGTCCCGTGCGCAAGGCGAGCCCTGCTTGAGGGAAATTTTTGGAAAGCATTATCACTGACATTATATCTAGATTTTATGGGATGTTAATAAAACATGATGTAAATTTCTGACCAAAACATGGGTTATGAATACATTAAACTGCCCCTATGTGTATGTTCAATGCTTTTGGTATGCCCATGCCTCGCCCCCCCCCCCCCCCTCCGCTCCTTATTTACAATTCTTCCTACATGTATACATATCCTCCTTTATCCACTCCTCTCTCTATATATGTCTGTCTGTCTGCCTGCCTGCCTCTCTCTCTCTCTCTCTCTCTCTCTGTCTCTCTATCTCCCTCTTTCTCTCTATCTCTCTTTCTCTATCTTTCTCTTCCTCTCTTTCTTCATCTCTCTCTCTCTCCATCCCTTTAATTTCCTGATTAAAACAAAAAATCACTGTTTTACCTGCAAAGACTCCTTCTTCCTCCAAAATCAGATCGCAAACGTGAAGCTATAATGAAATAAAAATTAAATAAATGTAAATCTGCACTAAGATTTTCATTCCACACGGCAAGCCACAAATTATCCTGCATTTGTACAATCCATGTTGGAACATTACATACATTAATAAATATATAATATTTGGAAAAAATTGAAATCAAGATTGATATTTACAATTCTTCAATGCAATCATACTTCTTGCCTTTAAATACATGCCAGTTTCCTGGAAAAACTGCATGTACATGTCCATTGTATATTTCTACAAATATTCATAAATGTGCATAGCGTGATTATGAATAGTGAAGATATCTTTGGCAATAGATGGGTTATAACCTGAGGTCTGACACATAATAACCGATATGCTCAAATTGTAACAGTTGAAAATGCTCAGTCAAGTACATATTCAAGGAATTGTCGACCTCCTTTGTGGTATGCCCAAAACAAACCAACGAACAAACAAACAAAAGAAGATGTAAACAGCTATGCTATTGGTAATTACCCTTCTTGGGACAAATATAATGGAGTATTTTCTTTGTCTATCATTCATCTTATCACTCCGAATCTGGCCTGTGAGGAAGAGAGAAATGAGCAAAAAAAAAATACAATGGAAACTCATTTCAACAAATTCATTGGACAAATTATATAGCAATATTCTATTATGACAAAAAGCAACATAAAGCACAAAAGTGGGCCCAGCTCATCAACTTGTTATATCCTGAGTTTTTGTTTATAACGAGGTTCCACTGTTTTCAAATTCTAACTTGTCCCCTGTTATTATGGGCCAAGCAAGCAGTAGAAGAACAAACATACTTATTTACCAGTATTATCAACTCCTTATGTACTCGCAATGAATAGCAACTGTCAACAAAATTTGAACATGCACAAAATAGTACAAGTATCTGTCTCAAAAACTGGAAATCAGGGTTACTTCTTTTTATATATTTCCTGTTATTTCTCATCTAAATTGTACTTAATAATTTGATTAGTATTATAAAAGACAAACAGACAACATAAATCAAACTCAACATTTTAACTAATTATTTACAGATTATAATGCAAAGGCTCAAGCCAATTTTCAAATATATTTATAATGATTGTTCTTACTTGCTATTTGCTTCACAACCGGAACAGATGGTCTAACCAAGTACATACGTCTGCAATAACAAAACAAAACAGATGCAAAATAAATACATATTACTCTGCAGACACTTGAATATAAGGTATCAATGGTTTAGATCTGCCCATCAAACTACATATGGTATTATGAAATAAAGTAAAGATGTTGTGCATCAAACTTATGATCATGTAGTTATTCATATTAACATACTTTTTTTTGGTAATAGTTTTACAAAAAGTTCTGTACCAAAAATAAATGAATACTGAAATCTATTAAAAACAGATGACACTTTATAACTGACATGACTGTTACAAGAGTTATTTCACTTTACAAGAATAAAAATATATATTAATGCAAAGTACAGAGCTGCCAACCTTGTGCGACCAAAAAAAGGAATCATGATGGCAAAAAAAAGGAATTTCAAGCAAAAAAAAGGAATTCATAAAAATGAAACTTACAACCACGCGCGACACTCTTCCAATGCAGAAATGTTCATTCATCATCATGCTGTTTTTTCTATACAAGCAGGAATTTGTTTTGGTGGTTATTTTGGTATTATTGGCATTTCATTCTTTTTGAGAATATTTTTCTTTTCAAGTATGTTTTAAATTTAGTTTTCCGTTGAATTTGTGATCAAATTACCATTTTAGGGCAGTTGTTTGACGTGTGGTTGTAAAAAAAAAAAAAAAAAAAAACGTATTTTATGAAGAAAAAACGTAATACCGTAATTTGGAGGGAAAAACGGAGTAATTCTGGCAAAAACGGAATGGTTGGCAGCTCTGAAAGTATAGAAGAGAACTTACCCATATCCACCCCCAGCTAGTGTGTCTGTATCTAATTTGAAGATCTTTTCAACACCATGGCTCTGAAAAAATAAGTATAAAAATAGGGTGAAATGCAGTTACTATGGGGAGAAAGAAACAATTTTTAGTTTAGATTTATGTTCGCAAAGGTTACAGCCATAAATAGAGATTTCTTCTTACTAATAGTTCATCAGCAGAAACCCAAACTGGATTAGCTCTTTATATATGCCAAACAATAACACTAGTAAAAAATAAAAACTACTCATTTTTACACAGTGCATTAATGAAAACCATAACCTAGGAAATATGTCACTGAACATTGAACAACATGGATTATCATTTTAAATTTGTTGTGATTAGTTCAAAGAAAGCGTTGTGACCCTTTTATAATCTTTGATATTAATGTCAATCTTAATTTATTGAATTGGTTTATACACAATTTATCTGCTTTTGGATTGTGTAAAGTAGAACAAAAAGACTAAGAAGTATTACCCTTAAGAGTTGTGCACCAGCTATCCTATCCAGCGGTCTCATTAAATCGGGTTCAATCACCAGGTCTTTGCTGTTAGGCATCTGAAACAAAAGAAAAAAAGATATTATTAATTAATTTATGTTAGAAGCCAATATTATTAATACAGTAATTGACCTTGCCCTTACCGGTTCAATTAATTATTTTAATATTAATGTACAGTTATATCTGTCTGTAAAGAATTGAATACAATGTATGTAGATTGTATAAAGTTCTAGAACACACAATGATTTCTTCTGAGAGATTGAAAATATAGGTGACCATCATTGACTGGTAGAGAGGTGGCCATCAACAAAGGTTCCACTACGATACCTGAATTTAGCAACAATCAAAGCGTCTGCCTTTTTACACTTATCACCATTATCTTCAAGTCAGCGGCAAATTCGCAATACACAAAATCTGCCTTTTTCGTACACCAAATGTTACTTGCGCTTCCAGCCATGATCAAGACTGCAAACTATCGGCGAAGGCAAATGCTGTTGTCGCGAAAAATTACATGTCAGTTCATTATCATCAGGAAGACTTGGAAGGTGAGCAAAGCTCTTTTACTCCGGTAACAAAGTTCCACATTTTGAGTAAATTCTTGGGGGGGGGGGGGGGGGGGGTACTCGCATATTAAGACATACGGGGGTGTGCCGCTCTAATAGTTCACTTTTTTACAAAAAATCCCTAAACACAGGTCCCATTTTTAACTAAAATATCCCTAAACATGGGTCTGCTTTTTCAAAACTTCCGCAATTTTCCAAAAATTGTGAAAAATGGGCTTTATTTCGAGTAAAAATCCCTCGAAACAACCATTAAAAATGAGTAGAGGTTACAACTCTATTCGAGGCTTCGATGGCACAACCCCGTCCAAACCAAATCTGAGTAGCTCCCCCAGGAATCTAACATTAACTTTTACATCACAAAAAGAAAAACACCAAACTCCCAAGACAAAGTGCCCATAAATTATGCTTGCCTTTACTTTAGGCTTCATAACGATTATAATGATACCTGTCTAAAATCCTAATTTCACACAAAATCACTTCCTGCAAAAATTCTAACCAAACAACATGCAAAAACAATACAGAGCTAGCAGTTTAGGATGCCCAGGATCTACAGAAAGACCTTCAAAAGCTGCACAAATGGACTGAAAAGTGGCAGATGCTATTCAATGCGAAGAAGTGCTACAGCATGAGAATTCATCGCAAGCAGAAACCCATCATCCTTAACTACACCATGGGAGATGAGGTGCTCGCCGCTGTTTCCAGCCAGTCCTACTTGGGGATGGAGATCCATGAAAAACTTAGCTGGAAACATCACATCAAGGCAGTCGCAGCCAAAGCCAACAGAACACTTGGATTCATTCGAAGAAACCTCAGCCTATGCTCATCTGCCATCAAGAAACAGGCATACACAACACTAGTCAGATCACAACTAGAATATGGGGCAGCTATACCTGATAGATAGCCTTGAGAAAGTTCAGAGGAGGGGGATACGCTTCATCACAGGGAATCACAGCCGAGAAGACAGCGTCACGGCTATGCGATTGAACATCGGACTCCCAACTCTACAAGAGCGACGACTGGAATCACGTCTAGCCATGATGTACAAGATCCTCCACCACCAGATAGCCATCCCTCTTCCAGATTACATCTCACAGAAAGGCAGAGCTACAAGAAGTGAACATCATCTTCGTTTCACCAGACTTGGTACATCCTCCGATTCTTACAAATACAGCTTCTTTCCTCGCACCATGAAAGACTGGGATGAGCTTCCTACAAATATCATTGAGCTGCCCACATTGAAGCAGTTCAAGGAAGCCATCAGCTGCGAATAGTCACAGCATCATCATTATTTTTATCATTTTTATCATTTTTACTTGCACCATAAACATGTAGACTCTATCTAGACTCTAGGCCTAGACCTAGAGTAAAGTACCCGGTAATCGGTCAGCTCCGGTTTTCGGCCAATTGGTTGGATACATGGTAAAATCACTTTAAAATACATCGCATAATAGCATAACACATATCCCACACATACCATACCATGCCAGTGTCACTGAAGAACCACATTTGCAATGAAAAATATATCCTAAAATATCACATTTTAGCGATGTAATCGGCGGTCCCGCTACCCAAATCTGAAAAATCGAGTTTCTTACGCGTGTATGTAAGAAATATGGGTACCATAAAATGAGCTTTATTTCAAGTATTTTTCAGATATAGAGCCCGATTTTGTGCTGGTCGCAAGCTCAAAAGTATCTCATCGCATGTATTAAATCAATGCAGCCGCACACCGCGACGCACACACGATATGTCCGTCTAATTCAGATTCCAACTTCCGATCACCGCTGTGCCTGTATTCGGCCAGGCGAGCACCCGGGAGCTCCGGCGTGGGATACCTGCTCCGCCCGCTTGTGCTATACATCAGCGCAGAAACGCACGGCGCGCGCGAGCGCTTCCTATTGACTTTGTACATGCGGCCGTAAACTGAAACGCTCGGCCGATAACCGGCTCCAAAACAGTGAAAATTGAAATGAATATTGTCATGGCAATTCGTGATTTTTTTTTGGGATTCTTTTTTTGTTTAAATAATAATAATATTTGCTTCATGATTTGAACAAGAAATGATAGTAAATAGGAAGTAAAGAGTCCAATAAATAGGATTTTGTCTTAAGTGGCCGAAAACCGGGTACTTTACTCTATATAGACTATTTCGGCACAAATTCACACAAGCCGTCCACCGTCGGCAGAAGATCACCCTTGTCTAGATGCTGAACAGGCTTTGACAAGTAGCAGAATAGAAATAGAAAGAGCTCAGAGTGACACAACACAAATCCACCGTCACACCACGGTAATCTCACACATTATTTATATACTTCCTCTACATTACACTACAGTCCCACTCGCTGTAAATGGTGTGAATTATAAGTTAAATTTATCTTTAAAAATACACTATTTTATAATATTCTGAAATGGCTTAATTCATAGAAAAACCCAACTTACAGACTCAAGCAGATGACCTAGATGTTCTCTCGACAACTGCTTGAGAATTGAGAAATCGGGCATTCTCTTCGCGGAAGGCGTAGCCCCATTGCTGTCAGTGGTAGACGCCATGTTCACGATCAAAACAGAGCTGAAATCGAGAGAGAGCGCGACAGAGCGCACGGGCGTCGATGACCGTGAGAGAGTTGGAGCACTTGGCTGCAAGGCGTGCGTGTGTGTGTGTGTGTGTGTGTGGGGGGGGGGGGGGCACTCTCCTGATCGAAAAGTAGGGGAACACGGAGATAGAACCAGAGAAAAAGGGAGAACGAAAAAGGAAAGGAGAGAAATATAAAGAGAGGAGAGAAAGAGAGAGATAGAGAAACCGATATATATATAGAGAGAGAGAGAGAGAGAGAGAGAAAGAGAGAAGGAAAAATGGAAGGAGGGGATATATGATAATTTATTCTTGCATGGATGATCGTTATCTCTTAATTGTGTTTTTGTGTATTTTATTGAACTCTGCGAGTAGAACTCAATGCATTCTGTTATATCAACTTATGATTTATATGTTTCTGATAGAATATTACTTAATTATGTTATATAATAGTCTAATTTTACCACATATCTCCTATTGTAATATTTGTGGGCAACATCCAAGTGTGTGATAAATAATATTCTTCTGCTGCAAAAGAAAACTGTACCCGAGCTGGTAATCGTGACCATGCTACCCCACTATTTGTTAAACTGAAATGCTTAAAGCTGGATGATATTAACTTATTTATATTTCGTTTCAATATCAAATTGTAAACCTACACTTCATTATCTTCAATGTTCCAACCTAATAACATGGTTCACTCATTACATGTTGTCAATCCTCACACTACCTTAGCCCAGAAATCAATCAGACATATGAGTCAAACTAATAACAATAATAACAATACAAATAATAATATTAATAATATTGATATTGTCAATAATGTAAATTCAGAGAAAATATCTATATTTATTTATAAGAATGTTAAAGTGCTATATGTTTATTTTCTTTATATACTCATTTTGTATGTATCATGTCACATGTACATTTTATATTTTTTTCTCTGTGAATAATGCATGTAAACACAACGAATTCCCTTTTGGACCAATAAAATTATGAATTTAAAAGAGCACTCAAATGTATTATAATTTCACAAATGTAAGATATGATTTACATATATCAATCTGTATATCAGTTCTCTTTATGTCGAACATAAATGTAATTATTTTATGATCTATATAAGAAATTTTGTTAGACTTAACAATAATATTATACTTCTTTTATTCAAAAAGTGTTTTTCTTGTTCTCTGTAAACAGTGTAAATAGTTCACAACCCTTTATAAATTTTAGTTTTCATGTATTTTATATTTGAAAGGTGTTGTAACGACTCAAGCTCTTTGCTTATCTTTTATCATCTTTGTGTGTTTATTCTTTATGCTGTATAATAATTGCAACTTGTCATTGATAAAACATTGTTATATTCTTTATCATGTGAAGTCAATTCAAATGGATTGTAAAATTTAAAAAGATTTGTTATATTATATTTTTTTCATGTGAATTGTGAAATTGTGAACATGGATAAATAAATAAATGAATAAAAACAAATATATTTATGTGTATAATAGGGAGAGAAGGAGGGAGAGGGAGAGGGAGAGAGAGAGAGAGAGAGAGTGGGAGAGAGTGAGGGAGTGAGAGAGAGAGAGAGAGAGAGAGAGAGATAAAGGAAGGAAAAGTGAAAAGATAACCGGACACTTTGTCTTTACGCACCCTTACCCTAATTGGTGGCATTGTAAATTCATTTTCGTCCGGGAACAAAGTACAGGCTATGCAGATTTATTCTTAAAGTAATCAGATCTCTGATAGTAATTAGTCCCTTGATTGTAAGACTTAGAAGTAGTCTGACATTAGTCTATCCAATCTTAGGATTCTAAACTTTATAGCTTCCATCGTCTTCACTCTTTCTATTCCTCTCTTCATTTATTCTCTATCTTTATCTGTGTGTCTCTCTCCCTCTCTCACTCCTTCCTCTTTCCTTGCTTTTATCCCACTTCACTTATCATTTTACTAATGTCCTGATTTATATTTTTTCACTCCATGCAACTTTTAAAAAAAAATGGTGTGTAAATGCATAAGCCTATCCTTCGTAAATCATTCCTTTTATGTTGCGTAGATTTGAATTGTAGTAATGCTGATATTAAACATATTTATTCATATCCTTTTGAACTGATGAAGACACTGGGCAAATAAACTAAAATAAAGTAAAGTGTTTAATGTAAAACCCTATAAAAGTATCAATGCATGTACAGCGTTATTGCCCCAGCACTACAACAGAGCCCAAGTGGTTGTTTTCTAAGTAGGCTAACCCTCATAATTCAATTTCGCTATAATTATCTTCCTCTGTATCTTCCTTTGTGTTTTTGAATTCACTTTTAATTGAAATTAATGGGGTTTTATTTCTTGCATTTACCCTTTTATGTGATTTTGAAGTAAATCTGAAGTTGAACTTATTCGTGTTTAAAGATCACTGTCTCCTTTGAGTGGTCTTATTATACTTTCTACACTGTAATATAACAAACACACAAACAAAACACAAACTATACTCTCAGAGTTTCAGCGACTCGACAATATATTTGTTTATTATCGTGGTCAACAAACATTATGAAGCACATCGAATGATGCAACTTGAATCAACAAGATACAATACAAATAGTTCGTGGATCATATATACACAAAGGTTTCATATGTCTCACATATTTCTTTTTTTCTTCTCCAGCATAACATTAAGCAATAGCATAATATACAAGTTTTACAACACGAGAGTGAGTTATAATAATGATAGCAGTTGGCTTTTTAAGCTAGACAACATTGATGAACGCTTATTACTGGCTAGTAGTCGTACAATATTTATAATAATGTTGTAAATACACAATGATGCATGATGATGACAATACTGAAAAATCAAGAAAATTAATGAACTACACGTTTTCATAAAACGTGAGAGAGCATATTTCTGTGACAATACAAAAATGAATTCGAATAAGATGAAGAGATTGATAGAAGAAGTGATTTAAGAGTGAAGGGCTCGTAGAAATTGTAGTGGAATATGAAAGGAAATGAATAAAATAATGCTAAGAGTAAAATGCGATGAAAACCATACCAAGAACGGACAATATTATGAGTATATGATAAAGTAATTTAAGGGTATAAACCTACTTATGTGATTAATTTTGTACATCTTACAGTGCAATAAGAAAATACATAATAATGAGTATATTTTGCCATACTTGATTATCACGTTTCTAACTTTAAGAAAACTAATTCTAGCTGGCGCATACTAAGGATACATGCATGAATTAAGTATAATGTGTTTGCAAGTATGGTAACACATACAAGCAGACTAATGCGACAAAACAGAGTCATTAATTTTATAATCATCTGTATTAAATGGTATCTACTGCCAGTTCAGTCCTTTTACTTTTGATTCCACAGTTTTATTTCTTTTTGGCCTGCAAATAACATGCTAACCCTGCATACGCCGTATAGAAGCCTATTCATTATAAAAAAAAAACCGCTGTATTATTAATCTATCTACATGTATTACAAGACAATTGTTTGGTCGTTATTGTTCAAATTATGCACTCCACCATGAACACTCTTATGACCATTGTACATGAAGCGTCATATGCTGGCGCATGGCTGCGTCAGCGACTAGCGCAGTCTTTAACGAGTCATGTGAGAGTAGCGTTGTATACGATGTGAATGCAAAATGTGAAGTGTGATCATTAATTTACTGGCATATGAACGACTTTTCTGAAGAGGCTTTATTGGCGAAGGAAATAACGCAATTGGTATGACGCCTCGGGTGCATGTGGTATGGCGTCCTCTGCACACGAGGCGTCATATCAATTGCGCCATTGCATGCGCTAATCAAAGCTGTGAATGCAATCGGCCAATACGACAGTTTTTTAATGAAATACTTGGACTGTTTATTTTGCATTTATTCTGTGTACAATGTCACTCTAACATGTCACGTCAAAGACTTCATCAGTCACTGACGCAGCCTAACGTCAGCGAAATAACGCCTCGTGCGCAAGGGGCAGTAGGCTTACTGTAATCCCTTTAATAATGTGCTACTCAGGTACATCAGTTGCTTCAGGTCAATAAGGCTCTACATTTTCATTTGTATATAATATTAAACAAGAGAATACAAATTTACTTTCACCTTCATATAAATAAACCAATTAATTATCTTGGATGCACTGCTAATTACAATGGAACACTGGTAATGGTTCGATCAACATTAACAACACTGCGTTTCATGAATTTAGAATTTAGTCTGTCATCAATTACCCGCGAAAAAACCCTACAACAAACCAAGAAAATTCTCCCTCATCAAGAAATTTAACGGGATTTTTCGCGGGAAATTTCTGTCTGTCACCTACGTAAGTGAATTATCTAGATAGCTAATATTTTGGTAATTCAAGATGGATCGGGAAAATTGTTTCTGACACCGCCTAATGAATATTCTTCACAGATAGCAAACTGTAACGAATTGAGTAAATACATTGTTGCCCATAAAATTGAAATAATTTTTCTTGCGACGATATGATAAATTCTTGGTAGAAAAAAGTTTATATCTCCTCAGAAACTAAAAGATAGGACGTTTGGATTGGTCAATTAAGTCCTGAGAAGATATTTACAAACGTTATCTACTGAAAAATAAATCATCTTGTTAAAATCTTTTCAAGAAAAGAGGTAAGAAAATTTATTCTAACTCTATGAGCAACATTGTATACACTGGATTGGGTTTACTTTATACTGCCTCAATATGGAACGAATAGAATAATTTTTCTTGAGGCGTCAACAAAATAAAAAGGGGGTACGGGTCGATGGATTAGGGTTCGACATTAGTATCCCTTAACATTAAAACGTTACTGATAAACATTTTCGGACTTTTATTTATGAAGAAAAAGCTTCCAAAACAGTTCACCCAATGCAGTATCCATCGGAAATATATACATTCTATTGATGTTTTTTCCTTCGTTTTTTTTTGGGAAAATATTGAAACACTAGACAAACTTTGAACACAGAAAGCAACGACGAATAGCTGTGGTTGATTAACGTTAACAATTAACTTCGATCGTAATAAAAAAATAAATTTGCAGCATTTTTAACCATAAATTCGAGGCATTATCTAAAACTAAGAGTCTGTATAATTATCCTATTAGTCACTTTGCAAGTCTTCTTTCTTTTTGCACAATGTTCTACAGAAAACATTCTTTGACATGCAAGAATTAAATGAATTAGGTGCTTATAGCTATCCCCGTCATTCAAATTTACAGATTTTTTTAAAAACCATTTCCAATTTTTACCATATAAGAAGTTAACATGAGATTATAAAACTATTTTTACACACAATTTCGTGATGATTTCACGTTGAATGCCACTCTTTTTAACATTTTGATAATTATCTACTCTTTCATACTACCTCCATTAAACTTATATCATCACAAGAATGGCAAAATTTGTTAAGAAAGAATAGTTAAATTTGTTAAGAAAAAATAAAGATCAGTACCTTCCGTATTAACATCACACATGTTATATCTTTAGTACAACTTTTCTTCAGCATTCCATCACATAGCTGACAACTAAGAATGTATTAATATCATTATGCCATTGAAAAAAATCCTACAAAGTGCCATATCTTTTATAATTTGAATTAATAAAAGAATACACAATTCATTGTATATCATGACTATTGTAAATTAATTTGTTCATCGTCTTACCAAATATTCCTTAATCCAAAACGTGACCCTATGTATCCTATATACTTTAGAACTGATATTTTGTTTACAAAAGCCTTTCTAAACCATTGGTCAAAATGTCCTAATTAAACTATGATCTGTGGAATGATTTGATGAAGCTACAGAAATTAAAACTCTTGGCGGGTCACTATTAATTTTACTCTTTAATACTCACATTTTTCATGCATGACCCTCATTTTTGTATACACTGGTTTAGCATTATGTAAACATGATATATATTCAAAAAACAATATTGTGGCCGAGTGTGAATGCTCCATATAACTACTAAATAGCTGCAAAGTCAATGAAACTGGCAAGAAGTCTCGAACGAGGCGTGTTCAGTAGTCTTTCTTGAGCGAATTGTCTAGGTCGACAAAGAACTCAATGAGATTGTTTGGTAGTGCAGACTCAACAAGCGATTGGGGGATCATTCCGCAGAGATCCGTTTGTACTATGTTCACCACACGGGTCTTGTTGCTCTCCCTATTCAAGAAGAAAGACAAAACAAAAATAAAATATTATTTATCAATAGAGGGGCATTTCCTATCGGGGGGGGGGGGGGGGGTGGCAGAAAAATTACTGACTAGGTTTACCCACATCCAATATCCCATCGTACAGAGGTCCAAAAATGACTTGAAAGGAAAAATTAAAAGGGCCCTGAGTTCTTCAACATTATTGTGCAGATATGAAATATAGCAGAAAAATTGCTGATAGGTTTACCCACATCCAATATCCCATCGAAAAGAGGTCCAAAAATGAGTTGAAAGGATAGATTAAAAAGGTCCAGAGTTTACAACATTATTGTGCAGATATTAAATATAACTATGTTCCTGAAATCAAAGAGAATAAATTCCTCATATTTTAAACTTTTTTATTTTTATTTATGTGTTTATTAAGAAATCAAATCATAACATATACAAACTTTCCAAAAAAATACAAATGCTGTGTTACAAAATTAATGACAAATTAAGATATTTACAAACGATTGGGATGATCTGGGGAAAAAAAAAAAAAAAAAAAAAAAAAAAGGCAGAGTACACGTAACAGAAATATTCAGAATTATAACAATTACAAGTACAAAAGCAAGAACCTCGAGATAGCATTGCATCAGAAACTGAAAATTTCGTTGGGCCCAAAATGAAGAAAAAGGAGTAAAAATAAGCCATCCACAGGTACAATGGAAACTCCAAACCACCAACAGGATGGAGGAGCAAAGTCGAGGAAAGAGACAATCCGCTCTACCCCCCCCCTCACACACACACACACACCCTCAACACTATCATACTAACACTCAAGCACACAACCGCCCCCTCCCCCCTCCCCCCCCCCCCCATCCTGCCCTCCCCCCCCATCCCCATCATATTTTAAACTTGCTGTAATACATCAGCTGTACATGTAGCATTAATGGGGTGTTTCTATCTATACACAGATGTATAGGTGGCTGTGGACTAAAGGGACACTAGGTGTTTTACTCTTAGAGCCCCCTCTAGTGGCAGCTCTGAGTACGGGGCAGTTTACACAACAGCAAAAAGAGGTTAGGAAAAAAATGGGCTGGAACGCTGTCCCCATTACTCGAACTATCATGTCTCACATACAGGCAAATCCAGATAAAAACGAATGGACCGTGCTTCTCTTTCTATGAAAAAGTTCCTGAGCTACACATGACTGTATGTGTTTTAGAACAGTGGAAGCTTATTAATATACAAAATAAAAACGCGATTGGTATAATCTTGAGGTCATTTTTCAATCTTGATACATGTATGTATTTCCGAAATAATAATATGAATGCTTTTGAGCTTTAAGGTATTCAGACTATTTATACAGACCAAACCGACTTCGTGTATGTCTATCCATCGTCTACTATGACATAAACGTGCCTTCAAGTGACATGATATATTCGGTAGATGTTGAAGGGGTATACTCTTTCTGTTTTGAGAAGGACATTGGTATTTCTGCCTTGATCCGCGGACCAGAGAGGATAAAGAAAAGGCGCTTGTAACACATCGAGTTATGGATATTATTTTGCCTAGTGTATCATAACTTACACCGAGGACAAATGTTATTAGGTATGTATATCTTCGCCTGAGGCGCATTCCACCTTCTTTCGATTCGGGGTGGTCGAATCTCAAAAGAATCCTTCATGACAGCTTGTCATGATGGCTGAAATAAAAACAAGTCTTTCCCTTGATGATTCACGCTATTTTTGTGAGCTTCCCCTCTCGCCCTCGATCCTCCTACTACATCCCGTTAGCGCTAAACCACATGCCATAACAAGGAGATCTGCACGTCTTTAAAGATCAAAGGAAACGTCTTTCTTCCCAGTAGTCAGTTAGAGGGAACTCCTCCTTCCTGAACCTGTCAGAGGCTTGCATCGCAACCTAATACCTCATACTAGACAAGAGTTTGTTGCATTTGGCAGATTCATCTTGAACGAGAGTGGAAGGAGCAGGCCTACGCTTTCCTCTTAATATGGAGTCGAAATATTGAGTAACATAATTGTTGCCTTGCCCCTTAAAGCGGTGCTCTTTAAAGTCAGCCCACAACTTTCGGAACTCTTGATTTGTCATCACCAGTACACCATAGCTATCCGTGCGTAAACATACATCGTGAGTCAAAATGAATCAGATTTGCGAGACGCGCACGGAAACAAGAACATGAATCCGCATAAAAGACATGTACTGATGTTATTAGCCCGCTCAAGGACAGACCCGTTTTTAATTAAGCCGCTATTCGCTTTATTTGGCGGGAAATCCGCAGCGGGATTTCTCTAGCTTCAAATCAATTTCCTTCCCCATAATCATCCTTCCACAAGCTCCCCATATTTGTCTATTTTGAGATTCACCTTTCATATTTGCTTAAATTCCTCATTCATGCTTTATCATGGCATTATTCAACTACCATCATCGACTTATTATCTATCTGTTGCATTTATTTATAGGTTTTATACATCCTCTCTTTGTGTTTTGTCTGTATAGCTTTTCCTCTGTATGTCTGGATGTGCGAGGCCGTATGATTTGTTTTCACTAAAGTATTTATCTACGATATTTTTCATTAATTCGTTGATAACACACTGAGGGGGGGGGGGGGGGGGTGCCAATTCAACACCCTGTCAGCATATATACATTATGTTTGTAAATGTGATGACACTTTATACCATAGTAGGCAATTGTTGATGAAATCAAATGAAGACATAATCACTTCGTATCGTAATGTTTTGGAAATATTTGGGCAAACTCGTGGGAAAACATACATCCGAACAATTCAAAATGTTTTATAGTCGCCCCGGCCAAATACCCACTGTAAGTTTGTATAGCTCGATAAGTGCCCTCAATGTACAGAAGGGTATATTGTGCATATTTCTGTTCAAATTTTCGTTCAGGGGGCATATAAATGAACAATGTAGGTATAGTGGCCCATTCAACTGAACTTGCCCCTTACCGATGAATGTCAGCGTGAACTGTAAGAAAATTTGAATCGAAGCTATCAGTCATCTGTCTATGCCTAAAGCTCGTTGCACACAATACGTTATTTCGACTGCGTTGATCAAAGCTACACTAAAGAATCCGTGCAGTGGTAATTGCAGCATATCACTTGCAATTTTTACTTTCCACTCATATTTTTTCCAATCATGATATCACTCTTACATACATGGCGCGTCAACAACCGTGGCAATCGCTAACGCAGACTTACGTCAAAAATGACGCAGTCTTACGTCAGTAAATGACGCCTCGTGTACAACTGACTTAAGTGTATTGTGGAAATGCTATAACTGTTTCAAAATTACCCATCTACAGGGGAGCAGAAGGTGCCCCCGTGGTAGTTCACCCCCCTGACGAAGCCGTCAACGGGCGGTCTATCTTTCCTATCCACGCTCCGTGAGCTGGTGGCTACGATCCCGCGGTCCGGGTAGCGCCTGACCGTGATCAGATCAACGAAGTCCCGCGATGCGATCAGGCCCATGGCGGCGCTGTGTGTCGCTGATCGGGCGATGATGAGATTCTGAGTTTGGGATATGAGAAAAGGGATAGGGGACAAGTAAGAGCAGTTGAGTAAGAGACAGAGACAGTGAAAGAAAAAGAAAGAGTGAAAGAAAAAGAAAGAGTGAAAGAGGAAGAAGAGAAATAGAAAGAAAGAGGCAAATACAAAGAGAAAGAGAAAGAGAAAAAAAAACATCCAATGAGAGATTGAAAAGTATGAAAGAGAGAGATACAGTGACAGAAAAACAGAGGAGAGAGAGGTGGTGGATGGCAAGAGAGATGGAGAGACAGAAAGGAAAGGAAAGGGCAAGGATAGTGAATATGAAAGAGAGGGAGAGAGAGAGAAAAAAAAGGATACGTTAATAATTAATTTTCTGAAAATATTTTAAACGATAATTTTGTGTGTAAACTGCCACGGGACGACTACGGCTTGCCTCGATATACCGCTCGGGCATACGTACTGACGACAGGCGGCTATCCATCTATATATCTATCGAGAGAGAGAGAATGAAAGAACAGTGAGATCCTCTAACCAGGGTATGTGAGTTAAAACACCTCCCTGCTCTAACCTTACAATCTCCGAGTTCAAATCCATGATCACTTCTATAATTCGTTTAGTGTAGATGCTCAATCCCTCGGGGAAGAGCTGGTATTGGCAACCCATAATTGTATCAACACCAATCCGCCTGGAAGCGTTGACTTTACGCTCCTACAAACCTTATTCCAGCTTTGCCGTTTCGTTTCTTCCATTAGATCACAGATACCTTCAAGCTACAGCACATGCTAGGAAAGATGGGTTTCAGAAATCATACATTAGGAACCTACGGCGAATTAATATGGTTTACGATAAAGACAGACCGTCATTGGCTTGACTTACAGCATGTGAGTTGAACGTTTTGATAAAAAGAAAGTAGTCAAATAATTATTATCTCTGAGTAAGTCTCAATAGAATGCTCATGAAAATGAACTTTCAAAAAGTATCAAATATGAAAATGTTAAAAACTATAAATCTATACGTTTTATACAATAACGGCAGATACACAATGCAACCACGCTGTTCTGCAAATACAGACATTCTTACACAAATTTAATGTACACCTGGTCTAGTACTCTTACATCATAGTTTTTTTAAAACCATTTTTGAACGTAATTAACTTATTTAAACAAACGTTAATTTCATGTTTTTCATGTAATATTTGAGGACGGATGCATTCTTACCATTTTGTCAACATAAAAATAAAAACATGAATAATACAGACTGCTCATTCATTAGGATGAAATACACAAAATTGTGCCTTTTAAAATCATCATTAGTGACGGATATTGAAAATTTGTCAAATGATGTACTCTTCGCCAGAAAGTTTGCTAAAGCGCGGCTGACTCATCCGTGGTTAAATGAAAAAATGAAAAGAGAAAAAAAAAATGTTTGTGGGATATATCTTGACATGCATGTGAGCGTACTTTGCCCTGTCTGCGTACTAGATTAGTCTGCTATTCAAGGCCAAAGCTGGGCATCCGAGGAGTTATAAAAAGACTTGGGAAGCATCAAGACATACCAGATTGCTAATCCAAGCACAAATGCGAGAGATCGGGAGCTTCTTTGCGCACGCAATTAGATTAGACGGAAGAATCCCTAATCTAGAAAATTGATGAAACTAAAAACCATATATCTGAGCGAGCTGAGGCAGAGAAAGAAGAACTAATGAGGGAGAGCAGGATGAGGAGGAAAACGAAGGGATTTATGGAGATAGGAAATAGTGAAGGAGATAGTACGAAGGAGAGAGAGAGAGAGAGAGAGAGATAGGAATAGAGAAGACAAATAGAAAAATGGAAAGATAGTGAAAAAGATATATAAAAGGGAGGAATAAAAGGGAGGAATAAAAGGGAGAGAGAGAAAGAGTGGGGAGTACGAGGCAAAATTCCTCGAAACTAAAAGAACAAATAACATGAAAACAAAAGATATGACTTTAACAAAAAGCCGCATAAAAATAGACATAGACGAGTTGAGAGTTGATAAAGGGAGAGGAGAAAGATGGAGGAGGAGAGAAGGGAAGATTACTGGTAAGCCAACTCCCGACCATTCCCATCTCGTTTTATGCGATCGATGCCATGCGCAAGATGTATTTCGGTTTAGGAAAATGATATATTACCGCTGCCCTAAATTAGAAGAGCAACCGCGGCAATGTTCGATGAAAATCCTTTTTGATTTAATTCAGAAATATTGGGTGAATGCTTTCCGCAGATCGTACATGAAATGTCATGTCTGGTCATAAGGGCAAACAGTGCTAGCTAGAGTTGAACATCTTTTCCAAACATTGTCCGGGTTCTGCGAGTCGATGGCCGTATTACACATCTGGCAAACACAATACCATTTTGTTGGTGCTCTGTTAATGTTGCGTTGTCCATGCATTCCATTTGCTTCTTTCTTGATAGACACAGGTTTGTACAAACTATTACCCACCCTCACCCACACGCACACATGGTACAACCCTCACTTTCCTTTTTCTTCACAGATATCCTTTTTCATTACCCGTGCTTTCTGCGTTCATATCATAAAATATACATGTATAATTACAATTAAGGTGACGATGATGATTCCCTAAATTCTTTGCAATTTGAAATAACAAAATATTCAGCCTCTAATATAGCTAATTTTCGATTACGAAGTAGGTGCCTAAATCCATCTCCTAAATAAATTAGTATTACAAGTTAATTCTTAAACCCAGAAATACAGACGTTGGATAAAAGAAGTGACTTATATTAGATTAAAGCAAACGATTTAAAGCTCATGAAGGGAATAGGAACAAGACAGTGAAAAGAAAGAGTATGAATCCTTTAAAAGAGATAAGTAAACTTCAATGGAGATAAATTATGCTAACAATAATAATTGTTACTTTCATTCAATTCACACACACACATACTACGCAGTGTAGAAGACAGATTCATTATTTTGTTAGTTCCGGCTACATCATTGTACATTTCCTCAACATTCGAAATAGATTTGGAATAAACGATGTGACAAAAAGTGCGATACATAGTTCGACCTAACACGGGTTATACCGTCTGTTCTTATAGATGCGAGTCTAAGATGCGATACGCAGATATAGACCGGGTAAATCACTCAAATTCAAATCAATTTGTCTTGGCATTTCTCTCCTGCCCTTCCACTCTGAAGTACTATTCGCCCAGTTTGCCCCATTAGTGAAGAGAAGTAGCATGGAGTCATTATCGGACCGGTGTTAAAATGAACCGAGTTGCTATACCATGATCTTCTGTTCCTGAAACCATGGGTGCTCCTACAATAGCTCGGCGACAATAATTGTTCCGGGCATTTTATATTGTCACAGATTTAGGGTTAGGGCTTCAGTTGGATTTTAGGTCAGGTTTAGGGTTGGAGTTAGGGTTAGGTACAGTGTTTGATCCAGGGACGAAAGTGGGAATTCGATTGACATGGTTGGTGTAGGAATAATTGATCGCGGAGTAATCGCCACAGGAGCATGTTTCGCATATCCAAAATGTTTGGATCAGTTGGTCAAGCCCAGTGCAGTACCAGAAATTGGAAACATTCAAAATTCTCATTTTAAAGAGAGACAACTGACCAAGCAGTCTAATTGTCATCAGGTATTTAGCCAATTCGTTCAATGCCCACCTACTCTAATGTTAGTTCGGCTACACCCCACAACTACTTCCTCTGCAGTCATGGTAGTGTCACTATCATTTTGTCTACTTTTTCTTTAACCTCCGAGCAGTTCGTCTATTGTCTGCCAATGCTAAATGTTTGGTCATCCGTTGTTGCCATATGGACTGTGGTCTAAAATTGACTCGGTCTGACAAAAATATACAAAATCTGTAAAAAAAAAAATGTAAACACAAAATATGTCTGCAAAGTGACAAAGGGGCTTCCCCGGGTCCCGAATTATTGGACCAATCAAGTTAGAATACCTTATACATGTACATGAATTAGCACCAAAAAACGGTGATGGTAATAAGAAGTACTTCTTAAATTTATTCATATTTCTTCTTTTTGATGACAGGATGAATTTTTTAGTTTAAATGTTTGCCCAAAAAATGATGATAGCGAACAAGTTGATATTTTAAAGGTATGCTCGCTTTGGTATCTAAGAAAAGTGCATAGCGGCCTGCTTTGTGCATTAGTATAAAATAGATGAAACGGGAATAAATCAAAATCTGATGGACTATGAACATGGATACGGACAGGCTTTGAACATATTGAATTCCCCATGACTCTCGTTTCATGCCATCTCGTAGAAGAAAATCAATTTTCCTGTTTCGAGAGAATTAGGTTGGTTTTGCAAGATGAAAACAATAACATTTGATGTATATGAACGGAACATATTTGCGACTCCAATCCATGCTCCGTGCAATAAATGGAGAGGCATAATATTGAGCTTTCCTTTTCCCTTGTAAATATATATAATTTTATATACCACCTAAAATGCAGCGTTTGTTCTCTAGCAATACTGTCCAATAGGCATAAAATTGCAATAACATGCGGTCGAAACGAAATAATAAATTCAACGGAAAATTATGTTTGCTTATTTCTAGAACGAATTTTATGAATCGCAAAAACAAATTTCATGAATCGCAAAAAGATTTAATTGGCAAAAAGAAAAACAATCTCCTGAACATTCGAGCCAAGAACGATATTATTGAAAACAATTTTTGTTTGCATCTCTCTAGGAATACATGATAACAATTTGAAAAGCATCCTTGAACGCTGAAGATCAACGGCAAATATGTGTGACTTACCCTTTCCACTAATTTATAACAGGACGTGGTAAGTATTATAACAAACAGAGTTAACACCATTTTATACCTATATCTACATCACCATGCAAGCCGATACTTATAAGCAGCATCTTAAACCATTTCGTTTTAAAATGATTTAATTGAATTAGCTTTAACATGTCTTCAATTCTAGATATCCAAACTCCTGGACTTCTGGTTATGAGGAAATAAATTCACATAGAAACAAATTCAACATAAATTATTAATATTATCTGCCAATTGATTGCCGTACAAAGTTTATACAAATGAAATATGCAAAACGAACAAAAAATGGGAATAAGGAAAATCGAGGTATGAGTCTGATCAAGTTATTTGCAGGGTGAAAAAATATTTCTACTGCACGATAAACAATTATCAAATACCTTTAGTCAATTCCTCTCGAAATGCAATCTATTTCAAGGGGTAAGAAATGGCTGTAACAGATTGCTCTTACATTTGACTTTTTTTTATCCAATGGGCAGCAAATATTACTAAATTGTTTGATTTGGGAATAGAGAAAGAAGGAGAGAGAGAGAGAGGAAACAAAAGAAGAAGACATAATGACAAAATAGTAATAAAGAGTGCAATCAAGTCATAACTAATAATACCTCATTTATATTTTCGATAACGTCTGACTCTTTGACATTCTTGTCCCATTTCCCTCTTAGACCCTTTGGCGATGGAAGTATATAATGAATGATCTTCTCAGGAGGGGCATCTATTGTGCATTCTGCTCTGTATCTGTATCGGGTGATAGAAAAAAATATATAAAAAGGAAGATTAGTAACATAATAAAATATTATATTTTTGCCGTGTAGAACTCATCTTGCGAACAATTTCCAGTCTCATAAACTAATTATTATCAACCATATTACATCATCTCCATACTTAAAATCATAGCTATGGTGTGGGGGTGTGCCCAAGTCGAATGGTGAAAAAAGAACAAGAGAAGGAATAGCAAAAAGAGAAAGGTAAACAAAAATAAAAGGAGAGAGAGAGAAAAAAAGACGATAAAAGACAATATGACCCTCTATGAACCCAGCCCTAATCGATGGGCCTGGTCAATTCACATTTTTGTAAGAAATGTCCTTAAGACAGTAAGACCAGTGCCCACTCTCTCTATATTGCCACTAATAAAAAACAAAATACTTTTTATATAATGACTTTAGCAATAATACAGGTAAACGTCTATTCATAAAAGTGACCTAGCAAAATTCGAATATCGAAGTGATCAAGTGAATTGGTGCACACTGACAAACAAAGAGTTCCCATCCTTTGAAATTACACAATTATTTCAGTTCTGCTGTAATGGATACCATAAAAGAGTTGTTAACAGTTCCTAGAATTCCAAGTTTAATACCACCTCTCCTGTATATTGTGAGTCATTTATGCTTTAAACAAAAGAACGGCCTTGTACAATTCATCTCTAAATCCAGCGGAATTAATATTTCATTTCCACGTCTATTTCCAATGAAAAACTGCTCGTAAAAGAGCAATAAAACAGCCCTGAAAGTGGCTATTCACCTCCGGCAATTTCTTTTTCCACGCTTTCTCCATCAGGAAAACCCACATTAGACAATGTTGATTCCCAATATATTACACAAAATTAGCCTTGTACTAGAGACGTGCGTCGCAAATCCACAATAAAACAGTAAATGCTAGTTAGATTGGCCTTTATTAACAACAAGGCTATTCGATGGTACTGTAATTATGATGGTATAGTGAGAGCCTAATTGTTAGGAATCAGCAAGAAATTTTATGATCGAGTACGGTTAGTCATGCGTGAAGGTTAACGATCCACTTATTGCCGAAAAATATCGCACGCCCCACTTGTGAAATGTCTTTAGACAGTTCGGGTGCTAATGAACGGCGAGGCAGTCGTGCCGTTAATGCGAACAAACCGTGTTGCCTTTGTACAATATTTGGCCGTAATATGAGAAAATTAAGAATGTCGATAAAGCCAATAGCCATAATTGGTGTGTAATATGGAGTAACTTGTAATAATAATGTCCCCTTGTAAGATACTGACATGATAACATAGAGTTGATGAAGTTCCTTGTTTTTATAATCATGTCCATTTGAAAAAGGTCTTTTGCTGAAATTTGACCAGGATCAGCTGCAAGAAAGTATAATGCAATATCGCTCGTGACAAGTTGATGGCGTCACACGTCAGGGCAACTTTGTATGGTTGCTGACATAAATTATAATGCAGAAAACGCCTCTGGTCATTTCATAGTAAATTCTCCAAGCGAAAATGATCTCAATTACGAGAATTAAATGAAGGGAAACATTCCAACAATAGCGTTGTTCCATAAATATCGAGCACTAAAGTTCTGGTTAGCTCTACTAGAATTAATTCATTTAACTATTAACCTTTAATACGACTTATACGAGTATGTCAGATCACAAAATAAAAACCACACGAACATGATACCCTCTTTGGAAAGAGATATAACGGCACTTAATTTACAGAATAATTATTTTAGACTTAAGATTCATCTCCACGTTTTTTCCACTTTCATATTATCATTATTATGATTAAAATGATATAATATTGAAGAGAGAAAAATTTGTAAACAAAACATTTGCAATAAAGTAATATTGCTAGTCATGGAGAAGTATTTGTATGCAAGAAAAACGCTGCTAATTTAGTAATTGTTGCTAGTAATGCTAGTAATTAGCTAGGTTTGTGCAAGTTTAATAAAAGTGAATGTGAAATGTAAATTATTCCCAGAGGTTGGGTAGAGGAGAAAAATGGAGGACCCACACGCAAATAACCACAGATAATTGACAAATGTCTGTCAAAACATGAAACCATTGTATCATTAATGTAAAGTTCATCATTATTAAAAACCGATATCTCGTCATTAAATCAAATATTCCTTTCAAAACATGCCATCACATGACATTTTCAGAATGAACTCGAAACGAAATCCATGGATAATTATGTATGTATGATACTAATAATCTGAACATTGAACATACGTCAATCGGTATTAGCGAAGTACCAAGATAGCTGATTTACATTCCCTGGCAACTGACGGTAACCTAGCAACGGGAGATTGCAATAAAAATCAACTAGTGCGCCCTTGACTTTCGATGATATCTTGATCGCGGGATCAGACAACCTTGGCTGGGAAAATTTGATTTTTATTACACCGAGATCAATACCAATTTAAGGTGTTTGTGTTTTATCAGAGACATCATTAAATCTCTTCCATGTAATTTAAATGATTTTACGTTTCACTGAGAAACACTAACACAGAGGGTATTTGAAATAGACAAGTTGTTATTAATTCCTGTCTAGAACGTTGATATCAGACTTGATCTAGCGAACTGTTTATACGGTGACTAGTTTCTTTACATGAAAATAAACTATATGTAAAAGCTCATAGAGAATGAGGTTGAAGTACTTATTTGCTTGAATCATCACGTTCGGAATTAAGAAACATTTATTCGATCGTTTTAGTTATTATGTCCGCATATTTTGCTGCTGTCTGGATAAAATGATTCCTGAATCGAATTAAATCAAAGATATATGTTTAATTCCTTAGGTTTTCCACTTGATGAATTGAGTTGCCTTTCTCAAAATTTAATGTATAATTGGGGCTTGAATATCATCATGTCGCTATTTTGTTCACGTCTGCTTTTGTGGGTAAGGGTGTGGGTATGGGTGTGAGGTGTATGTGCGCGCGCGTGTGTGAGTGTGTGCGTGTGTGGGGGATCTCTTTGCAGAACATGTCGACAGATCTACACGGGTACGCATTAGGTACACTATTTTCATACAGTCATGTATGACAGACCCTGTTACAGAGATAAAATATTACCGAAAAGGGGAGATGGCATGGGGGAGGGGGTTCTTTTCCCATTTCCCCTCCCACACACACCCACCATTTGGGCTTAGCTGGTCCTTATGATCTTTCTAAGGGATTAACCTTCCCATCAAATCGTTGATATTTGCCAAAAGTCAAGGAAAGCATGCATTATGCATACACCCCTCAAACAAGACAAAAGAAAGGTTGAGAAAAAGACGGAAAGCAAAGAAAAGTCTGTCATTGTTACTTCATTGTTCATTGTTACTAAAATGGCGCCTCGGTTTAGGCGCCACCGCCAGCCATGCAGGAGACACGATGAACATGTATTAGAAACGTAACAAGACGAACGAGATGCACTTTGTAACTTTCTAATGTAGTTAAATCAGTGCAAGAATTACAAACGTGAATATGTGTGGTTTGGACATGTTATCTTTGTTGTTGATGTGTGACCATGGTGAATTTTATATCATTTTAAAGCTGAAAATCTCCTCTTTTAGAATGAGACATAAACCATAAAATCACATCTTGCTATATACATGTTGGTGTTTTCGTAGTGCTGGGTAACATGTATAATGTTAATTAGATGACGTGTGTGGGCGTTTGTTTTGTGCGTGTGTGTGTGTTCGGTCTTTACTTCTTGTATATCGCTCAGGATAATGTTATTTACGTCTGTGGACCGACCGACCGACCGACCTTTAACATCACCATCCGAAAGACGCAGCTTTGTAGCGGCTCAGGAATACTAAAACGATCATGTACGAATAATATTGTTCATTATTTTATATAGGCTACTTGGCGCTTGTTGGAAGAAGATATACAGGTAACAATTGAATTATTCATACCCGTTTTGTTTTTCGTAACTCAAGAATGAAAGGTGGACTGGTTGAAGTAGGGCATTTATTGAATACTTTTGGATGTAAGCTTTAATATGTCAAATTCTCAAGAAAAATAACTTGGGAAAACCATTTCCATATTCTTACAAAATGGTAAGGGTGTGAATAATGTAGCTGTTTATTGTAGGTGTAATATCATGACGAGCAGTAACGATTCACATAGATTTGTACCTTATTGTTATGTTTTCATGAGGCTTTCTTACCTTGTATTTTTTTCTATAATTAATTTCAATGATTCAAAATGTACTAACTACTTTTTGTCAAAAGTCAATACTTTTGTTTTGGTACATGATAATAATGTTAATTAAGTTTGTCAAAAAACTAAAGAATACATAATTCAAATCTACAATACATGATTTTATGATGCAGTTTTTCTCGTAATATATTACTCAGTATTGGACATGACAGGCAAAATAATATTTGCTATTAATGCTATCTTTTCTCTTAGGTGATATATCATAGTATGGCAAAATTTCAAATGGCAATGAAACTAATCAAATAGATTAAAATAACAAATTATGTTCGATTTTATGAATAGCCCTTTTTTAATTCGTCAGCACTGGAAATATTTTCCTCTCGAGAATTTGATTAATTAACCTTGAAAGGCTTCATACATCCACACTTCCAAATATTGTCATTTGTAGAGACTGCATTATACCCAATACTATATTTATACGTGCACTCAGTAATTAGATCTACAATTCAAAGGGGGTTGCGCACAGGTGAGCGGTGGGAACTACCGTCAGTGTGCATGCTAGTGTCACACTCAGCGTTCATCATCCACAGAATGTTCCGACGCAATGAAGGGATTTCATACTTGATTAGGCCTGAGGTTGAGTCATCAGATTCATCAAGGAAACTCTCTCAGCTCAGTCTACTATATTATATACCCATGCACAATGCACTAAGGGATAGGGAACATGCGAACTACACATACGTATAGGCCTAAGATATAAGCTTGATAAAATGATATGAAAATGAGAATGAAAGCGGAGAGATTATGAGAAAACGTACCCCACTCTCTGTCTCTCTTTCTCCCTCTCTCCATCTATAAATGCAGATCAGGAAGGGGAACATGCGAACTTACCAAAAATACATGTTTATGATTCAATGATGACTCTTAATGATTGATTTATTGTCATAAATTGTGGTTTGTTGAATGGGGCCAACCTTTACAAACTCTTGCTATTTGTTGGCTTCATTTACCAAATATATACTTACTGTCATGCCGAAATATAATGCAACTTGAACTTTTAGTAATGACTAAACATACGTATAGGGCTTTTAGTATAGGCCCGAAACATGATCTTGATAAAATGAGATGAAAATGTGATATGAAAGGATGGAGTGCAACTAAGAAGGTTCGACGTATGCAAGTCGGAAATGGGAGAGAAAAGGGAAGGATAGAGGTTAAGAGGAGTACTCTCGGGTTGCTATAGGATAACCCAGTTTACATGACCCCACAGTAGCTTAAATTTGCACGTATAGCTCTGACACACGAATGTACTACGTAGAAAACATATCTTTATATTCGAAATATTTACAAGTCTCACATTAGGCTGATTTTTTTATTGATTTTTTTGTATTGATATATATATATATATTTTTTTTTTTTGGGGGGGAGAGAAAATGGTGGTGAAGCAAGAGAAAGTAAGAACAGCTGATATGGAGTAATGACCACACCAAAGACGAAACGAGGGAAATGGATGCTGGAGGAAAAAAACACGGAGAGATAAAATGGGACAAGGAAAAGAGAGTGAGGGAGATAAGAAGTGAGGCAATCAAACACAGGACAGAGAGACAAAATAGACGGAAATATGTAAAGATATGAGACGGAGAGACAAAAATGTATCAATAATGAGAGAAATTGTAGAAATATGAACATATCCAGAATGTCGACAGAGGGGATAAAGATAGGTACAGAGTCACAGAGAGATAGACAGACAGAGAGGTGGAATTCAGGCTTATTGCAGTTGATGTGCGTGGACATGAGTTCAACATAGAGTTCAACAAACATATCAATAACTATGATTTAATGGAAGGAAACTGAAACGAGACGGGATGAGGGAGGTAGCAATGAGTCTTGTGCAAGTATATGATCATGGACCCTAGTACTAGGTTTATGATCAGATGGAGGTTCAGTTAAGTTTTATTTTGATTTTATGTCAACTTCGATACTTAAAGGTAAAGACCAGTATTGGAAACGCCCCAATTTCAAAAAATGAAATGGAAGCTCTCATTACCAATCATGTGAAAGAATATGTTTTGACTAATACAGTCATGATGATAAACAATTTGCCGGAAAACCGCCTTCTAATTGATATATTTGGTAAATTATTATATCTATTTGACTGTGAGAGATATAGGGTAGTCCCATATACATCTTTCTGTGTATAGTGCTTGTAACTTTACGAAGAATGGGCCAAATTTCTTATCATTTTGATGATTCCAGAACCTTGCAGATGCTAGATGCTAGATGATCAACCTTTTCTGATCGATTCCACAACGTTTCTTTCACAATGCAATCGCATGACCATAACTGGTCTTTACCTTTAATAACCATCGACAGAATGGTGATATTGTACATGGAAAGACATGTGCCGGACATACTAGATGATTATTATTGCCTTTATTCTCGGTACTTTTTAATGATATTTATTATTTTTTAAATTATCATTTATTTTGTATTTACATTAATTTGTTACAATATCATTATGTTGCCTGGATAAAAACAACCAGTTTAATTCTGTTTTGCATTGTAGTACTGTAACATTAAAAATCATACACAAGAGGAAGAGAAACAAAAAGAAGATGTTTCGAAAGGATTAAAGCAGCGAGTATATTAATGTACCAGACTAAATACCAAAGCGTGAACAAACTTAGAAGCGTATTCAGGATTGGAAATTGACTTTGAGAATAAGTTTTCCTATTCTAAGGATTTATTTAAGTAATTGGAACTTTGCATGGTGATCAAACTGATTTTATAATGCTAGGCTAATAATACATAGGGTTGGATATTAAATCTTAATGGCATGGAAACTGACTGAACTCACAAAAAGCATATTTTACATGCATTTTTACAATCAGATTTAAAGGTTGAAACAGGGCCTCAAACTGTAGGCGGGAAAAACGAAAACAACTTAATTTTCGCTCAGAGCTCTGATACAGGAAACACCTACTAATTCAAGGCCGAACACGGGTTCTAGAAATTCCGAGGGAACACAATCCTCGTTATGAAATTCAATAATAATATTCGGTATTTCTGAATCCCATAATATTGTTTGTGCAGGGATTATAAATAAACAAGGTTAAAACGGGGGAAATTCGTCGAAAAAGAGATTAGCGTTTTGTTTTGAAGATTAAAGACAATTTCGATAATGTAAATTGAATTCGATAATCGTCATGAAATCCATAGTACTTTGTAAAGTATTATTGATGCTATCTTATGTTTGATTTTATTTAAGACTTCCCCATTTCTCAGGGTTTTTTAAATCTCAAATTTGGCACAATCATTGTTTTCCGAGAAGCAGAGTGAGAGCTTGCCAAAATTCATTATCTTGTTGAAGGACAACCTGAACAAATGATACAACTGTTTCTTGATGGATCACTCACTAGGTATTACATATTTATTATTCCGTATTCGACACTTTCTGTAATCCACTAATCCAAGACTACGTCGAAGATTATGTGATGAAATAAACTGGAAACTACAATTATAATTACATTACAAAATATAAACATTTTCCGATACACAATGTATACGGGACAGTCAGGAAGACTATTCGTCACATACGTCGATTACGAAATTACAAGTGAATACAAGTGAATTAATAACGTTCACACTTACGGCGATAAAACACAAAATATAGAAGACATGATATTCACTAGGAAAAGAACAAAAACAGAAATGTTTTAATATTGAATAACAGCCTTTAACCTTAAATACTGAATCTGCTCTACTCATAGGCCTATATCTTTCTCTGATGAGTGCAAGTCGAAAGAGACACGCTTTTTAAATGAATTATCATTCAAATATAGATGTTTGTAGTAATTGTTCATCTTTGTACATTTGCTGTATATACTAATAAAACAAATGATGATAGAACAGCAATCATAATGTCGTTAAGAGAAAGGCCCATAAAGTATATTTTTGACAATGGTGCCTTGATTTAAATGTCAACCACGTCATCCCTCTAATTGTCTCGCTATTAGCCTCTGCCCGTCAATGACGATGTCCATCCCTCTGTATCTTCCTGTCTAACAATTGATCCCACTTTGAGTTTTACACGTGATTCAGGCAAGCCATTTAGTGCTAGCCCTTCTAACCTGATACGGGTTTCAATTAGCTAGGCTGTTTGTGTGCCTGCTGCATTGTACGCCAACGAGATTAATTAGTTAGCACAAAGCAGTTTGATTAAGTCTACGATGATGTCATGCGGGGGGAAGTGCGAGCTGTCTTCGCCTCAAACGCCGGAACGAGGACATGTGACGTGTATATGATTAAGCGCGCTGAGTCTGCTGAATAGTGTTTTGTTGGAAAGTACATTGTAAAGGCTTAAATATAAGTAATGATCATGAGATTCCCTTGTGATAGAAAGTTAGAAACTGTCTAGAAGTTATTTGGGAACATTGATTACGTAATACCAGCAATTCATAATTACTGTGAGGTTTTGGAATCTTCAAAATTACACAAAAAGGACAACTACCCCCTGGACAAACACTAGGAATTCTAGGTATAGAACAGGTATAACTGTATACACACCAATGTCATGGCAGTTCTGGTCCAGCCGTTTCATATATTTCTTGTCATATTTTAAATGTGAGAGTATTTGAAGGGAAACTTGTTTTTCAGGGGACATGTCTTCTATGGTATTCTTCAAACCTGAGGTACAAAGTCTGAGAAAGCTTGTTTACCCTTATCAGAATATAATCTTCTCTTTAAAGTGTGTGGCACCCTTTGAAGGAGCCTGCTTATAATCCAATTGTTGTTACGGTTTCTGTTTGCTTCTTTCTTTTTTACATTTCCCAATTGTCCATATCATGTCTTCACCACATGTTTGTGTATTGTAGAGAATTTATCGGATGGGAGGCATGTGTGGGTGAATGTGTGGGTAAATACGTTTGTGTGCGTAGATTAGTGCGTGTGTGTAGATTAGTAAGCGATGTAAGCATGTAAACACACAATATATATTTTACTATCCTTCATCTTTCTTCTCTCACATATTTCTTCCTGGGCCTTTTAATTGAGTTTGGCGCCATAAATCTTCATGATTTTATAGTACGTACATGGCTTTGTATGTCACACATTATTCCCAAAAGGTATCCTTACGACCGGTTATGGTTATCCCCCCCCCCCTCAAAAAAAGTTGGTAGGTCTACATCTACCTTAGATTATACGCGTCTACTAAAGACATGCACCATTTGTTTTCTGACAGTAAATCTTTGACGCCATTCAAAGAGCAGTCAGCTTTGAAACGCATATACTAACAGGGGTTAATTAGAAGTAGAAAGAAAACATAAAACAAAAGAAAAAAAACAGGCAAGTGAACGAGGGTGCGAACATGCCGGTATCATTCATAAAGAATGGAACTGAGTAAGATAAGGAATACTTACACATGGCCATCGAATTCGGAAGACTTCTTGTACATGATTTTAATTTCTTTCTGAAAGAGAAACATACGAGAGAAAAATAAAAGTTTATATGCCGGTAAATGGATATCAAGTCATCATTATGCAAAGAAGATTTTTTCGTTTGAAGATTGTAAAAGACATGTGGAATTTTGTTAAACTATAATCAAAACGTCTTTAATTAAAAAATTAGGACGGAATTTACAAATCTGCCCACAGATGTGCCACACAATACAAAACATTTATTTTCGTGTCACTAGCACATTCTAATTTGAAAATAACAAAAGAAGACATAAATTATAGATAAATCCATTCAAACTGGATTAATTACGAACTAAAATGAGACGACAGTTTCACGAAGG
The DNA here is from genome assembly GCA_035222895.1 of Strongylocentrotus droebachiensis. Lineage (NCBI taxonomy): Eukaryota > Metazoa > Echinodermata > Echinoidea > Camarodonta > Strongylocentrotidae > Strongylocentrotus > Strongylocentrotus droebachiensis. The sequence continues at coordinate 168,354 of JAVYIG010002937.1, read as the reverse complement.
GTTTCAGAAAAGAACATTTGGAAACAACTACAGCGGCGATACTTTCTGAAATCTACAGCCAAACCAGAATTTTGGGGAAAGGATAAATATCAAATTAAAGTGCACATGTGTATAGTAATGCAGGCAGATATAGAATAAAGTTTGATTTTTTTTTGTATAGAGCATTCGTTTGAAAGCAATGATATTTTGCCTCTGTAAAAAAAACAGAATATCTTGCGACACACTATTTTGGCCAATGGATTCGAAAGTACTAAAACACCTTCGTAAGTAAAACGGAAAGATGGCCAGAACGGCGGGCTTGCAAAAATATTCTCTCAATTTTTCCAAAACATCTTTGCTTCCATGTTTAATTTGTGCGAGACATCCAAAGGGAAGAGGGTTTAATGAAAGACTCAGTTATGTCACGATAAAGAAAGGAAAGTAGGATATATATATATAAAGTCACACTTTTGTGCCACAAATATTCATATAATCATGCAACACACAGCGGAAGAGTAATTGTGTATAGAACAATTTTGCATTAAGTTACCTTGAAATCCTCAAATGAGATTTCCTCCTTTGGTAATGATTCAATATAAAACAAACAAAACAAATTAATGTATTTGAACTGCGAGATTTAAATTCCATATATTATTAATCGCAGACTTGTCGAGAAACTCTGGAATAATTCAATTTGACCAGAATTGGTCGATATTCAAGTATTGATGGTAAAGTAAATTATTATTTTTGAACAAAATACTGAAAAATGACGTTCATTTACATTATGTAATTATATATGGTTAACAAAACGTTTATAACATATACGCCACAGGCTGAAAACCAAACATATATTGTAAAGGACAATTGAGTAAACATGAGAATTGACATTATTTTGCCGCTTTGTGTGTACAGAAGATAATCATTCAGGTATTGTACGAGCCTGTCCCGAAATAGTCATTCACTTGACCTACAGGATTTGACTATTAAACGTTACTTAGACTATCCAAGTCACTGACAAAAAAGTTGTAAGTTTTCAGTCTAACCGGAGCCATCAATTTTAGCCCCTGGAGCCCAAAGCCCAGAGCCCTGAGCCAAAAGATAATAGTCCATGCACTAATGTTAGTCAGTAGGAAGTAGTATGGCTATAGAGAGACTGGGCATTTCAAAACACATCACCCAAAATACACAAATAATTTACTTGTCCGGAGCAACTCTCCATAACAACTCTCACACACGCACATCAATTCATTCGTCTCAAGTTAGTATAATAATCAGGTAAAGTAAACAAAAACACAGTCACACGTTTCAATTACACATACAAAAACTAATGTTACAAACATATCCCATTCAGTACATAGGTTTGACATTACAATTGAGCAATTAATAAATCTTACATGACTCAGAAAGCAGCATTTTCTACACCCACACTATTGTGGCAGAAATGAATGCTGTGCGGTCACTGTGAGCTTACAGTTTAGTTACTATCGTTTATCAGCACTGTTGGTTATCGGTGTCAGTGGAGAGTGTACCAAACTGTGTTACAGAGTGTAACTATGCACTATAGCTTAACGAGAGATTTGGAACACATTTCACTCCACACTGTGTTCAGTTGCAGCACTAAGTGATCACAGAATACATTTGGAATACATTCTAATTCCCACTGTGGCAACTATATACCACAGTACGTCACATAGTGAACGTATGTACCACATAATGGTCACAGAGATTTGGACAAGTTCTACTTCACACTGTGTCACGCTTACCACAGTATGTAACAGAGTGTACGTATACGGACCAGAGAATGATCACATCTCTTTGGAATACGTTCTAATTCTCACTGTGGATAGTTGGACTAGGGACCTGTACTACAGGTTCCTGGTTGGATACAGTGTCTGTAATCAGCTGACCACAGTGTATCACAAAATATATGTGTGCGCTAGAAGATAGGCACAGACTAGATTTGATTGAGGTACAATCGTATCCTTTCCGATTACGTAATCGTAATGACAAATCAAATCAATAATAAATGGCCCGGGGGAGCGTATTAATCAAATTTTGGAGTACCTAGATTCCAGAATCTATGCACGATATATATTTGATGTTATTTTAGAACAGTGTTTATCTCTCAGAAAGCAATGATTCCTACACAATTTTTATCTGTGATATTATCTGACACCACGCGTCGGAAATAATTGCTCCGACAATCACTCACGAAAATGGCTGATGCCACCTTTAAAAGTCGTGTATTGTATAGGTCACGGCTGTTAATGTACATGTCAATAAGCGCTCTCAACGAACTGCGGATGCTTCCCTGAACTACAGTTAATCATCCACCAAGGCCTGGTATGCAACCAGAACTGTGGGGGCGGGGAGTTTGGATTTAAGGGAATTCTATCAATTCACAAGTGCACATGCACAATTGTATTTGTTATTGCTGCTGCCCCTGAAAGTCGGTAAACCCTTGATTTAACCAATTGTATACTGGTTTATTTTAGAAACAAAGATACACACAAGACAACCAGGGGTTGTCTCGTACACTACAAACCAACCAGAACGTAAAAAACGAGCTTCTAAATTTCCTTTTTGAAACTGGTAGCAATAGCGATCTATACACAGTTTGCTTCTCCCGTTACGGTATTCGTCAACAAAAAAGATAAAACAAATGAAGATGTAACAAACAGACATGCCCATGTCTTTTCTATAATTACAGGATTGTTTTATTCGTAAGCGGTAACCCATGATCATGATGATTAGTTCACATAAGTCATTGTCTGCTACATCTCCAAGAGCATTCTTTGATCGCATCAATATTATGACAAAAGAGTTATTACAAGTAACCTAGAGCCAGAAAGAACTGGACTCAAGCAGGCTGTTGTTTGAAAAAGTCTTATTTTCAAACAAAAACTAACTATATCAACAACTAACCGTAATCTTTTAATCCCAGAGGCTCGACAGAACATAGAGGTTGTCACCAAGCAAGGAAAAAACCACCAAGCTTCATAAGAGTACATACAGCTCCTCCTATCTCGATGTGAGATCTCACAGGTAACGGAAATTTCCTCTACCGCTTTTCACTTCACAGTCACCCAAACGAAAAGAAGCAGAAAGTGACGCCATTGGCGCAGAGTTCCAGAACTCTCGCTCCATCTAGGCGATGAGGGATGAAATACTTTTTTTCACGACGGCTATGTTGCCTTAAGAGCCTTTATTGTTTATGATGGCTTAAAGAAAAGTGTATTTGGGAATGTTCTTAGAGAAAATGTGACACCAAATGATATCTCTGAAACATCGAAGTGCTTAGAGCGTGTATGCGAATTATTCTAAACGTCGTAGACTTTTATGTCAGTTTCATTTGTGATAAATTTAATTTACCTTTATACGCTGATGGGAACTAACAAATATACTAATTGTCTAATTTAGGATAAAATCACTTAAAAGATTAATAAAGGGGAACGATGCAGAGAATGGCTCACAATGGAGACTGTCTGTCCAAAATGAGTCCTGTTCTTTTGTGTTCAAAATAGTCAAATACTACAAACGTGTTGACCTTATATATTAAATGGATTATTTTAATTCACAAGTGCAATGTTTATGTACCTGAAAGACCTATCGTATATCTTACATTCTTACTTGTACAGTCTTACATCACACTGCCTCTTTAAGATTTGAGATAACTGCTAACATACTTAAATAAGAAACGCAAAAATAAATGCATTGGATGGTTTTAATCCTCTTTTCTGTCATTAACACAAAAAATCCCCCGTTCAATAAAATTGGTGGATTATTTTGTTTTTTTAAAAGACAGAAGTATTACCCCAAAAACACAAACATGTATTGTGCTGCTTGATATTAAATTTGTGTGACATGGAATCGGCTCTTTAAAAATTGGAAGCTGAGAGATATATCACTTTTGTACCAACTTGATAACGCCAATTGCGTTACAATTTGTCGAGTTAGCTGTGGAAATTGTCTCCATTTGACATTTGCCGTCGATCGCAACAGCCTCTTAACAACCCTCATTACTCACTATCTGTTCCAACTTGATGGATGCAGCACCGCCTCTATGCCTCGCGGCAACATGATGAAACAATCATCGATCCTTAGCAGCCATTTTCATGAATCCACGGTGGAACGAGTCGAGGACGCGACGACGGCTCATGAATATTCATGAGTGTCTCGCCATTGTCTGCGACGGAAATCGTTCATTCCATCTGTCCTGATCGAGTGACGAGATGCTTTCTCATGAAGATATCGCACAACTCTGTCCAGACATACATTTAGTTTTGTCTAAACCATAGTTAAAACCACAGTATGCTCTCTAAAAAACGGAGGCTTCCGACTTTATGAAAATGGGAACAGAGTGAGATTTTGTTTCAACACAAATGATTTCATGTTCTGAACATAACGATTATTTCCTAATGAACACATGAGAGCCCTTTTTGCTTCCCGTCTCTAGAACCACTTTTATATTTTTTAACCACGACTTACCCTAATCCTAACTCTCACCCTAACCCATGACTCTCAAACAAAGGGATTCTTCTCTTACGACTCAGTAGGAGCCTGAACAAAATAATTTCGTCTCTCTAATATAGTACCGCACTTCGAATTCTTATATTCTGATAGTTGCATTCTGCCAAAGCAAAAGCGTTCGAAGAAATTGGTGCTTCTCTTCAACTGCCACCACTCTGCACACCATGTGCTTACAGGAAGATACTGCTGCCCTGACGGTGTCAGGTTGGACGCCATATATACTGAAATGACGGGTTTGGAGGAGACAGAAATTGTCCGTCTGGACACATCCCTACACTCAAGAAACAATACCTCCGCGTCAACCGGTGGTCTTCCATTAGAGGACATCACCTTATGAATGCAAAATATATCTCACCCCCAAACCCGAGAAAGAGATTGTTTTATGTAGACCACTTCAGAAGCTTACCCTATAAGTCTTCGCACATGAGCATTTTGAAGTGGTCGCAATATCGCATGACTCTCAACAATTAGAAAGTGGGACGTTTGACGCTACTGCGTCCACTGAGAATCGACCAAAAACGGTTACTGCAGACGAATGTTCAGCGGTCTGTTCAGCAAGCGTTTTAAATTGAATATGGAAAATCAATAAAATGAGAAAAGGATTCTTCGCTAAAGTTTACAGAGTTTCATATAAAGAAAAAAAGAAATGATAATTAAAACAATGGAAAACTTATGTACGGCACGGTACCGTTGTATAAGCGTGATAAAAGACAAACTTGCTGTCTTTAGTAGATGTCAACCTACTAAATCAAGGGGCCATTATAGAAACCAATTCTTCATTCTGATAATGAACTGCGTACATAGATATACGATATTGAAATTATTTAATAAGCTTACCCCGGCATTTTCTATACTAATTTAATTGGTTCATGTCAGAAGAAAAAGAACGCTGGCTGAGAAAAGTTTTCAGTTTGCGTAACATGAATTCATCTCGTACCATGCAGATAGTGTGTTTACAGTCTTCATTTATCAGGGACAAATGCGGCAAATGCTTTTCACATTAATCAACTAGGAATTATTTTACAATACCTAAAAGGAAAACTTTTAGACAGTTCTATCAACCCCTCGAACTCATCAAGGTTCCCATTTTCAGGTAACATGTTTCCATCCTGTATTTTCAGAGACCTTAATTACGTAGGTAGGTTGAAGATTTATTGGCTGTCTGGTTCGAAAAGTCAAGTACGTCTAATGCGGCCAAAAACTGTAACATTCAGAGTCGTTAACCTTGGCCTGGTACTGTCACTTGAAATCATTATCATCATCTTACTCAACGACCGGCGGGCCGGGGCAAGACGTACTTTTGACAAGAGTTAGGGAGAGAGGGACAGAGACAGAATGTGGGTCACGAGAAAGAGAGTGAGAGAAAGAGAGTGAGAGAAAGAGAGAGAGAGAGAGAGAGATGAATGTAATTTTGAAAATGGGTATTTTAGACTTTTGGTATATAGAGACAAAGATAGATGTAGCTCAGCGACGGGGGCAATGCTTAATTTCTGTGACAGTTCGGGAGACAGTCGGAGATAGATATGGGTCACGAAAAAGAGAGGGGATGGGGGGCGAATCTAGTTCAACAATGGGTAATTGCAAAGGAGATTTGGGGTAGATAGAGACAGAGAGAAAGAGATAGATGTAGCTCAACAATCGGCACAAGACCTCATAGGAGAGGTGGGGGAAAGAGACGGTAGGGATCGATGTGGGTCACGAAAGAGAGGGAGAGAGACTGGGCCTTGTACTATTATACGCCTTGTCGAACTAGAAAAGTATGAACATTTTCACTATTATTCGCTTGAATTAATGCAAAATAATTGAATGAACTAATTCAAACAAAATCATGATAATTGTGTATCTTAAAAATAGAATTATTATTATTCCTCACTAAGACTGGTGTATTCGCAGAGTCTAAAGGCTGTTTAATCATACAATGTCACCACCAATCCATTTTAAGTTTATAAATATTCCTGCAGGCGTGCCGACGAATTCTTGATGACATTATCACGATCACATTAGTGATTTATGGAGCATTTTGAACCATCATAATGAAAGTTTTATCATGTTGATGTAAGGGAGGGGCTGAATTAAGGTCAAAACAAGATCGTTATTAAAATGATGGATGATTGTCGTCTCCGGCGCAGGTGAGCTAGCACTCGCCATTAGTCGATTATGAGTTTTGTTGAATTAATGTAAACATATTACTTTTTCCTTATTTATTGATGAATATGGTATCCTCATTAATGTTGTGTAAGCTTCCGGAGTAACGTACAACGATGGTGAATGTAGCACTGAACTTGAAATGCAGCAAAAAGCTAGTGTAGCTACAGCAACAGTTATCGCTTATGAGATCGGTGGTGTATACTTAGATCTATAATTCATGCAATTTGCGTAGGAATAATTTGTTAATTTATCTATCATATTCATCGGCAAACAACTATTTCTTCCACTGGTATATATTATGAATTACAAAAAAACATGTGAAATACCAAGATCGAATCGTCAGAGGTGCATAATTGTCAGGTTTTTCAAAGTGCATAATTATGACAATCGCGTTTCGTTTTGATGTTACCACATTACAAGGCAGTCGATATCATGTAGCGATGAAAGTAACGATGAAAGAATCGCTACATGATACCATTCACTATACCTGGGTCAAGGGGAAAATGTCTTCTAATGGCAAGGACTTGATTCTTAACTGCCAGATTAAAAGTTACGAAGACGAATCATTATCCAATAATGCTAATGATCCGACTGCATCATGTGCACTGAAACATACTTCCTCCTTATAATAATGTATCATATTTAACATTCTTGGGTGAAGTTTGGACGGATGGTTATCATTTTTGGGGAAACTGCCATGGATATTTCTTTTCCCAAACTATGAGATTTCCCCCAAATTTTAGTAAGAAAATACAGAAATGGTTATGAGATAGGACAAAACAATACCCAGCTGGGCAAAAATGTTGGCCGGATATGGCAGGATACATAACGACCCTCATACCAGACACATTTTTACACGGGATATTTAACATGTTTAAGAGTGTACTCCTGTTCCGAAGTTTGTCATGCGCTTAACATTGAGCACTCTCTTGACACCGCTTATCATGTATTTGTACACTCCTCAAGCGTGCAAGATAGACCTATCACTTATCATCATCACGATGATGAATTATTCACACATTTGGTAAGACCATTCCTCTGACAATCTTTTGCTCGTCTGGCACTCTGGGCAGCATTTCATGAAACCGTCATAAGTACAAGTTCACCGACATCCCATTGAAACGCGTGTTAAACTTAGTACACGCATTTCAATGGGATGTCGGTGAACTTGTTCTTGTGTCGGTTTCGTAAGACGCTGCCCTGGTTATCTAAGAGGACGGTGAAAGCGTGCGAGACGTCGATTGATGCTGCAACTGGGAAACTCCTCAGCCACCATAGCGACGTAATTCGGTTGGAGTGCGTGGGAAGTCCCTTCGACTTCATTTGCCATTCGTCCGTATCAAGCCCGTCTCATGACCCAACAATGGCGCTCTCATCTTGCCTAATCAAGGAGCCGTCTCTCCAGAAATGAGGTTGATCAGTCCACTTACAGATCAAATTGTTTGCACCTGAGCAGCGAGCCGGAGACAACTTTTTCACGTGTACTTGAAATGTTTGAAGTACAAGGAACAACGATCAATGCACACACAGACAGTTACCCCCAAAGGCTAAGGGCAAAGTGCGACGCATCATTACTCAACTGAAAAAGAGACACTATTTTAGATTTAAATAACATAGATACCAGACGGTATTTCAGATTGTCAACAATATGAATTATTTAACAAAACAGTAAATGTCTGTTAAGCTATCGAGCTTATTCGGTCACACAAATCACCGCGCCTTCCCCTTCTTATTTAGAGTAGACTCACAAAACCTCTGTCCAGATGAGTTTCGAAAACGTGTATCCCTAACGTCTTTTGTTATTAAGCTTTAAGGAAACCGTTCAGTAAAGTTTCCTAGATGTCTTTAACCGTGACTCTATGAATCCGTCTTCATTCAATGTGATCGACGTCCAATTTCCCACCTTCTTCTCTTTCCATTTTCTCTCTGTCTATCTCTATTTCTCTTTTTCTCTCTCCTTATCTGTCCCCGACCAAGCTCCTTCTCTTACATCTCAATATTTCGCACTCTTCTTCCGTATCCATGTTCCCCACTCTCCCTCCCCATCTCTATCTCTCTTTTTTTACGGATACAAGCGTGCCATCAATTTACCGATTTTTCTTGAAATAAATGTTCCATGTTATCAAGCAATCATGTTGTTTTCGTTCGTACCCCAAACCAAAATGAGGCGTGAAGAGTTTATCAATTGTCATTTGTCAAACTTTTGATGAGACCACCCTATCAGAGCTTTGTAGATCTTGCCATGCATTAATTACGTCGCGAAAACGTTCTTAGATGACAATCGTGTTTATTCGTGTAACATTTCACTCGATTTTAGATTATTGGACATAACAAAACAGAGATGCATGATATTATCATGTGTCATGATTTATAAAGGAAGGGGAATGAGGGGGAGGAAGAGAGAGTGGGAGAAGCGAGGGAAAGAGTGGGAGAAGAGAGAGAGAGAGAAAGAGATAGACGGGGACAGAGAGGGAGGAGAGAGAGAGAGAGAGATAGATAGAGAGAGAATAGAAAGTGATTTAGATCTATAGGTAGTAGATTCAGAGAGAGAAAGAAGAAAGTGTACAAGAGGCATCGAAGAAGGGAGTTTGTTTCAAACTTAGCGAGAAATAGAGAGATGGGGGGGGGGGGGTAAATGAAACTACAGTTACAAGAGGAAAACAAAGATAGGGAGATAAAGAAAGATGTAAAAGAAGGGGAGAAGAAGAAAAGTGATCTAGACAGGGGAGTAATGAATCAGAAAAGCAAAGCCGAGGGGCATGGTAATTAATTGAGCTCATGAAGTCACATACACGCCGCTTCTCATATATTATTCGAGACACGGGTGCGAACATTTAGCGAGTTATTACCGTCAAGTATTGATGAAACAACCAGGATATTCAATCATGACTTATTTTCATCTACTCCAAACAAATTAATGTGCCAGGGGAGGGATATAAAATCATTCAGTTGATTCCAAAAGTGGCGAACCGTGCGAAGAATACAAGAGGGTGTTGAAAATGACTGCAACTTTTAAGTGTCGCCGTTAAAATTTGAAAGTATTAAAGATAATATTTTTGAAAGATACATATACAAATATGTTTAGTACTGATTGAGGTAGAATTATTTTAGAAAAAAACTGTCTAGCTGTGTAAATCAAAATATGTTGAGTTAGAAAGAAATCATGACGTAGGGTAAGTCTTGTCATTAAGAAGGGCGAATTGACCGTTTAGGGGGTGAGCACATGTCTTACTAAGTGGACAAAGTGCGAGGGAGCGAAGCGACCAAGCGGGTCTTTTGGACAGAAAGGTCATGTCATTTCTTTTTACATTTCCTTTTGCATCTTACTTAAACACAAACACCGGTGTTTATTTTATGTTTTTATATGAATCCAAAGTTGTAACGATAAGCATTTTCAATTCATCAAAATGATTCATCAAAAGTTTTCCCCGTCTTAATCAATAAATCCATATTCAATGAACTTTAAGTAGGAAAATCACATTCCATAACAATAAAGAAAATAGGCTCACCCGCGGGTATCATTTTAGTCATATTTAGATGATCATTATATCTATTTCAATATCTTAAGAGTTCCATCAACTTCAAAAGATGTTTACCATTTTTAACTTTTTACCATGTTGTTTGTTATTGGGGGAGAGGTCAATTATCCCAATTCCAAAAAGATATTACTCAATCTTTGTAAGAAACTTTACTTTGATCAGGGAGTTGGATCCCTGCCTCGATGTACATTTTATGGAAAATATTCCAGACGGGAATGAGAAGCATTCATCTTCATCAGAACAAGGTACGTCAGCGCAGACGAGAACGTGAAAGCGATCACTGGTCGGGTGTTTATGATCGAGGTAATCGAGAATGTTGTCTGCCTCGGGGCGATCAAAACATACAAAATCGCGGGCAGCTCGGGTAGATGACCGACTTTCCTCTTCTGCCCATGCGCAGACAAATAGTTCAATGTTAACTTGAAAGACAAATACAAAGAACGACTTAACATAGCAGTAACAATATGGTGTTCAAGATATGGTGTTCAAGGTACAAATCTATACTGTTACAAGTAGGCCTCTATATGTATAGTTCACAGCTAAAACATAGCATGTCATCTTATCGTTTCTTTGCTATTATTCTTACAAATCAAATTTTTGGAATTAAATCTCTTTGCTTCTTTGCTTCGAATTAAATTATTTTCAATATAGAATAGAATTTAAACAAAATTGATTTTTCACTGGGAGAAAATACCTTGTCAATGTCGAGAACAAAAATCGTCCTATTCTCAACTGAGCGAGTTTGATCGAAATTTTAAAATACAAATCCTGGAAAATTATAATATTTTGGGGGAGAGCTAGCGGAAGAAGTGACTGTCCGTCTTTTCTGAAGACACTCAATGATACGCCCCCGTCCACTGAACAGGATAAACAGAATACAAGACAGAGATATTCTCACTACATACAATTTCTGTGTTAAAGACGGGAAATGACCAAAATATGACATTACAACATTCAGTGAACCTATTGTATAGCCCGTTCAAACAAGTCGTGACACATTAATCGATAAAATACCAAGATTAGTAGAGACGCATTGTTCTTAAAAGCAGTTCAATATCCTCATCCAGTCAGTAACCCCAAATGTATACAAGGAAGGATCATAATTTTTTATATTTCGATTGTTTCTTAAGCCAGGTTCTTCCTTATAATTGCTTAGAATTTGGTAAGAGAACAATGAGGGTGATATGAAGCTATTATTTCTCTCTCTCTCTCTCTCTCTTCCTATGTCTATCTTTCTCTCTCTCTTTCTCTCTCTTTCTCTTCCTCTCTCTTTCTCTCTCTCTCCCTTCCTCTCTTCTCCCTCTTTTTTTCTCTTGCGGTTACGTCGGGAGAAGATCCGTTGTAGATTTATCCTAGGCAATGTTTAACATTAAGGTCCAATTATCCATCATCGACACTTTAACGCTTCAAGCTAAACAGTTTCCTTTACACCCCGCGCTGGAAGTTGAACAAAAAATTTTGTGGTAACATAGAGAAGTTAATTAGATTTTTTTCTTGGTTCGCATGTACAGATTGATGGCTAAATCCTCATTACCACGAACATGCGGCCCAAAACCACGAACTTCTAAAGGACTGAAGTCATCGGCTGAGTTGTCTCATTTTTCCAGGTTAATTACATTTCAGAATCAAATTTAAGCCAACCAAAAAAAATGTCACGTAGAGCTACGGCGAGTTTGGTTTGACTTTTCCGCGTGCATGAAATACACAGACTACAATTTTTGGTGGATGGTTGAATTTGTGCAGTAAAAATATCAACACCATTGTTTAGAGGCATTAGTCTGACAACTAACGTTTATACATTTTCGAAAGAGGAGGCGTATGATCGTTTAAGAAATAAAGTATTTCTTAAAATACGACATAAAGAAAATTTGATTAACTTAAAATGCCGTTCAGATTTTGAAGTTCAGAGGGTACAACCGGACGGTTGCGCATTTTTAGTTCATTAACCCGGATAATTATTTGTTCATTAAAATACAGAAACGTCTAGGATTTTGAAAGGCCGGAGGCTACGTGCAGGGGAAAGGCTAATGAACTGCACAGCTCATTCTTACACGGTCAAGACTTTCTCCAGCTCATGAAATAAGTCTTTCCAAGCTCCCCTTCCCTTCTCCCATTTTCCTCTCTCTTCCCCGCTCTCTCTCTTTCTCTCTTTTTCTCCCTCTCTCCCTCTCCTTTCCCTCTCCCTCATTTTCTTGTGAAACAATTTAAGACACATAAAATATTGAAAATTCTGAATAATTTGCCTAAAGCAACCGAAGTATAATGCCAGCTGCAGCCTGGAAAAATCACCATGTGAAAGACTCTGCAGATGTAAAAAGAAATATTGACATAAATATGAAGAAAAGAACATTTATGCACCAAAATACGTCCTCGAGCTATGCTCAGACTGTAAAACCGCTGTAACAGGGGTGATAGCTGATTATGATATTTTCTTGTCCTGTCTTACTTTTAAGTCCTGACGCATGTTTCATGTCAGAGAGAGAGAGCGGTTACAGTGGCGGATTAAGGGGCAGAACCCTATTTTAAAAACCGCAGTAGCATAATATACAAATGAAAAAGTACAGCCTGATGATATTCTTGTGCGCCTTAAAGATAAACTGAGTTCTGGTAAATATAGAAAATATTTTTTCACAGAATCCAACGAAACTTACACTGAATTTTCAAGATTACACATTAATGACATGTGCCGAATAATTTTGGTGAAGAATGTATAGTGGCTGAGTAATGAGCATAGGAAGATGAGGAAATCAAGGTAAGTAGGCTAGGCCCGACACCATGTGCAAATGAGATCTGTTGCTTTTATTGAAGATGAGTTCCAGTAATTTTTTTGTGAGTTTGTTTTAGCTTTACTGGTTCAAACAATCAATGTACTGCAGGATAAACAATCCAAAATAAATCATAGCAATTTTCTCTCAAAATACGTTTCCCATACTACAGCTCAAGATCAGCTTAAAAATGAATGACCCAAAAGGTAATTAGAAAATATTCTGAAAAACTGTTATTTTGTTTAGCTATCATTTACTTGTGTGAGATTTTTGGGGGAAATTATCCCCTCCCCCCCCCTCTTCGCCATCCCCATCTGAGAATTCGGGATCCACCCCTGATATTATAATTGCAAAGCTTTATGAAAAAGTGGGTGCAGGATACATTTAACATGAATCTTTACTTATATAAGGCAGAAATCGGGGATCTGGAATTAAATCTCACCCCGAACACGAACAAGGGTGCAGATGACACTTCCCCGGTTCAAAATGTCAAGTTCCCGCGTGAAATCTATCTCTCTATTGTATTGACACCTAAATGATATGGGGTCGCAGAGAGCATCTCCACTTACACGTGTGTGTGTGCCTAAATCCAATCCGTTATCATCCGATTGACTTTGACAAGTCTACATAACACAATTACTCAATCGAGTAACACCGTGTCATGTTAGATAAAACAATGTGATGCGACTGACATATGGATTGCTTGTTCCCGATTGCGGAAATATTCCCGAGCCCCCCCCCCCCCCCTCACCCGGCCCAATTTATCTCTATCTCTCTCTCTCTTTCCCTCCGTTCATGCGTGTATTGTTTTTAATTTCCTCGTCTGTCTTCTGCGGACAAATCATAGCCTATATGCCGATTTAATTTTGAATGTATTTATTTGTATTTTTTTTTTGTCCACAAGACCACAACAAACAAACACTTTCAGATTTGAGGAAAATAAATCGACGTGACGACGTGAATTCATAACGGATTTTGTGGATCCTGAATGTTCGTTGTTTATTTTTGTAGCACAATGCTCGTCTTCAAGACTTTAATTTAAAACACACTTTATTGAGGGAGGGGTCCGATGTGGACTACGAACGGAATATTTACTAGTGATGTCGCTCTCTTATCTCTTCTTCTTGAGAAAATGTTAACATCTTTATTTGCAAAAAATGTGGACCAACAAAAAAACGGCGTCTCGCCAAGTATATGTCTATATGCCAATGCCACCCTTTATGTTTCTTCCTAAATATCTTTCTTTGTGTTTAAGCTTCATGTTATGATCTCTTTCTCGAAAGATGAAGGAACATTGAGTAATGACGTATGAATTAATTTTTTTATTTCTTCTTAGCAAATACAAGTCAAGTTCATCATCAAATGTTAAAGGCGACATTTTCGTGGCGGCATCTTGTCATGGATCTGTGCCATTATCACCATTTCCACCAGACAACATCGACACAAAGAAAATATGACTCGGTCCATGGAAAGTGTGTCGGATGGTTGGAAGTAGTGGATCGATGTTAGAGGGTTCATTGTTTCACACGCCTTTTTCAATTGAGTGCGAGAATAAAAAAGTGGGTTGAGTTGGGATCACCTTTCATGTCGAGTTCGATCGAGCTGCTCGCGCGGCGCGCCATCCGTCTGGGCCGCCCGCCATGCGCGGTCTCGTATCCCGTCGTGTCTATGACATTGATCTTCATCTTGGCCAGACTTTAGCATCTCGGAAGGAGAACATGCATGTCATATCGTGCTGGGACACCGACCTTATGCCATTGGGGGAGACTGGGGATTTCCCCTCCCATGATCTTCCAAACAAAATGTAGGACCGTAACCATGAAAGGCCTACCCCCCCCCCCCCCCCCTCCATCTCCGAAGTGCGAAATGGCGATAGCAATAATGGACGGAAGAGGAGAGATATTACACAGGGATCTTCATCAGTCAACACAATTTTTTGTGTGAAAGGTCTCTTAATTTAACATTATCCCGATAATTCATTTAAAAACCAGTGCTACGCCGATAGTCCGCCCAACTTCTAAGCCTCGGTACATCATGTTTATAGACACACTAACAATCTTCATACTGCCATAATAATATAATAATATTTTTTGATTTAAATAAAGGAAGGAAGATGTACCTTAGAAAGCAAAGAAAGTATTCATTTAGAGTAACTGACAGAATTTACTCAGTACTGCTTGATTTGTAGGTGGTTAAAGGAAATATTGACAAAATAAATTGGTTTCAAACATAAACAGAGTTCTCGTAGATTTGCATTCAGATCGAAACAAACCTATATGCATATATTCAGGTACAATAGTTTCCTTCACTCGTCCGACTTCAATATTGGAAATTAGGATTAGGGGGAGGATTCATGATTTTGTGTGATATTTCCCTTGTTATGAACCTTCGGAAATTCAAGGATAAACCTGGGGTGTCGAAGTACGCGAGCGCTTATAGGGCGTGGCGGAGGGGGGGGGGGGTGGCACGTTTCCTCTGAAGCACCAACCAATGTTTTTACCCCTAAATTGATTTTTGTTTTTTCTTTGCTTGCAAACGGATTGTGGGGGAGATAATGCCCGCTACGCCCTAAGCTGTGTACGCTACGGCAAGTCATCCATCTTACTGTTTACACTGAATGTAAACTATGTTGCCTGCTTATTTGCAAAGTATTCAGACAATTTCGAACTGCCAACAGAACATAAACCGTGGATGATTTTTTACTCTTACGTCTAGGATCTTCTTTTTTTGGGGGCTCATTTTCTTTAGGTAATCAAGCGTGGTGAAAGATATTAAGTCAAGGACTTAAACAAATAATAATTGAGAGAACGTACCACCGAACCGGTATAGCTACGAGTTGAAGTGTTGGATTTTTTTGTTTTATTGTATGCATCAACATTTTGATCCTATATTATTCGTGGATAAAACCAACTGGAATGCAAACGTTGGCGGTGTTATAATGGTCACGTGTTAATGAATCATCTTCAAGGTCGGGATAATCTCCGTCTACGAACTTAAACCAATCTCGTTCATCGTCCACTAAGTGGAGGTCCAAGATGTAGGTTAAATATTCGTGCTTCGTGTGTAAGATGACCCGGTTCTCTACGCATCCTTCAGACTTGAATTCTTTAACATCTACTCAAGATCATTGAGCACGCTTCGTCAGATTGGCGTAACCCGATCGCAGAACACCCGTGGCAGCCGGTATTCGATGACATTCACCTATTGTTTCACCGTTGTGTAACTCGCCCAGCTTGACTGCGTTCGCCGGCGTTGCAGACGAACGTCACAAGCGCAACGGAAAGTCCTGACATTGCGCGCGCAGCGGTGCATGTCCCTGCGTGCATCACGCGGTTTATGGTTGGAGCGATATTTGAGAACCTACTATGAATCTAGTCGACTTAAAGCAGACAGATGTAGCAGTCTACCTCGATCATGTTACAATCAACTCCTCTCAAACGTTTACATAATCTCGTCTGAGCTTCGGCACGGCAGGCGATCATTTGCGGCCTAGTCTGGCATTTGAACGAGCGCTAATTTCGCTGCTGTCGAGCGCAACAAGAGAGCGGCGCCCGTCAGCCGCGGAAAACCCGGAGAGATGGCATGTCTACCAAGACCATACGATGACCTCACTAGGACTACGTGCTTGAAACCAAGTTTTCAGAAACTCATCCTCTTGGTGGTTTTTTGTCTCTTTCGCTTTTCATTAAGCAGCTTATTCTTCTCAAGTAGTGTGGTAAGATGAACCCAAAATAGTCATGTAAGAACAAACAACACATGCATTTGAACGCCGCCGGCCGATAATAACTTGTCAACCATTGTTCCGTTGATGCGAGATGATTCAATCCCACATGTGCAAACAACACATTTGTCACGAATACTGATTGGTAAATCAATTTACATCAAGAGTACGAGTTTATTAACTTGCTTTTAAGGTGAATGTGTGATTATTGCCCACTAAGAGTTATGCAGTGGTATGTTCATTTACTTTGTTTGAGGTTTTTTACATCAATTATCATTATTATTTGATTGAACTGTAAATATGCCATGTTATTAGCATTTTGAGGATGTTGATGTTTTACAAAAGTTGGATAAAAAATAAATAAAAAAATAACTTGTTCTACAAACTTGCTTGCTCGTAATTTGCTTTACCAACTATAAACATGATAAGAGGTATCCATTTACTAAGTAAATGTTTTAGAGGGGGCATATTTTCAATACCAAAAACCTAAGGAAATTAATAACACCTTACAAAAAATGAAAATAGTTTTTTTTTAAAGACTGAAGAACATTTTAAATCCATTTTAGAAAGATTTTTCACGGGAAATTGAAAAAAAGCTTACGTTTCGGTTAAAGCCTCGAAGAAATTTCTTAATTATTTGAATAGGAAGTAGATTTAAAATGTCCTTCAGTCAAATTTTATTGGAAGTATAGTATGCAAAAGCTCGATAACTAACCACTTTTTTTCAAGTTAAACAGGGGTTTTAATATCCACGTTTGCTGGATACTGCTGTCACATAACAAAGGTGACAGGATATTTGGGCCAAAGATGGGGGTAGAACGCTAAGAGGTAAAAAGAATAATGTGGGAAATTATTTTAAAATGCAAGACACGATTGAACATCTAATCATGAAAGAACCGTTGCTACACACAAACATAAGTAACATCCATGTCTCGGGACCTTTAAATGCTAGGAAGAACAGACGAATCAGCAGCTGTGCTTTGCGCATTTTTCTGTCTGCATGCACATCGTGAACAGGAAACACTATTGCGTAATAAATACTTCGGAGGAAATAACAATTTCCTGGTCGACAGGGAAAGCCCCACAACACATGCAAAGCAGTCAACAAATTCCAATTAACTTATATTTACAATTAGCTATTGCGTGTGTAATAATTCGCCACATGTTTTCTTATAGACTAGATCGTGATGTTAATTTTTTTAAAGACGGTGAAGAGGGTGAAATTATAATTTAAATTAAGTAGCCTAAAACCAAACATCGTGAAATCATTACAAATTTACACGAATGTGAATTCTCACAATGGTAATAGATCAACATAAATGTAAACATTAAGAAGGATTCTACAGCAATAACACACGATGATTGTTTGTTCAACGACACCACAAGGCACTAGTAAATGATTTTTAAAACTGACACCGATGGCGTGTCAAGTTTGTATTTAGCCTGAACAGTTTAACTGCCTTTGTCGTGAAAACCTAATCAATGTGGTTGATTTCACGTTTTTGTTATGGCATAAAACGCATAGGTAAATGCATTCGGGCTATTTCATTCTTTGTCTTGCGGTCACTTATGGGGGTTTCCAAGCCCCGAGTCTGACCGAAAACCTACATTACACAATAAACGCTATGCATCATCCCAAGTTTGACATATTGCGTGAAGATTACTTTGTCAGTCAAGGCAGTCGTGACAAAGACCTACACAAAAACATGGATTTCTGCCATTCTTCTTGCACTTGCAAACTACTCTAATTTGCCTACACATTAATACAACTCGGTACGCCGCGCATGGTCGATTTTGTATGGGGCGATTGTTGTGGCGAGATGGAGAACTTCACGTTTGATTAAACACCAAGCAGGTGAGACGGGGGTACAGGACACACCCCTGTCAACACCACCTGCATACTAAATAGAGATGGGGGAGGGGGTAGCTCCCAGGAATAGTGGAGGAAGGGGGGGGGGTACAGAACTGTGACATATTATGTGGATCCCATCAGCAAAAAAATAGTCACAATGGACACCCCTCTCCTTTAAAAAGAAAGATTTATTAATCCCGAGAAATACCTTTGGATAAGGCCAGAATGACAAATTTGTTTTCAAAACAGATCCCGAGCGCGTGAAATGGTTGACTGACATATAACTACACAATGTACATTTAATTTATATAGGCGAAAAATTATACTTTCTTCGACCTTCTACAGAGCCTCTTCATTTATTGTTTGTCATATCTAGCATCACGACCCACGATCTGAAGTCTGCAAAACGTTTATATTTGGGATAGTTTTCAATGTCACACGAGCTATTTAGACAAGGTGAACAGTCAGAGGGGATAGCGGCAGATATCACTTTTATTTATAGCTATTGCGACCTTTCTGCCATAAGATATGTTATCATTGTTTCGAGTTACGTTTATTTCTGTATCTTTATGTTCACCCCCTCTCTCTTTCTCTCGCATACCTACACACACCACTCACACGTCCCCTTTTCTCTTCCATTCTCTATTTATTCGGTAACTAATTAACATCTTATGCATAATGTTTTCGTTTAATTTCTACTTCAGTTAAGAAGGTGAAACACTTTTAAAACATAACACGATGAGGGTCTGTATTCAAGGGTTATTCACATGCGTTTTCACATCTGGTTGCCGGACTGACTCCAATCCCAGAAATCGGGTCACCGATGCATTCCACAACTGGTTGCAATTGCTAACAAAAACTCAAACGGTAAGAAATACTCCTGTATTACATGCCTGCAAGACACGGCTGCCCTGCTAGAAATACGCGTCTTGACACGGTTTCCCCATAGGGCTCCTACAGAGTTCAAGTCAGTGGAAAGTAAACCTGCTATTCCACCGTGGCTATTCTTTGATTCAATTTGACACAGAAAAAGTTGGCCCGATTGTGAACTGGGGCTAATAAATAGCCGTCGCTACGATCGTGCATTCCAGTAAATGAAATACGGTACGATCCAATTCGAGTTTCTTTTGTTGTAGCTCTTGATGTTGCTCGTAAACCAATACGACAAGAATTGCTTAATCTTACCAACGGTCATGTCAATGTCCTGTACTACAGAAAGCAACTTCTTGGGATTATCCGAAAACTGTTCCGGCGATATATTCCACCGGTCAATTTTCGGCCCTAACCGAATTCCTCAGTTCAACCCTAGATCAAACTACCTATTTCTAACCCTAGACCTAAACCCATAGGCGCTGGAAGTGGGGGGGGGGCAGGGGGGGCAGCTGCCCCCCCCCCCCAATCAAAAAAGTGGGGGGGGGCAAAACGCATTTTTGCCCCCCCAAAACGCCCCCCCCCCCTCAAAAAAAAAAAAAAAGCAGTAAAGGAGTAAAGATGGTTTGTATTTTTAACCCAAAAGAACATAACAATAATAAAAAAAATCGATTAAATGACGTATTAAATCCTATTCAAAGAAAAGGAAAGTTAACAGGAATTGAATTTCCTAAACATTGCGCATGCTACCTATATCAATGGAGGTTTTAATAATAGCGCGCATATCGTGGACATATTGTGAGAGAATGGGAAAGCATGTCTGTGTTTTGTTATAGGGGTGAAAAGCTCATGAGCCCCTGAACGCTGGCGTACTGATGAGGGGGGGGGGGGGGGTTAATTTTTATTCAAAACCAGTGATTTACAAATGTTGCTGAAATGACATGATTTTCCGGTATTTTTTCTCAATTTTTTTGTAAGTCATACCTTTTTATGCGTTTGTTGGAAATTAGAAACTCCCAAATTTACAGTCGGGCGAAATATATGCTTATATGCTGTATGTCAGGGTATGCAGAACGCCCGGGCTCGGGGGGCTCGAGCCCTCCCCCCCTCCCTCACTTTTTGAAAAAGTTTGTTAAAAATAAAAAGAAAGAAAGAGAGAGAGAAAAAATAAGTGACCTGCCAATGTCACAAAATAATGAGATATCAAAATATGCTCATCTGGCCGTAATTAATGCCTAATACCCCAGAACTTACGGTGGTTCCGCCCCCGGACCCCACCAAGGGCCCTAAAGCGGTCCCTGTATGCTCATCTGACCGTAATTAAATACCTAAAACTCCCAGAGCTTTTAGGCGGTCCCCTGTATGCTCATCTGACCGTTATCAAATACCTAAAACCCCCGAGCTTCCGGGGGCTCTGCCCCTTGGACCCCACCAAGGGCCATAAGGCGGGGCCCTGGATGCTCATCTGACCGTAATTAAATGCCTTAAAACCTAAGAGCTTACGGGGGCTCCGCCCCCGGGCCCCACCAAGGGCCCCTGTATGCTCATCTGACCGTTATTGAATACCTTAAACCCCTGAGCTTCCGGGGGCTCTGCCCCCTAGACCCCACCAAGGGCCCTAAGGCGGGGCCCTGGATGCTCATCTGACCGTAATTAAATACCTAAAACTCCCGAGCTTCCGGGGGCTCCGCCCCCGGACCCCACCAAGGGCCCTAAGGCGGGCCCCTGTATGCTCATCTGACTCCGATATTAAATACCTAAAACCCCGAGCTTCCGGTGGCTCTGCTCCCTGGAATCTCCGCCAATTGGTGGTGGTGGTGATGCAGATTTTTCTTCTCCCCCCCCCCCCTTCCAAACGTTTTTGCTCGTTACGTCACTGCCCCTGGAAGGTGAGCCCCCTGGAATGTTTGCCCCCCCCCCCCCCCCCAATCCCAAACTGCTTCCGGCGCGCCTGCCTAAACCTAACCTTAAATCCAACTGCAAACCTGGCGAAATAATGCCCGGTGCATAATGTCAGGTTTTCCTTCTTGTGGCAGATTGTTGCGTAATCGCGAAAGGCAATCAAAGTAATTTCACTAGCAGTTCTGCTAGAAGCAAAGTGTGCCCGATGAAGTATTACAATATCTATTTCAATATATTGCACCATAGAATATTCCCTCAAGGGGGAGGTTATTGTCCTATAGCAGCTTTATCCACCATGCTGATGACTCTATATAGAAAACCTGTCATTTTGTACAGTATGGCCAGATGGGGCGTCAATCATAAAACACATGGGGGATGTCTGCGTGACATAATTATTTTGCAGCACCTAATTATGACCTATTATTGCCCTTGCTCCCCCATTCCCCCTAAAAATAAACCCCCACAACTATAGATATACATCCTCAAGATGGATCGACACACCTGGTTGGTAAACTACATATTTTCTTTCTTCTTCAAATACAATGTCACATTGCTGGCATAGACCCAGTTCGACATGACCAACGCAGAGAGTTCCACTTGAGATAAAAGTTTGGTTAAATTATAATCATAGACCAACTGATTCTCTCCAAAGTCGCTATTCAACAACTCCCTAAAAAATCGTTATCAAAATAAATGACAAAGTGGTAGACATGAATATTCTTAAACGTCTTTTCACTGACAGATGTCGTAAAATTACCAAATAAGATGTGGGAACTAAGCGAATAGGTATCATTTCGTTGTCAAAGAGGTATGTTTAGTAGTTTTCTTTCCCCAAAAAATAAATGCCCTGGTCGATCGGACGGAAAGAAATGGGTGTACAGCTCGCGAATTTCGAGAAGTTTTCTTACCTATTAATTTTTTTTCAGTCATCTGTGTTTGTTTCTTAGTCGACATTAATGTCCAATGATGCCTTAAATAGAAGGTGGGGTTCAGAGAAAGGTGAAAAATAATACGTGAAGTTTCTTATGCTATTTGTTAGGGTGGAAGAGTTAAAAGTATCATACAAAAAGAAAGTCCGTTGAAAAGGATAATTCTTAAAATGCCCTCAATATTCAAAATATGACAAGTAACAGCTAAAAGCTGTGAGGCACAGCTTCCATGCCACATGTTTGTGTAGTTCCATATACATTGGGCCAATTTCTTTTAATTTGATGATTCCACAAACTGACAGTATACACCAATGCTTACATGATCAGCCTTTTCCACTCGCTTCCATACTTCTTTCACAATGCAATGGCAGGTCCAGAACTCAAGAACTCACGCGCATGATGATATCATGGACCTATTCGAACTTTGAACAGCCTCTGGTGCAAACAAAAACAACTTTCCTCATAAAACTGTCCTCGTAATTTAGCAAGAAATTTGGGGTTGACAAGTCCTCCATAACAAAACATAATTTATATCGGTAACAATAATGATCATTAGTGAGAGTAGCATATGCTGGCAAGGGCGTATCCAGGATTTTGTTTTGTTTATGGGGAGGTGTTTTTGGCCCAGTTCTTGATATTAAGCGACGAATCAGCCAGCCGGATGAATAAGTGCGGGGGGGGGGGGGATAAGCACTATTTTTCAATATATAAATACACCCCCCCCCCCTCGATACGCCAATGTATGCTGGTATGTTCGATGTAGACCGACTTCCACAAACTAGGGACCTACTACGACCCAAGAGGTGAGATAGTCTCACCTCCTTGCTCAAACCTAATCATTCATGATAATATTTTGAGATTATTTAAAGACGGTGTGGGTACCTTTTGTCATTTCTCCAATTTCCTTGGTGAGCATATTAGTAGGCAAAGTTTGGCATTTCAAGATGTTAAATTACTGACTCAATTACAAATTGCTCGTTATAAAGTCAGCAAATATTAATCCTTTCCCTGTCACAGGCATAAACAAGAATTTCACGTTTTCAGACCCTCCCTTCCCAAACTCTTTCCGAATAAATATGTCCTCGAGAACTGATTATTGTGCTTGGGTCTTGTTTTCAAGCAAGATAAATATTTGTCCACCATTGATGGTCATGACCTTGTCTCTCCGTATTTTGCAAGACCGTGTAGATAATTTGAAAACAGATATCTTGTATCTTGTGCATCAATGGCAAACGGATCCCCCTTTTTGAGAGAGATAGTGAAAATTGTTTGAGGAAGGAGGGAGGAGGGGGAGGTTGGCAGAGAGGCAGCATTATATTTGGCGATATTCTTTCCTTCCACATCTTATTCTCTATAAGCTTTTTGATCCTCACACATCCCATAAAATGTTAAATTAGTGGTACACCTGTACTTGGAAGTCACGCAGTCACCTATATAAACATTCAACGTTGAAATCCCACAGGATGCAAAGTGAATAATTTCCTGATATTGTTTCTGTATTTCATATCAAAACACTTTGTCCCATTTTGTGCAATCTCGTGGATGACAGTAATCTAAAATTCTTAGAAATGACACGGGAAGCGATGAAATATTTGTCATGTGGACATGTAAATCTCAACACGATCGAGTCTGCGGATGTGCGGTTTTTAACCACAAAAATTAAAATGATAAACAAAGATTATGAAATTAAATCACATCGGCGCGTGTGGAAGCCACAATCGGACAAATCTAAGCGTCCTCAATTGGCCTACCCCCGACACACCAACGAGACCGACCCTAGGCCGACAAAAGATTACCTCAGTCTAATGACTAAGAATCGGTTAGTTAGGAGTCGGTGTGGAGTCGGTTCAGTTTGCGATGTGACTGAGGAGAATAAAGGCGAAAATAGCAGCCATTTAAAACTGAGCTGATCTTGTTTATACATCACGTAAAATCGAAGAAATCGAATAAATTGATGTTTAGGTCTTTAGTATGCTACACGGTTTGTGTTAAGTAATAGAAGTTGAATTCCAAATGCTCAAATTTCTTGTAGCATACAATTATTACAAGCACATAAGTCAATAAATATCAGTCATTCTCAATATATAATGACCCGAAAACTAATAAACTGGGGCTTAACTAATATGGACTGCTAACAAGGAAGAAAAGTGTTTTCATGTCATTGTGACGATTTTGTTTACGTACAAGAGATATAATGCATTTAGAGCAGCCCCCGTTTTAAAAGTTAGACGATGACACGATAAAGAAAACGAGGGTGTAACAAAATTAATAACCAAATTAAGACTAGGAAATTTTCTCGAAGAAAAAATAAAGAAGCTCCTAGTCTTGTCTGATGATTAATACTTTATTTGGAGAGTCATTGAACAAGAGGCATGTAAGATCGAATAACATGCGTCGAGGAAGCACGAACACTAACAACTTCCGGAAGGATCCAGGATTGCCGAAGTAGTCTACCAAATACCCGCTAACTAACCTGAGAATAAGGAGTCAAATCTCATTTTCCTTTTCAATTCACACAATCACTACATTTTCCACATCCACACCTTACAGGTTATGATACCAATTGGAGATGGAAATGGTTTTCCATCGCTTACTCCCGACAGTACTAATTCTCAACTGACACCAATTATGTGACTCGATGCACAGTTCGAAATCGAGACTCACAAGAGAGGTCGTTAACATCTGACAAAGTGAATGAGATAACATTATTAGGAAGATTGTGAAGCAATGAGTAGAAATCTGTTTAAAAGGAAAACACATTATCAGATTATGAGGCCACGTTTAACGTTCAGGAATATGTAGGGATGTGGAAACCGTGTATTTCCAAGTAAAAGACCTTTCCATTAATGGAATAAAGTGTCTGATTTAGTTCATTTGAACAGATGCCACCCATCCTCCACATGATAATTATATTATGACTTGGCTATAAGCCTAGGCGCCTTCTTGGATTTCTGGAAAAGGCGAAGAATAGAATCTTCAAAGAACCCAAGATGATTTATAGTTAATGTGAGATAGTATGCAAATAAAATAATGAAAGCTGAAAAACGAATAGATTGTGAAAAGTATTATAAACAAGTTGAATGATAAGCTATAAAATAAAGAAGTCGGGCTGATCTGATTGTCAATGGAATGTGCATAACTTACTTTTCATGGTGCCTTTTATTTTAGAGGAAGTTCGATTACATCTTTCTGGTTCCTACAACCCATTCACTACATCGTTAAAATAATCATTCGAAATCACTTCAGAGAATTACCTCTCGAAATTACATTACCGTGTAACATGAGTTGTAATGGCATATCAGAAAATTAAGAAATGTGGAGCGGATTTTTGTTTTTTCTTCTTTTTTTTTTCTTTTTTTTGGTGGGGTCAGAAAAGCAAATGCTTCTTTGACTTTGTAACAAAACTGGAAACTTACCTGTTCAACTTTCAAAAAGAAAAGTTTATATTTCACTTTTTTACCTGAAAAATGGGGAATTATCAGAATTTCAATTTAAAAACTGTAAAGAATGTTAAGTTTGATTTTGAGTTCGCTCTTTTAAATCTACTGTGACACTTATTGTTGAAATATTATACAGGTGTACGTGAGAAGTCTGTTGTTTTACTTGACCCGATGTCAATTTTGGTAACGAATTCGACTTCGGTTTCGTGTATGAATGCTCTATTGAAGTGGAAAAACTTGTACTTCCTCAGAGGGTTGAGAAGGAAAAGAATATCCCCGAACGGCAGTTTAAGGTAAATGTTTGCAAGTTCAAGGGTTAATCGAAGATCAACTTTGAGTTTGCCACTGGCCAAACAATTACCAAGTTCGCCACTCACAATTCAAGATTTTGACCCCATTTTGGGGGGGTCACGTACATAGCGATGGTGCTAAAATGAACGGAACCCCCCTGCCCCCCCCCCCCCCGACATAATGACAACCTCTTCGATCAAAAATTAATTAGTCTATAAAACGACAAAGAAATATGATGCAAGTTCCATCTTGTAAATGAACTTTACGACTCCGTTGTGTAATGCATAATGAATAATTATCGTTTTACTGCATATTAATCCATCGGAAAACTGTATACGGTCTTTTTCGCAAAGAAGGTGCATGACCAATACTATCTTCAAAATCAAATCCTTGGACTTGCATCGTCATCTTTGATCTTTCAAGAAACCCTGGAACAGCCATCAATGCTCTCCGACCTCCTACGTGCATTGCACTTTCAAAACATTCCCTCCTCTCCAGAATTATATTTGCAGATTTGAAGGGAGGAAAACGTCTTAACCAAACATGTCACACCGATGTATGTCAGTAACCCTACGAAGCATGCAAACATTCTATCATTCAATCATACCTCGGCCACACCGACAAACTGACTCCAAACTGACCCAATTTGGGCCATTGCGTGTAATATTTGGTCTGTATTCGATCTGGTGTCGGCCTCGTTGGTGTGGTTGGGGTAGCCATTGACTGAGCTATTTAGGCATATTGACCGACGTAAATCACCGTAAATTGACAACAACTGTGATTCTGACGACTTCACAACTGTGCATTCGTATTCTTGGTTATTTAAGTTCATTATCGGTCCCATACCCTAGTCGCGCCCACGACAACAGACCGAGAAAAATCATTACTTTAAGTTTTAAAAATCGGTCGGTTTTGAGTTGGAATGGGGTCGGTTGAGCGGGGTGACTGAGGTATCATATCCCAGTAACACCGACCGAACCGACAACAGACCTGCAACATATCGAACAAAAAATTAAATATCATCGGTTTAGCGTCGATCTGGAGTCGGTTGGCGGTGTGACTTGGGTATTCAGTCACACCGCCAAACCTACTTTTGACCGACCCCAAACCGACCGATTCTTGGCAATAGACATAATGTTATGTTTTCGTTCAGTCTGTTGTCTGTCTGGTGTCAGACTTGTTGGTGTGACTTTATAAGGTACTAGTTACAGTGATTTAACCAATATTCTACCTAATTCTACTGTAATACCACATCTTGCGTAATAAATTCAGATGTATGATAAAAGAGGTATACGGCGAATCCACTGACGGTGTGTTCAGTTTTTTTTTCAAGCTACATTTATCCTATAGTGAAAATGAAAGAGAAAAGCAAGAATGAGGCTCTGTGCGTGAAGTTGAACTATGCTGTCGGAACTATGCCTATTTTGTGTAAACGCACCCGAACAAGCAAAGTGCACAGTAGCATTGTGAAGTCTGCCGGGTTTTCACGGGTCACCGTGTGTACACACTACTGCACAGGCTCTAATGTTAGCTGACAGTCATCAAATCTTTGCTCCAGACCAGTGTTCAAGTACAGAGAGTGAGAAAAAGATAGGGGAAAAGGAAATAATTGTGCGCGCTTGTGTGCGTGTGTGTGTTAGAGAGAGAGAGAGAGAGAGAGAGAGAGAGAGGGGGGGGGTGTCATAAAGATAGCGAAACTTGCAACCGTGACCTCAGTAATTTTTAAAAATGAAGTTCAGATAGCAACTACTACTCAACAAAACATGAACTTCAAGTGGTCTTTATATTGCAGTCACACAGATATCAACACATTGGGAAATCAGTCTTATACCTCAATACTGATGCTATTTAATTACGCCCAAATTGTTTATTCAGTTGATACGGGGATTCTTTGTTTTGCTTCATGCTTTTTGTGGTCTCAATGACGTCATTCGAAAAAAATAGAGTCCGTGATGAGTGGCAGCTCACGGAGTCTCAAGACTGTGGAGGGTGAGGGTGATGGGGTAACACATCAGAAAAAAAAATTGACAATAAGAATTTGTACGTTTTCAGGTGCGTTTCAGTCCAAAATATTGTCGAGTACCCACAAGAAGACAACTTTGGGCACATCCCCCCTTCTTTACAGATTGAGTTTTGTCGAGAGGGTGGGGTGAGGGGTAATGCCCCCTTATCATCACCCTCAATTCCATATTGATTAACACACGACATGTCGCAGTATTGTAAAGAAGTAGAAGTGACGACTGCTGTGATTTGATCAAGGATCATTGACTGACAAAATGTTCGCACTGACCAGATCTGAGCAGCCCCTTTAAAATTAAATACACCGAGCTCTCTCCCTGGCTCTGAGATGTTTGTTGGAAGATGAAGTAAAGTGGGAGGAAGCTGAGAAGAGAGATGGGATTCGACCTTGACCTTGAATCACACGTGCGTGGAACGGTCTATGAATACATGACGGCCGAGAATTGATTATTAACGAATTAGTAGCTCCAGCTCATCCACTGTCACTGGCCTTGGGCTGGGGGTCTCCCTTCGCATCCCATACGGTCAGAACGCGTAGGCCAACGTCCCAACGCTCATCCAATACTCATCCTTGGGTGCACATGAAATTAAACGCACTATTGGGCTAGTCCGGTTAACAATTATAATACACCCTCATTGCAAGAATTGTGTTGAATATTACGTGAAAGCATACACGAAAATATTCCGGCCTTGAATTAATTATAAAAAGCCCCAGGGTATATTAGATTCGTTCATAAACTGGAATACCCTTTCCAAACCTCATAATTTTTTTTGTATACACCTGTATTAAATTCAAATCTGTCTCTAGAATGATACACAACAATCTCTCTTTACCCTTGTTCTTAATTTCATCATGTACTCCAGCCCACACTCCTCCATTCCTTTTTTCATTCTGTTTCTCTCCCCCTCCCACCCCCCTCTCTCTCTCTCTCTTCTCTCACTCACTCTCCACGTATCCCTCCTCCTTCCATCTCTCCATCTCTCTCCCTGTATATAATAAGAAATAATCTCTCCATTTACATAATCACTCTTTCTCTCTACCACTTTCACTCTTCTTCCTCCTCCTCTTCCGCCTCCTCCTCCGCATCCCATCTCTCATTCTCTCTGGATGTTTAGAAGAATCCAATGCGATGGTTGGTGACGACCTTGAATCCCACCACGTCATGCGATGAGAGATGGCCAGACGACAGTCATGCCCATGAACAAACTCAGACCCAGACCCTGAGACTTAGACTGAGAGAAGAGAAAAATGCCATGTTTAGGGTCTTCATGTTTCTGCACAAAGCCACACGTCATCCCGAATATTATCCTCCCTTCACTTGCAAATGGTAAGACAACATAGGCTGTTGCAAGCTATAGTTACACCATCTCTGTGAAGTTCGTACATCCAAAGAACGGTCGTTATTCAGCCACGCTATTGAACAATCCCAGTTCAAGAAAAATGCCATGTTTAGGCTTTTCATGTCACCGTACAAACTAACACGTCATCCAAAATATATTTTCCCCGTAACTTGTATGAGATAAGACAACAATGACTGTAACTTGCGAAGTCTCGAAAATACATGTATGATATGAAGTGGGAAAAAAAACTCTTCCCCCCCCCCCCCTCTCTCTCTCTCTCTCTATAAATTTTCGGAGGGAGACCTTTTCCTAAGCCTACATGTACATGATTGGATAACCCTAAAATATTGTTTCTGTAAAGATTGTGCTCCCCGTCCCCTTTCTCTCTCTCTCTCTCTCTCTCTTCCTCTCTCGTTCTCTCTTCCTCTCTATCTAGCTATCTATCTCTATCTCTCTCTCTCTGTCTTACATTCTACCTATTTTTCTTCCACCATCCATCATCATCTTCTGTCAAGAATCGACACGAAACTTTATAATTCATCGTAGAACTAATCAACGACATTCCCAGACACAAAGGCATGACCCAGGGTATTCCATGAAAAGAAGAAGAAGAAGAAGAAGAAGAAAAACTGATCATTTCCCCATGGATTTACTAGACCAATTTAATTAGATAACCGCCATGCTTGATTAAGATGTCATTAATGAACGGTGTAGTCAAAAGACTATCGACGGTAGACTGGCTCCAAGACGGAATGAATTTCCCTTCTCAGTGAATCCATGTTGAATGTTAGCTCTACTGCTAACATTCAACCCCCCACACACATACAATAAAGAACAAATATTGAAAAGAGAGATAGAGAGATAGAGTTGTAGATAGACAGAGGGAGAGGGAGAGAGGGGAAAAGATAGAAAGTGTTGGTATGTCTGGTGGGGGCGAGTATGTTTGTGTGAGTGAAGGAGAGAAAGAGGGGGGGGGGGGTGAAAGGGTAGAAAACGAGCGGAAACATGTTCTACACAGAGCTTAAAGGTAAAGACCAGTATTGGAAACGCCCCAATTTCAAAAAATGAAATGGAAGCTCTCATTACCAATCATGTGAAAGAATATGTTTTGACTAATACATGATGATAAAAGATTTGCCGGGAAACCGCCTACTAATTCATATATTTGGTAAATTTGTTTCTCTCATGGTCGTGTGAGAGATATAGGGTAGTCCCATATACATCTTTCTGTGTATAGTGCTTGTAACTTTACGAAGAATGGGCCAAATTTCTTATCATTTTGATGATTCCAGAACCTTGCAGATGCTAGATGCTAGATGATCAACCTTTTCTGATCGATTCCACAACGTTTCTTTCACAATGCAATCGCATGACCATAACTGGTCTTTACCTTTAACTGGGAAGTAAGACACATACAGAATTCCTTTAAATACATGAAAATCTCTTCTACAATTGGCTGGGTTACAAATACCATATTGAATCCGTGCACAATCCTTCCTTTTCAATTTAGTAGGCCTACACTGTTACTTTCAGTTTGCGAATAAAAGCCGTCAGATGGCATTATATTAATTAAAATCAGGATAAGCACCTTTAATACGAGACACACAAGATTTGATATACAAAGATATGTCACATCAACACGCAATCACCAAATCATTATAATGTCAGGAGGATTATCAGGCCTATCTTCTTAACTACGATCTCTTTCAAAGTGAGTTGAGAGGATTCACAAACGGGATTGGGTAAAAGGGAAGGGGCACAATTCCAGAAAGTAATACAACAAATTAATCAAATAGAAAATACAGAAAAGAAAGAAAAGTTTATCACACTTTAAGTCCTTTTTGGGTCTCTTACTGAAAGGGGGCATATAACCACATTTTTGTATGTACCAACAGGATGCCACATTGGCTCTGACAAGGGTGTAAATATAGAGTTATGAATTTTTGAAGTTGCGATCAATCAAACACAAATTGACAAAACTATTTGCTCCGTACATAAAATTTCATAAACTTTCATTTTCTTTTATTATCGATAACAGAATTGATTTTTTTTGCTTCCATACAGGGGTTTAAGATAAATTGTCAATAATTATATTTAGAGTGTATAATGATTGAACATTTTCATGAAGGAACATTTTTTTTTTTAGTGTCGCAAGATACGTCTTGATTGATCGTAACTTCAAAATTTCATCGCTTTTTCGTTTTTAATCTGAATTTGCTCAAACTTTCACTGCCCTGTTCCTCTCATTTGTCTTCTTTGAATAAAACTTACTAAATATCTGGGTGGACCTCCCCTTTAATATCTAACATCTGTCATGTAGACTCGAATACTCTGTTCCTAAAATGCCCCTTCAATATTACAGGCTATGTCACTGCCTGTAATATAATTTTCTTTTCTAGACCTTTCAGTCCCCTTCTTGTTTTCTATCAGACACACATGGGTGTATTAGGGGAGTATATATATCTACAAACATATTTGACCGCTATACATTTTTTTAATAGTTAATTCAATATAACGAAAGTACACCTACCAGTACCACTTGTTATTCAATCTTTCGTTTTATTTTAATGCTAATAATTTGCGTAATGCAGTACAATTTTCAGTCAGGCGAAAACGAATGACGCAAATATACAGACACGAATTAATTGCATTCTTTAGAATGAGATAGGTTTAATAAGTGGGAATCGTAATGATATGATACTGTTTGGATGGCAGACTACGAAGTGGTGATATTTGGGTATGATTCACGCCTGTTCATCAGCAAATTAACGCCGCATTCACATGCGAGTTGAGGATCATTTGAACGACGATAACATGATATGTATGCCTCCAAGCAATAAGGGGTTTACCGATCATCGTTGGCCTAATCAACCGCGCGAAGAAGAAAAAAAGCGCACAACACCATCCCCTTTCCCACAGGACAAAGCAGATCAATGGCCATTCTGTTAACATGCATAAACCTATAATGGTACATGGCAAAGGGAAATGTTCAATATAGGCCTACTCCTACTCGGAGATTGGTGAAAATGAAATTTATATTTGTTTCATCCCTCATTTATTTTGCCGAAGTGATCCACACAGCTGCAACTCAGGACGTTATTCATTCTGTCATGTCATAATTAGTGCAGATATATGATATGATTAAAGCAAGTGATACAATGTTTGCCTGTATTTTGTTCAGACCTCAAACTATCCAATATCGTTATCAATCAACGAAGATGTTCAACACACGAACCATTATATCATTAGGAAAACTTTAAAGGTACTATGTCCCTTTTGCAGCCAACCTCAAATGCTGTAGAACTTTGCAGGAATTATGAATATGTCATGTATGTCCTATCTGTGAAATTTAAATGTTGGCAGTGTCCTCATATTCAAATTATGCAAGGAAACCTGTTTACTTGCTAGACTTCACTGCCAGACACTTGAGTGACTGACTGGCTTTTTTTCTTCTTTGGTAATAACATACATGAAAAGAGTTGTAAAGGGTACATGAGCATTTGTCTACATCAATAACCCACTTCTTGTGATGGCCAAGATTAAACTGATTGAATCTTTGCGCAGCATAAAACGTATGACCATTCAGTACAATTGTCTGAAAATCAAGACTATTACTTTTGGGCTCTATAGCCCTAAAGTCGATTTGACAACTAATAGTCATTAATTTCCCACTTGAAGACATTTTCAAGCCCCGCTTTTTTTAGGGAAGTTCTAAATTAGTATTATCTTTCAAATGCAGTTGGAATTTAACTTTTTCATTTTTTTGGCCTGCAAATGGGACATAGTACCTTTAAGCTACAATTTCTTTAAAAACGAATAGGCCTACTGCTTGTTACCAAATTCAAAAAATATTTCTACTACCATCCTATCATCACTGCAAACATCACCACCATCACTCACACCATGATCAAACCACTACCACTGTCATCCTGCCACCATCAACTATCATCACAACCAACACCATCCTCCCACCACCACCCCTCCATCATCATCTTTACAATTCATTTGACCACTATCATGATTATCAATCACATCACTACAACCACAATCCCATCACTACTGTCATCACGTAACTGCCACTGCACTGTAACATCAGTATCATCACCGATGTCACCATCTCATCACCATGAGCCACCACCATCTCCACCATCATCACTACCACTATCAATATCATCACTACCATCATCACTTCCATCACCACCATCGCTATCATCACCACCATAGTCACTACCGTCATCAACACCATCACTAAAGTAAAACCATCGCTTTTAACATCACTCAGAGTAAGACCACCACAAATAAATACCACCAACACCGCTACCAAGATTATGCTTCTGATGAAGACAAATATCCCCGACATCGACAACTTTAAGGTCCCTAACAGAGTCTTGACCCTGACTACCATAATTATCATCCGAAAATAATTGCTCCATAAACACACAACAGTCATGATCATCACTTTAACTATCATCTCGACATAATCTTCATCGCCCTGGTAAATAACATACATGTATTATGACAGCATGCATTTTTTCACCAGCATCATCCTCACCATCATCGTCATCACCACCACCACCACCACCACCAACGTTCATGCTCGCGGGCTCACTAAATGTTCCATCAACTAGAGAACCCCTCCTCTTTCTCCTAAACCTGAACAGAGTATCAAGATAATATACGAAGATATCGCAAGGAGTGGTGTCTTCCATCTCATTGGTTTTCACTCGAGTACCAACGCTGCCTCCTGCGTTATCCAGAACATAATATAGCGATCCTCTGAAACTTATTTTCACGCTTGGTCAATTTGATAAATTTTGACATAAAAACAATTATGGTCAAGGATTGAATAAACTTTTTAACATCAAGGAAAGTTATGAGTAAACAATAAACATTATTGAATGTTAACACCAAAGAAGCTTCAAAATGATAAAGATTGAACTTACTGCTGACCGAGCCACCTTCCAGTCATTGTCGTTGTATAGGTCCAAGGCCCTATTGGCGACGTCGTCGGCGTATTCGTTGAAGTCCATGGCTGGGCCTCCCGATGTCTCCTTCCCTTCGCCCGATGGAGCCGCCGAGATACCACTTCCACGAGTCTTGTCTCCCGAACTACGAGGCGGCGAATGCGGATTGTCTTTCGAGTGTTGAGGGGAGGAAGACTCGTTCGTCTGGTCCGTACCGCGCCGCTGGTGTTGCACTATACCCACCGTGGCAGCGCACAGCCCCGTCAGCGCGCCAGCGCCAGCAGACATACGGGCGAACATAATTTATGAAGATTAAAAAAATACGAGCGCGATTTAGGAAGCCTTGGGAGGTTTCGGACGTAATGTTTGGTTACAGCGACACACAGTCCCGAGCAAGCAGTGCAGACAGAAGGTAGTTCCCTTGTATGGGTGATGTATTCCTAGCAAACATACAAAAAATGACGGCGATGAATTCAATTCGGGATTCAATCAAAGCGGAGACAGAATGAAAGTCGTCTGTCTATTCAACCACTGCGGTGAGTCGTGAATGTGTGAAAAGGGTTGTCCAACACAATGGCGAGTGAACGACTAAACTGACCGTTGCTTATAGCCCCTCACACCTCTCGCTGTAAAGCCAAGCTAAGACACTCTCAGTGATATCTGGCTCATATCACATTGCTCAATGCACTCTCTTCCCGTTCAGCAAGCTGGATAGAATCAAAGAATTCCCAGACGATATACAAACGGAAGCTAATCGAGTTAGCCGTTGCCATAGTGATAAAGGTCCTTGGGGACAAATGTCACATTTTTTGGCAAGCTTACGGTCAACTAAGGACGCAGACTCTATTGTTTTGACGGCTGTCAAATTCCTTTCCGTGACCTCGTGGCTGAGAAATAAAGTACAGAACGGAGATTGGTACTGGCCTAGCAGTTTGTTTAGACCAAAACAAATTTATTGCCGAAAACATGGGAAGATTTATGTACATGTATGAACCTCCTATACGTGCCAAGTTCGGAAATAGTTGCTGGTGTATTTGAAAATATAAGTAGAGCATAACATTATTATTGGGACAAATATAAAATGGCAATAATCTTTCTATGTACCTCCATTTCCCTCAAAAGTTTTGTTATTGGTAGATGAACGATTGTATTTGTTATTTTTGTTCCGGAAGTATGGTTTTAAACTCATAATTCTCGATCGCATGATCGCATGGCTACTTTACTCATCCTTTGCTCACAATAAATAGGTTTTCAACTACACTTTCGAGCTTCAAAATTGCATTCCGAGACGAAACAAGAGCAGTATCCCTAAAAAAGGGTGTGCATTTGATCTTCAAAAGGTGCAAACGTGCCCCCCCCCCCCTGGATAAAAAGGGTGAAAGATTAAACATCACGATCACGGACACTGGTGTCGCTTTCCTGATAATCAATTTCCCACGATCATTTATTTTAGTGAAAATATAATTCTTTTGTCATCAAAATGCACTCAGGTGAGATAGAACTAC
Source organism: Strongylocentrotus droebachiensis (assembly GCA_035222895.1). Taxonomy (NCBI): domain Eukaryota; kingdom Metazoa; phylum Echinodermata; class Echinoidea; order Camarodonta; family Strongylocentrotidae; genus Strongylocentrotus; species Strongylocentrotus droebachiensis. The sequence goes on along the minus strand of JAVYIG010002937.1, from coordinate 132,559 downwards.
GAATAAACCGCTGCACTGCCTAGATATCAAGGTGACAGCTAACGAAATAGTGACAGTTCATAATTCTCCCTACTGGGGGCGGCCGATTGAGGCCCAGCCCCGTGCCTCATAAGCCATTGCTCAAGAAGTGCAATTGTGTATGTTTACGGATTCAGAATGTGCAATTTGGCCTACAACAGTCGAATTCCATAATCAGAATGATCAGTAATCATTGTTTATATATACGTATACACTTCATCATCGTTGAAAAGCAAAATTGGACAAAAACATGTAAAAATCACAGTATACTGTGGAGAACAAAATACAGAGAAAAGATACAGGAGTAAAAATTGATACATCAGTGGGTAGCTACGGGGTACAGGGGAATTACTTACCCAGTAAGAAGATTACAAATGTTGAGAAGGGGTTAAGAGCGAAAAAGAGAAGCCAATTTCTCGATCGAATATATTCTTATATATTTTGGGGAAAATATATATATTTCCACTGTTCAAGATTATCGAATTCTTTTCGTATATCGACATAAAACAAATGGAAAACTGTATTTCCGGACTAGATCGTCCATCTTTGTTCACCCCTTATTAAAATGATTATGATAATAATCTAATCTTATATTATATCCATAGAATATATAGAAATTTATAGCACTAAAATCTATAGCTTTACTTGACATGGGAGGGGGGAATCAAACTGTTTAATAATTGATTTGAGTAAGTGTTTATTTCATAATCATTTCACCATCAGCTCTATATTCTAATAAATTAAATAAAACCATATCAAATAGGTAAATACAGATTCGGTAAAAGTCTGAGAAAGGAATATGATAATTTTACATTAACCACTTTTTTTCAGTGATGACATAATTATTTCAACAACAAAAATTGTTGGAAATGAAGAATGATTAATCACTTTTTCATTATTTTTTTTTTCTTTAGGGTTGTAATTTTCATACATTCTACCCCAAATGCATGAGTAATCAAATTACTTTTGCAAATGTTTAACATTTGGACGGCGCCTACCAAATAATTGGTTGTAATAATTGTGAGATTCTGCACGTTTATGTTTCATTGAGTTGAATATTTTGTATACCTAACACATTATGTCACTTCTGCAAACACCGTTGAAAGGTAATTAATTCTCACGCAAATTTGTCAGAATGAAAGCAACAGAAAAGATCAGAACAAATTGTTGAAAGTTTGAGATAAATACGTGAAAATGAATAACGTCTTTATTTTAACAAGTTGAGATTACCAGATATGGACAATTTCCATTGGTTTTCCTTTACTATGTGCGACGTCACAAACAGATAAATAGAAGAAAAAAAAGTATTTTTGCCATAATTATATTTAGGTCCCTGAATGTGTTTCGAAATAATGCAGCATACCCCCTCTCGGTGATTCGAAACCATCCTCATCAAACTATAATAAAACAAACGTATGTGGCGCAACTGAATACAGATTCTCGGATTACATTGAATCAAGAGCAGTATGGTGTACGTTGACACTGTGTTGAATTGGGATTAGTATTTCGGCATTGCACAGTTGAGAAGATGATATCCAGCAACTCACTTTATATGTCACTGGATGCTTCTAAATGGTTTGCATCATCTTTTCAATCTGTTCATGTATTTCAATTTAGTTCACTCGATAATTGTGATGATTTAAGCTCGATTTTTTTAATCGACACTTTTTCACCCTAGAATCACGGTTTCTAAAGACGTTTAGTTTCAAACGCAATGCGTTCAAGCGATCTTTTCGTCGGTCGTAAAAATAAACGTGTTTGAAAACACAAACATGAAACGCTGAAAAAGATGCGTTTTGTATCATGATTCTGCAGAATCACGGTCGCTAAAATTCGATTGAACGGACGGAGTTCTCAATCATGATTGTATGACGGAGCCTGTTCAGGTTTGGGCAAAAACCGCGCGCCTGCTTTTCATGCAATTTGCGTTTACTATCCCATGCTCTTTATCGTGGCCTGTTCCGTTATGTTATACCTTGTTTTCTCTTTCCGTCTTTCCTTATGTTATTCTTTGTTTCTTCCTTCTATTCTTATGTTATTCTTTGTTTTTTTCCTTCTATCACCTTCTCTTATGTTATTCTTTGTTTTTATAATTATATCACTTTATCTTTTGTTATTCTTTGTTTCTTCTTTCTATTCTTATGTTAATCTTTGTTTTTTCCCTTCACTCACATTCTCTTATGTTATTCTTTGTTTTAATCATTCTATCACTTTCTTTTTCTGTCTTTCCTTATGTTATTCTTTGTTTCTTCCTTTATTCTTATGTTATTCTTTGTTTTTTCCTTCTATCACCTTCTCTTATGTTATTCTTTGTTTTTATAATTCTATCACTTTCTCTTTTGTTATTCTTTGTTTCTTCCTTTTATTCTTATGTTAATCTTTGTTTTTTTTCCTTCTATCACCTTTTTTTTAATGTAATTCTTTGTTTTAAGCATTCTATCACTTTCTCTTTCTGTCTTTCCTTATGTTATTCTTTTTTCCTTCCTTCTATCACCTTCTCTTATGTTATTCTTTGTTTTTATAATTCTATCCCTTTCTCCTTTGTTATTCTTTGTTTCTTCTTTCTATTCTTATGTTAATCTTTGTTTTTTCCCTTCACTCACATTCTCTTATTTTATTCTTTGTTTTAATAATTCTATCACTTTCTCTTTCTGTCTTTCCTTATGTTATTCTTTGTTCCTTCCTTCTATCACCTTCTCTTATGTTATTCTTTGTTTTTAGAATTTTATCACTTTCTCTTATGTTATTCTTTGTTTCAGTCATTCTATCACTTTCTCTTTCTGTCTTTCCTTATGTTATTCTTTTTTTTCTTCCTTGCATCACATTCTCTTTTTGTCTTTCATTATGTTATTCTTTGTTTTTATAAATATTCTATCACTTTATCTTTTGTTATTTCCTTTTCTTCCTTCTATTCTTATGTTATTCTTTTTTTTTTACTTCTATCACCTTTTCTTATGTAATTCTTTGTTTTAAGCATTCTATCACTTTCTCTTTCTGCCTTTCCTTATGTTATTCTTTGTTTCTTCCTTATATCACATTCTCTTACGTTATTCTTTGTTTTAATAACTCTATCACTTTCTCTTTTTGTCTTTCCTTATGTTATTTTTTGTTTCTTCCTTCCATAACCTTCTCATTCTTTGTTTTATTATTGCGATCTATGCTCAAAACAGCAGTCGACAGTCGGCCGTAAACAATTCCAAAAAGCGCGCGCCGAAGTTGACCTGCCTGGATCAAACTACGAGTGTGATACGCAGTGGTTGGGCTCGAAATGAGCTAGAATCAGCGTTGATGAAAAATCGCTTGAACGCTAACCGCAGTGACCTTGTTTTTTGAAACGGCGTTTTGATTTGTGATTCATGTTTGTGATTCTAGCTTCGAAAATTCGATTGAACGCACCCTTATTGACAAAAATAGTAACTACGGATTCTGTTTACACAAAAGTTCAAATCAAAATATTCAACACCATCTATTTTCGAAAAATCAACCCAAGGGCAATTTCAATACCCCTATTCTATATCTCATAGAAATCATGATCGGATAACGTTATAGGTCATCGTCATTTTCAAAGAAGGTTGATTTTTCGAAAGTAGTTGCTATCGTGTATCATACGGTCTGTGTTCATTATATCGAAAGAGCACTACAGTTATTTGCTTATCTCAATTTTACCGTGTTTGTTTAAAACAACGAATTATCCAACTCTCTTACATTTTTTCTTAAAATCCAGTTTTTGTTTCAGTCGTAAGTGTGTGTCTATATTTATTGATGAGGTAATACCCGCCATGTAAAAACGCGAAACCTTGTTCTGGCTATGGTTATATAGGGCATGCCACTTATGTATTATGTAACATTGATTTCGTACACCTTTCAAAGGCATTGTACAGTGCGTCCCATAAAAAACGAAACCGAGAATTATCGATGTTTTATCATAACTTAATCACAATTATAATTGATAAATGACACATGGAAAGCTTAGATCCTTCTCTTTCATTTTGATCCAACTGATATAATATTTAACAAAAGACTTAACTCCGTTTCGTTGACAATCAGCCGTAAACGAAAGACTTCATGCATGGCTGATTGTCAACGAAACGAGTTAAATCTTTTGTCAGTTCTGCTTGTCGCTACGGCAGGCAGCCAGTGAAAACGAATTTGTTTGATAAAATTATGGAAATGCAAGCACTACTTTAAACATACAGAACTTTGTCATTCCTTGCTTATTTTTCCTGATTGAGGTGTCATATGAAAGAGCAGAAACTCAACTGTCTAGAAATGTGATTTTCTCTTTGATATTCAGATACCGTCCGCCAAATAACTTTTTGATTTCCTCTCTTCAAATTCATTTTAATCCCTCATGCGTGAAATATGCATCATATGAGTTGCATCAAATGAAAGATAATGATATAAGCTTTCCATATATGTGTCATTTATTAATTATAAATGTGACTAAGTAATGATAAAACATCGATAATTGTCGGTTTCGTTTTTTCTGGGACGCACTGTATAACAATGCCATATCTGAGATGCATGGCCTACGTGTTAACAGTGTCTGTGATATGGTGTAATATTGAAGCCCTAAAAAAAATGATCATGAAGTGCTTCAAAAAAGTAAAAATATTTCAGTGATAAGTGTAACCATACTCATTTTCCCAATAGACTGTAGTGTTAAATTTCGAATTGCAATCATAAATATCTTGATAATCAAACATGCGATTGGCTTGTAAAAGTCATGTGATTCATTTCTGACCTAAATGTTTATAATATGATTGCAGCATTAGCTAAATCCAGGATTTTGTTTAGAAGCATAGGCAAAGTCACCCAATACCTTTAGGATTGGTTATCTTTGTACAACATAATCATCATTAGGCTCTATTATAAACTGCTTGATATTTAATAACTATGCTCCCCATCTCTTTCTTTCTTCCTCTCTCTCTCTCTCTCTCTCTCTCTCTTTCTATCTCAGTCTTTCTCCCTAAGGTTTACCTCCCCCTCTTCTCTCTCTCTCTCTTTCTCTCATCTCCTTTTATTTCTTTCTTCTCGTTGTCTATCTTTTTTTCAATCTTTGTCACCCCCCTTTCTCTCTCTCTCTCTCTCTCTCTCTGATAGGACCACAGTTAGAAGTACATAAATATAATTTGAATTCATTATTGTTATCTCCCCAGCTCTCTCTTTATCACACTCTCTTTCTCCGTCTATCATGCTGTCGAAGATAAACGACGTTGGTAGGATATGCGATGAGAGAACACGAACACGAGGCCTAGTTTCATAAATAATTGTTTGCGATGGATTTAAATCTATAGCTTGGAATAAGTCGCAAGATTGTACAAAAGGTATAGGGACTTGTGACTTTGAGACTGATTGGAGGAGGACTTGTGATCAATCCGGATCAATGAATATATATAATGCTTGGCTCTGAACTTTTCATCAATGACAAGAAATGTACGATAATATCATTCAAGCAGGGAACGACTCCTTTACAACGATTGTGCGCATGGGTTGTTTGGCAGTATGGCTATGTTTTTGTATAGGACTATTTTTGTTAATTGTTTTTATCTTTTGATGTTTCGTTTGTGTTGGTATAACCTGCATTAGACTGTTTATATATTGCTAACTGGTCAATTTATCATTATCTTATAAACATCATTTGAATATAAAAATCTCTCTCCAATTACATTTCCAAGAAAATATATTCTTTCACGGTCTTTCCTACAATTCATTTTCATCATAATGAACCATATAAGCACACAATTGTATTTGATTTTATTATTTCTTAAAGATGTTTTGAAGTAACCCAATGTCAATGCAATTTTTTACGCTGAATATTTATATTACAGTCATATCAGAGAATTGTGAAAAAACCCTAGATCTTGTTTCATTTTTTTTTTTAGGATTAAAAACAAATTCTTCTAGTTTTAGCATCACCAACACATATCTATAAAAAGAATCTGATATTTACCTAGTGCACGATGACACAGATAATACGTGACATTGTGAACCAATAAAAGCATAGCTTATAAAGATGAAAGATTGCATACAATTTCCTGTTAAAAAAAACAAAAACAAAACAAAACAAATCCTACAAAAGTCATAAAAACCTGAAGAATTTCTAAGTAATAAGATTTTCAAGGGGTCTATTATTCTAAAGTTTATATTTATATGTTTTCTCCCATAATAGACAAGATTAGAGGATTAAATACGAGTGCGGCATTGAGATTTTTGCACGCGAACTGGTAAACTAATCGAAGACAACTCAGATTGTTGTTGTTTTCGCTCTCCTTCTGGTTATTTATAGATGTGGATTTCAATTTCTGTTCTTAATTCAAACCTTCATTCTGCATCGGTGAGTCAACTGTTTAATGAAATGCTATCGCAAAATGATAATTTTAAAAAAGGAATGTAAACTGGATATAGCTAATGTAAATATGGTTATAGAATAGAGTCTACTAAATTACATTATAATTAAAATTTCAGATCCATTTACTTGTTTGCAAATAACTTTCTCGTTTTACCTTCCCAATCCAATGCTTATTGTTCAGTCAGCCGCGAGAGAGAATGTTAATTTTAAAAAAGACCCTGAATTTTAGTAGTAGTAGAAGTAGCTGTAAGTGTAGTAGAAGTAGTACTAGCAGCAGCAGCAGTAGTAGTAGTAGTAGTAAGAGTAGTAGTAATAGTAGAAGTATAAGTTGTGGTAGTACTAGTAGCAGAAGTAGCATTATGGGTAGTATTAGTAGCAGTAGATAGTAATGGTAGTGTTAGTAGTATTAGTAGTAGCGGAAGTAGTCAGTAGTGGTGGTAGTGATAGTAGTACGTAGCAGTCGTAGTAGTAGTGTTAGTAGTAGTCGTAGTAGTAGTATGAGTTGTAGCGATAGTATTGGTAGTAGTATATATACATGATATACATTCATTACTGAAGCTGTACAATAGTGTACCTAACCCATATTTTTCGTAATGCTCGTCCTTCATTATCTACACTCTCGAGATTCGGTATGTATCACAATGTTACGAGGAAGCCAGACACAGCCTCCAATCAACTTTAATAGATCACGAAGGCGTTACAGAAACATGTTAAGTCACGAAGTTCTAGACATTAAAGGGATCGTTTAACAATGTTAAATCTGAGATGCACGGCCCTACGTGTTATCAGTGTCTGTGATATTGTGTAATATTGAAGCCCTAAAATAATCGCGCTTCAAAATGATCAAGAAGGGCCTCAAAAAAGTAAAAATCTTTGAGTGACCGGTTTTACCATATTCGTTTTCCCCAATAGACTGTAGTGTTATGATAACCGTTTGGCAAACGCAAAATTTGGTTTCGATTTTCCGATCATAAATATCTCGATAATCAGACAGGCGATCGGATTGTAAAAGTCATGACTGACCTAAAGGTTTATAATTATCATTGCAGCATGAGCTAAATCCAGGATTTTGTTTCAGAATCTGAGACAAAGTTACCAGATCCCTTTAAACATTCTACGCCGTGAACAATTTACACGACACAATGTTATAATTCTTTAATGTAAAAAAAAAAGTTGTTTTGAAATAAAGCTGAATTGAATTTTATAAAGGCCTCCGTTCTTGTAGAGGATGATGTCTAAGGCTCGGATATGAAGGCTAGGATCTGAAACGTGACAAGCGATGAGATTTACCAAGGGTATTATGATAAGTAATTCTTTGGAGAAACTGTAAATCTTATGTATCTTTAAATACAAATTTGAAAAACGGGAAAATGAAAAAGTTTGCCAACTTGTGCTTGATCGGTCAAATCTTTAAAACTTCATAATTTCATTATTCTTTTGTTTTATATTCTCCCCAAATATGTAAAAAATAATAATGACCCGTTTCTCTCATCAAGCCAACTTTAAGCCAAAGTGAACTTGCCCTAGAAGTCATGTGTGACATGGGCGAGGAAGGGGGTGGGGTTGCTGGCGGATGCACTACTTGGGCATCCTTTAACAGGGAGCGAGGTGGCTTATTTATGATTATAACGAAAGGTTGATGGTTCGAATCCCAGCCCGACATTACAGTTCTTTGGAAACACATTGATCCGCATTTGCCCCTCTCCACCCAGGTTTAAATGAGTACCCGATGTGCAAGAGCCCTACACATTTGGCCGCCAGCTATGTCCGGGGTAATAACGTTGGAGCACTACGAGCGCTGTGCGATAATTAAAAAGCCACCACATCCACCACTATAATCTTTATACCTTATCGAGTATCGTTTTATGATGGTAAATACTGCCACCGTAATAAAGTGTCATAAACGTGTCACACTAATAATGTGTCATATATCAAATACAATTAATTGTGTAGCATATTAAATATCTCATTATTTCGCACCTCGTCTCATTGCTGGTTCGACCATAAACGGAATACCGGTTTATGATGTCGAGTCGAGCACTTCTGTACATGCCTTTCTTTCCTGGATTATTAGGAGAACAAAAGTTGGATTATTTGTTTGCTCCTCTCTCTCTCTCTCTCTCTCTCTCTATCTTTAACATACATACACACACACACACACACACACACACACGCACACATGCTCACCCACACGCTCACCCATACGCGCACTCACACACACTTACCAACAATCACTTAAACTCACGCACGCACAAACCCTCATCCTTACCAACACACATCTTAACCCATACACACCCACTCACCCAAACAGATACGAACGCCCACAACGACAAACCTTCTTACCTACTTTCTCCTTAACCCTCTCACTCCTCCCACCTCTCTCCATCACCCTCTCATCTCTCACCCCTCTTACCCCTCTCTGTCTACCACCCTTTCTACCCCCTCTCTCTCTCTCCACTACCCTCTCACCCTCTCACCCCTCCCTCTCCACCCTCTCACCCTTTCTACCCCCCTCTCTCTCTCTACACCACCCTGGCACCCCTCTTACCCATCTCACCCTCTCTCTCTCCACCACCCTCTCACCCCTCTCTCTACCACCCTCTCACTCATCTTACTCCCCTCACCCCTCTCTCTCTCTCTCTCCACCACCCTCTCACCCCTCCTTACTCCTCTTACCCCCTCTCTCTCCACCACCCTCTCACCCTTTCTACCACCCTCTCACTCATCTTACTCCCCTCACCCCTCTCTCTCTCCACAAGCTCTCTCACCCCTCTTACTCCTCTAACCACTCTCTATCCACCACCCTCTCACCCCTCCTTGCTCCTCTCATCCCTCTCTCTACCACCCTCTCACTCATCTTACTCCCCTCACCCCTCTCTCTCTCTCTCCACCAGCTCTCTCACCCCTCTTACTCCTTTAACCACTCTCTATCCACCACCCTCTCACCCCTCCTTACTCCTCTTACCCCCTCTCTCTCCACCACCCTCTCACCCTTTCTACCACCCTCTCACTCATCTTACTCCCCTCACCCCCCTCTCTCTCTCCACCAGCTCTCTCACCCCTCTTACTCCTTCACCCCTCTCTCTCCTCCATCCCCTCACCCCTCTTATATACTCCTCTCACTCATCTTACTCCCCTCACCCCTCTCTCTCTCTATACCACCCTGTCACTCCTCTTACCCATCTCGGCCCCTCTCTCTCCACCGCCCTCTCACCCTCTCTCTACCACCCTCTCACTCATCTTACTCCCCTCACCCCTCTCTCTCTCTCTCCACCAGCTCTCTCACCTCTCTTATTCCTCTAACCACTCTCTATCCACCACCCTCTCACCCCTCCTTACTCCTCTCACCCCTCTCACCCCTCTTTCTCTCTTTTTCTCTCTCTCCTCCACCTTTCACCTCTCTCACTCCTATCTCATCCCTCTCATCCTTCTCTCTCCTCCATCCTCTCACCCCTATTACTCCTTCACCCCTCTCTCCCCTCCATCCCCTCTCCTCCTTACCTCTCACCCATCTAACCCCTCTCTCTCTACCACCCTCTCTACCCCCTCCCCCTCTCTCTCTCTCCACTACCCTCTCACCCTCTCACCCACTCTCACCCCTCCCTCTCCACCCCTCTCACCCTTTCTACCCCCCCTCTCTCTCTCTCTCTCTCCACCAGCTCTCTCACCCCTCTTACTCCTTTAACCACTCTCTATCCACCACCCTCTCACCCCTCCTTACTCCTCTCACCCCCTCTCTCTCCACCACCCTCTCACCCTCTCTACCACCCTCTCACTCATCTTACTCCCCTCACCCCTCTCTCTCTCTCCACCAGCTCTCTCACCCCTCTTATTCCTCTAACCACTCTCTATCCACCACCCTCTCACCCCTCCTTACTCCTCTCACCCCTCTCACCCCTATTTATCTCTTTTTCTCTCTCTGCTCCACCTTTCACCTCTCTCACTCCTATCTCATCCCTCTCATCCTTCTCTCTCCTCCATCCTCTCACCCCTATTACTCCTTCACCCCTCTCTCTCCTCCATCCCCTCACCCCTCTTATATACTCCTCTCACCCAGATTGAAGATGTTTTTTTCTTCTTTCTTCTGATTTCAAGAAACCGTATGTTCTTGTACGTGTCATTTTATGTCAGACAGTCTGTTAATTATAAAATAACACTATTTCTGTACCTTTGTTTTGTAAGGAATGGAATTGACAACTAGTATTGTTTATGAGAGAACTATCCTTGGGTTTTTTCCAATTCCACCCTGTTTTGTTGTCTTACGAAAAGGCAGAGGTAGCAAAGGGGCTACTTAAGGAAATCGATGTCAAAATAGGATTCTTAATGAGCATAGCTTTGTGTGTGATATGTCTCAAGAGTTTAAGAATAGAAACCAATTACCACAGCACACCACTTGGATTATTAAATGAAGAGGTAATAAACATACAATACAATTTGTGTTAGTAGAACAAAATTGCTATCGTGTGACAAACGATTGAATGATGAGTTTGGTTTTCTTTTAGCTGGGCGGATCCGCCATGCTTTGCTTTACCGATTTGTAATTGTGTTACCTTATGTAATTATGCTATTTTATATTCACATACAGTGTGAAACTATGAATAATGAATTATGTTGTATTTATGTTCGTTTATCATATGATAAGAAGCTTTTGTATAATCAGGTTTCAGTTTGTATAAGCTAAGACTACCGAAAATGCTTTGTTTCTATGTCATAAACCAAAAAGAATATGAGTTTTTATCAAATTAAATCAATGAATAAATACAAATTCTTTTTTTATTTCATAACTTTTTTTTCCAACGTTCGAAATACGTCACGATATTATTGAAGTCTTTTTCATGGAACTTTTTTTAAAAAGGTGCTCAATTTTTTTCTTTTTTAAATCCTGCTCAGTATTGTGTTTGTAAAGAGCTGTGTAAATCCAAATAAATAATTATTATCAATTATACAATAACATCGAGAAATATAATTAAAATATTACATTTTATGGGACTATCCATACGCTGAAAATATGTTAAACAGATTGTCCATTCATCTACACATGAATACGAAACACGTGGGCCCGTCTACCAGAATTTATTCATAAATTCTGACATCGACTCTAAATACATGATGATAGCCATCAGTTTAGGTGATAACTATCTTTCATAAATTTCTCCCCCGCTTTCCTCCTGCCGAACAAACACTTAAGCATATTCCAATTGAATATTTACCACCATGACCCCAGACCCCTAAAGGAGGGGGTGTGGGTAGGAGATGCGCCCCCTTTTGTTCTTGGGGTAGGGACGTATCACCCATTGTTTGCACATGTAAGATTTTGCGCTGGTCCCCTGCATCTTAGCCAATTTCCAAAGCGTAAACGTGTTAAACAGACTCTGTTCAAATGTGATACTATATGACACGTGTTGCCGTGTTGGGCAAGCAAAATACCATCGTTTATACGTGAAAGGATTTGCAGCCGCACCTTCCCCCTCTATTTAAAAGTCCTAGATCTGCGACCCTGAACACAAAAACAACATGCACTGAACACAAATAGAAATACAAACCAAAGGTATTTGACTTCTGCTAATTACTGATTTCTTTATGATAACCTAGCAAGATAATAGTATGATTCAAGTCGGGCATGTGACTAGAAAACACGTGAACGAAAGCCAACATTAAACAAGTATGACTTGGTGAGTACACACACCTTGACTGCAAAAAAGAAATCAGTGTCTTTATCAAGTGTCATCATATTCGCTGAAGGTTGAGCTTACGTCAGGCATGAAATTGAATCCAGAGTACGGGGTTGGCTCAATCCCCGCCCAAAGCGGTAGATATTTTGGTTTTACTTGATAAATTATCAAATAATTGCAGTTAAACGGTGGTAAATTTATATTTCTGTGGATTGAAGTGATAGCAAATAAGTTGCGAAATTGCAACATGAATGACACCACATTAGGGGGGCAAAATTTTACCTTAGCTAGTCGGACTATACCCAAGGTGCCACGCGGAAGTATTAAACATTTCAAAGCTCAACTACAGTTTCACTCGCGAAAGGATATTTGAATGACAATTAGTAAGCAGAGTCTCATACAAAAATAGGGTTATTTGTTAGTAAGTATACTATTGACTGAAAACGTGCCACGTGATACTCATTAATGTGTGCATGATGACGTGCAATAATAAGGCTAACAACCTTTTGTGCACGGTAACAGTCAGACCACAGCGCATACTCGTTCGCGAACTTGACTGATTTGTGTGCGCTACACTGAGCATTACAGGGTTATTCGTGACGGAATGCAATAACTTCAGATTCTTCAGAATTTCTTTTCATTTCTATACCTAATTAATAATAATAATAATAATAATAACAATAACTAGTTCTTATATAGCGCTTTTCAGGACCGAAGGCCCTCTCAAAGCGCTTTACAGATTATATATTTCATTACCCCGGTCATCGGATTCAGGCTTACCCGCACACAATGTATGCACATTCTCCACTCCCTGGGGAGCTTTCCAGCCAGGCGTCATTTTTACAAGCGCACACTTGCTAATCTAAGCACATCAGCTTTCGGATCCTACCGGGTACCCATTTAACACCTGAGTGGAGAGTGGCAAATGTAGATCAATGCCTTGCCAAAGGACATTAGTGCCGCGGTGGGACTTGAACCGCGGACCTTGTGATCCACAGTGCGGTGTCATATCAAATCGTCCACGACATCTCTAACATAATCCATAAGCTTTAAAGAATTATTTTTACAATATGAATCGACTGTGATTTTGCAACTTTTGCATCAGCGTTTTCGCAAAGTTTTAGTAGTGATGATGGTTATTTTACCTGACTGCTAAGAAAGCATAATTATTGCTTGTAGTAAGCAACTAGTAAAGTTATTTGTGTCTGTGGTTCCTGATGCAGCTACAAAAGCAAATCGTATAATTTGTATGGTTTACCAGAGAAATCATTAGAGTGAACACAATATGTCAAATTGAAGTTGACGCGAAGACGTATTCTTCTATTCTTCTATATTTTTAACAACGAATTTTGCCTTAAGATTTTATTTTTTAAATTGAACACGTAAATAGTTCTAAGCTGGCGCGAAATTATGTCTACGGCACGAAGTTAATTGGTTCATGCCAGGAATCGGCTGGCTTATATTCCATCAAAATACTGTGAGGAGTATAATGTTTCATCATGATTTTCCTTCAAGAGGATGGAAGCTCTTCTTATATCACTACTAGCACCGATTACCAAAGGCGTATAGAATGGGTGCACATCGCTTTACCCGCCGTAAATTTGCAGATTCTGAAAAGGAATTTAACAAAAATATGCAGCAAATAATGAGTTTAGTCTACAGCAAACTATTCAGGTTCTGATAATGCACAGATTAAATCTAAATCAAAATCATCTGATGAAGAGTATAGTTTCGATCTAGTTAAGACGGATTCATAATTCATAATCATCCTATAAGACAGTATCGTTTATATCTACCGCAGACATTCAAAACATATATTGCATGACATTCCTGTTAAGAGTTTGGTTCATTATCTACCACAGCAAGACGTATATATTCCATGATTTTCCTATCAAAAGTATGGGCTATGTCTAGTACAGACTGACCTGTAGTAGGCCTATTCCATGTTCATGCTTTGAGTTATAATGTTTCAAACATAATTATATTACTAAAAAACACTTATATTCACTGATCATCCTTTTATTTATGGATTATGGTTTATAAATATCTCCCAAAGGCAGCCTCATATCCCATGATCATACTATGAGGCAGGGGCGTAAATCCGTACCGAGGAGTGGGGGAATGATCGGCGATAGCCATCATATATTATACACGCCAGGCGCGTACGCAGGATTTTTTCAAGGGGGGGGGGGGGGGTTTAACATTTATAAATCGGGCCGAAAATTTCGCAACGACTCAGCCGACCGCTGAATAAGCTAAGGGGGGGGGGGGGGGGGGGGGGTAAGAGGACACTTTTTTTTTTTTTTTTGGTCTCCAAAAAATCGCAACGACTCAGCCGACCATTTTTTTCAGGGGGGGGGGATGATATCAGGGGGGGGGATGTTTGTACAGGCCCCCATCCCCCCGGGATTTACGCCCCTACTATGAGGAGTATACTAAAGAAAGACTTATATTCTATGATCAATATTATGAGAATGGAAAAGGATAATTATAATATATCTGGTACGTAATTTATAAGTACGCTTTTATCTACCTCAGATATACGTGATATATTCCATGATCATCAAAATGTAGAATAAGGCTACATATCAAGCAAAGAGTATCCCAATGAGGAGTATGGTTCATATCTACCTGGTCTACCAAAGACAGACAGGGATGCGGTAACTTTGTCTCAGATTCTGAAACAAAATTCTGGATTTAGCTCATGCTGCAATAATAATTATAAACCTTTAGGTCAGTCAGGAACCCCATGACTTTTACAAGCCGATCGCCTGTCTGATTATCAAGATATTTATGATTGGAATTACAAATTTTGAAAACCGTTTGCCAAACGGTTTTCATAACACTACAGTCAATAGGGAAAAACGAGTATGGTAAAACCGGTCACTCACAGATTTTTACTTTTTTGAGGCACTTCTTGATCATTTTGAAGCGCAATTTTTTTTAGGGCTTCAATATTACACCATATCACAGACACTGATAACATGTAGGGCCGTGTATCTTAGATTTAACATTGTTAAACGATCCCTTTAAAGCCCATGATCATTCCATGTCCACCACAGATAGACCCTCAATGTTTATAGTGATTACGTAATCATCCATCCAAATCTTCAGTTCAATTCATTTCAATTCAATTCAATCATTCAAATCATTTATTTTCTTCCATACTTCATAATAGTAATGAAATTCATACATACAAATATATTTGTATGTAAAAATGTATGTTAAATGACAAAAATCATTTTGTAGAGCATTATTAACACATGGAAGAATACTGACACAGTTTTCCCCAGTATAAATGCAAATTCAGAAGTCGACAGTATCTTCCACATACTCTCGCGAACATGCGAGAAGTTTACTGGAGCAGTCACGTTAATTAGCTGCCAGATTGCGAGATATGGGACAGAGTACGCTCTTCACGCACACGCACTAACGCGCACACACACACACACTAGAACACGCTCATCATACTTTAGATAAACCTGTGACTACTTGTGCATCAACTGCGTTCTTGTTCATTGATACCTGTTTGCGTCTGAAGACTTACATAATTTGTTGACGCTCCTAATATTTCCCATCAAAAGGATCTGCCTATTTATATGCCAAGTTCGTTTTCTATTGATACTATTATTATCACCGGGAAATATGGATCTGTGTGACTTATGATGTCTGAATTAACCATCCACGCAATTTTACTCGCGGACATTTAAAAGTGGAGTAAGATTTGCCAAGCTGTCCATTCGTCTCTCGAAAATGGAAGGACAGGAAAATGAAACGGGCAACTCGATATTTGAAAACATTACAGAGCCTGCCAGATTTACTCTTAGGTCACCGAAGCAATATCTCATCTTCCAAGCAGCTTTTCTCTCCATCATCTTAGTAATAACTATCTTTGGTAATATGGCGGTAAGTCAATTCACTTTATACATCTATATTTCAACTGAAGTGAATTCGATTCACATCACTTCAATTCGTTTCAAGTCAAGTCACATTCGATTTACATGAGCTTCAAGTCAACTTTGGTTTTATTTTAACATGGCTTCGCAGCCATTTATGTTTTGCAAAGATCCGACTTTCTGAAAATAGGGCTTCGCTCTGATTACGAGACATGAAACCATTCAATTATTTGTTCAACTTTGATGTTGACACGATAAATTGATATCGACGGGTTAAATAAAAGGAATCGTCGTAACTTTTTTTGTTAAAGTTTGATCAAAACGGTATAATTATTATTGATTACATGGGTGCTTTTTCCTGTATACATGTCAGTTTTTAGCATTGCCCTGTAGTATCGGCGAAAAGTGACCTTTTTCTTTCATAAATATATTCATTAGCTATGTAAATATATTATGTTGTTGTCTAATAAATTAATAATGCCAATCATTCGGAGTAGTGCATAGTTCGATATAGGTCTAATTGATATAAGTCATTAAAATCCTGAAAATTGAAACTTGTTAGTATTGATGAATATTTATAATAGAATTGTTGCTCTCTCTCTCTCTCTCTCTCTCTTCGCCTTCTCCTCTTTTCTTCCTCTTCCTTCGTCTATTTCTCCTCTCTATCCCCCTTCTTCTGCCCCTCTTCATCTACAACCGAACGCCTAATTTATTCTTTTGTTATGTTCCATTTTGATTTTTGTAATAGTTTGCTTTTTGGTCTTTCTTCTTATCGAATTCAAAGTTTGGAACAAACTACAGTCAGCAATTAAATGTAGGAAAAATCCCACTTTGATTGAACAACCATTCCGTGCTTGATACATTTTAAAGTACCGCAAGATAACTTTTTTTATACTATAATTACCCAGTAAATTCCAAAATAAGTTGAAAATGTTTGTCAAAACTAGTTATTGTAATGACATGTGCTAAATAAAGAGCCGAAAACATTGACTAGTAGTGAACCTCTAATTGGAATTTCTCTTTCTCTCTCCTCTACGCAGGTGTGCTATGTAGTCTATCGAACGCGTAGCATCAACACGGGTACCGGCATGTGCATGACGTCACTATCCATTGCAGACCTGCTTCGTGGGTGTACCGTGTTACCCTTTGTGATCGAGTCATCGGTCCAGCTCGGGGTTTGGAACCTCGGACCTGACATGTGCGCTATGGTCGGGTTCCTTAACTCACTTTTTGGAAGTGCCAGTGTCATGACCCTGGCTGCTGTCTCTCTTGATAGGTAGGTGTGCAGGAACGGATCCAAGATTTTCCAAAGGGAGGAGGGTTGGGACCGAATAACAACAGCATATGCCTGATTAAAACAAAATGTGTCGTAACCAATTTTCCTCGAGGAATGCTCAATTCGTGAATTAATTAACTGGCCAAAGATACAGAGGGAACGGTTTACGAGTTCGAAAGTTCTGTTCTCTTTGATTACTTACAAAACAAGATAGAAGAAAATAAACAAGATTCGAAAAAACTTTGGCAGAATCTAAAAAGCTTAGGATTGAAAAATAAGAAGCGAAAAGAACAAGAATCTGTCATTAAAATTGATGGGGAATTATGTCATGATAAGATGGCCATCGCTGATGAATTCAATTCTCATTTCACAAATGTGGCTGCCAAATTAGTAGACAAACTCCCCCCTTCCAAAGACTTTTTCAGCGCAGACAATGATTGTATTCGTGACTTTTACGAAAGAAAAGGTGTACGTGAAAACAGCTTCGAGTTATTACCAATCAGTGAACAATTTGTTTTCAAAGAGTTACGTAAGTTGAATGTATCAAAAAGTACTGGGTTAGACTTGATTCCAGCTAAATTTCTAAAAGATGGTGCGAAGGTTTTATTTAAGCCTCTAAGTTACTTAATGAACCTATCTATCTTGACGAGTACTTTTCCAGAAGATATGAAAATAGCAAAAGTGACTCCACTTTATAAAAAGAAAGATAAAACTGATGTTAGCAACTATAGACCTATTAGTGTTTTAAGCGTAGCATCAAAGATTCTAGAAAAATCGGTCTGTGTTCAAATTGAAAGATACTTCAAAGAAAATGATATAATTTATGAATTTCAATCTGGTTTTCGACATGATTATTCGACTGAAACATGTTTAATTCATTTGACTGATTATTTGAGGAGAGAAACTTCCCAAGGGCGCTTTGTTGGTATGGTGCTCCTTGATCTGCAAAAAGCTTTTGATACAGTTAATCATTGCGTCTTATTGAAGAAGTTACAACTAATGGGTTTTGATAAGGCAAGTTTAGATTGGTTCAGATCCTACTTATCTAATCGGCACCAAGTAGTGGCCATTCATGATATTCGTTCCAAACTAATGTCTATAACATGCGGTGTTCCTCAGGGAAGTATTTTAGGCCCAATTCTATTTTCAAGTTATATAAATGATATGTGTACTTGTATAAAAGACTTCAAACTATTATTGTACGCAGATGACAGCGTACTACTCTATTCAAATCCTGATCCTAAATATATTGAGGAAAAGCTCAGTGAACAGCTGTCTACGTGTGTCGATTGGATGACTGATAATAAGCTTTCTTTACACTTGGGAAAAACAGAAAGCATTTTATTTTGTTCTAAAAGTAGTTCTAAAAAGTCATTTGAATTCAAAGTGAGACACAATAATCAAGCAATCAAGAGAAAAGAGTCTGTGAAGTATTTAGGCATTGAGTTGGCTAGCGCAATTTCATTTTCATCTTTAGTAGAATCAGTTGTAAAAAAAGCAAATTCTCGTCTGAAATTTTTGTACAGATATCAAAGTTGTATGGATTTAAAAGCAAGACGTACACTCTGTTTTGCTCTTATTCAATGTTTATTTGACTATGCTAACCCTGCATGGTACAGTAACATAAACAAGTCAGATCAAAAGAAGTTGAAGATTATACAGAACAAAATGGTGAGATTTATCAACTGTTCTGGTCCAAGAACTCATGTTGGCTATAGCGAACTTTCTAAAGCTGGTTTTCTTGAAGTCGACCAAAGATCAAAACAACTCGCATTGCATCACGTGCATAAAATATATCATACTAGGTCGAATCATTATATTCGATCCAACTTCGATCTTGTTACTGACGTACATGATTATAATACAAGAAATAGACGATTCAACTTTAACTTACCAGAAAGAGTAGGTAGTATTGGAAATTCGTTTTATTACAATGCCATAAAACATTGGAATTCCCTTCCCAATGGTGTAAAAGAAATAGGAAACTATGATCATTTTAAGAGGAAATTAAAGGAATACCTAATACTTGAAAGTCAGAGAAGAGAAGTGAATGACATGTTATATGATTGAAATTGTTATTCTTCTGTCGGTTCATACTTGTTCATGTTGTATATACTTATGTTTTCGTACGTTATAGAAATTCTACAAATTCATCATTATTTTCCTCTTCTTCCTTCTCCTCTTTTTCTTCTTCTCCTTCTTCTTTTTCTTCTTGTACTTAATATCATTACTATCATCAGTTTAATGTTGTTATTATTATCTTTAATAAGTAGTTCTTTTAATTTTCTTATCTGTCTGTAAATATTACTATTTTAATTTATTAATTGTATACATGTCTGTAAGGGACCCCACTGGAAATAAGCTCTCGAGCTTTCGTGGGTTATCCTGTTCAAGCTGACTTATTTTTGATCTGTTATTATTGTATATTGTTGTATGTTGGAAGCTTGTCGAATAAAAATCAATCAATCAATTGATATTCTGACAATTTGTCTAAAGGTTCAGAGAACCACAGGTTTTGTATAGATATAGACCTTTACCTGTTTACAAGCACGAAACTGAGGGTTATCGAGTCCAAATTTCTCGATCGACTTGTCTTTGAGGTCAAGGGAATGGATGTCTGAAAATAACCAGTCTCAAGATTTATTTTGAATTCACGTTACTGTTCTAGTAAATGTTATATGTAGATGGCGAAACAAGGGATTCCTCCATCCACCACTTTCATTTTTTTTAATGAACTATCATCAGCCCATATTTAAAAATAAATACCTTACTTACATACTTTATGTTTATAATACCTTATTAAGTTATTATTATATAATTGTTATTAGGATATTAGAATTATGTATCATGGATAATATTGATGTAGGTTAACATTTCTTTGTATTTTTGTTAAGCGCTTAGAAACCTTATACTAAGCGCTTTATAAATGTAATATATTACTATTGTTATTATTATTACTTTGTGTGGAAGGCCAACAAATTGGTTCTGTAGATTTAAACAATCTTAATATGTGTTTGTACTACTTTTTCCATTTTACAGATATGTTGCTATAATGAAGCCGCTCAAGTATTCGAGGATCGTCACTTCGGTGCGTACCGGCATCATGCTCGCTATCATCTGGGCTATGTCAGCGACAATGGCCACCCTGCCATTGGTTGGATGGTCCGAGTACCGGTTCGTCCCATGGATCTGCCTCTGCGTCGCGGACTGGACCGAGAACTGGTCCTATGCTTACACGTACCTGGGCCTGACCCTATTTACACCGCTGTGCATCTTGCTCTACTGCTATTACAATATATTTCGCATCGCAAAGCTGCAATCGAGAAGAGTGGCCTCGCTGGAGAGGACAACTATTCAAACCTCGCGAAAATTTTACATCGGGAAGCCCAGAACACGGATGCGAAAAGAGAAGAAAGCGGTCATGATTCTTTGCGCTGTTCTTGGTGTCTTCATCCTATGCGTGATGCCATTTTATGTAGTGTATCTTGTGTCATCATACGACGTATCTGATCGTATCTATGTTGCCTTAGGAATCACATCCCTCCTATCTTTCATCAACTCCGCCGTCAACCCTTTAATTTATGGCATACTTAATCGAAAATTCCGTCGAGTGTTTGTCGAGGTCTTAACGAACAACCCGTGCAAACGGCGTAATTCAGTCCAACCGTCAACCAAATCTCATCATCCAGTTGATTTTATCTCCGAATACCTCGGCAGGAGCGCTTCACTTCCACCCAAGAAGCTTCAAAAACTCATACCACGAGAGTGTTACTACATCAAAACTACGTCATGCACGCAGAAGGGATGTGCATCGCGTAATAACGTATTCACGTTCTCATTATCTTCAAGTACCGAAGTTTGCCTATGTGCCTTGGGTGATTCGATCAAACAATATCCCTTCATTTCTTACGACACACAAAGAGAAGCTACATCAATTAGAAAAATGGATTCGTGGGGAGCTTACTAAGTTCTCAAATATAATTACTTGTATTACATAAAAAAAGATCAGCAACGTGAGAACTATATTAAGAGCCGTGCGAGAGGCATCAATAAATGGTAATTTCGACCATCATCATTAACACTTGGTGCTTACAAGCACAGGCCGTGAGACACTTCTGACTACATTGCTTACCCTTCTCTTACATCAAATTATATGTTAGTCACAGTAATTAAGGCCAATAATAATTAGCAATCAGGCCTTGGATGCTCTGTGATTAGAAATACAGTATGGAATTGATGGGGAAAATCGTGTTTTACCAACAAACATAAACGATTTTCATACGGACAGTAGACCCATTTTTTTTAGTATTATCGAATTTTCTTTCGATATGATTCCGAAACTTCTACATGAGGAAAATGTTAATTCTTGCCATTCAACTGTAGAGCTATCATATGAAGGTTGTTTGATTACCATATCCGAATATGGGGTAAGAAAGGGTCGGGGTGGGGTTATGCCTGCCTGTTTACAGTCATGCACATCTGAAGGTTATGAAGTTTATCATGTGAGCTCTGAAATGAATTTATTTTTATATATGTATTTTTATATTCCTAAAACTAAGAACCAAAATCTTTGTGATGCAATAAAATTGTAAACATCTTGCCGCGGATGACCGTGTGCCTAACTTTCCAGAAATGACTTCCAGAAAACGGCAGCTGCTGCTTCTTATATACTACTACTACTACTACTACTACTATTACTTATACTTGTACTACCCTACTACTACTACGACTATCATCATTACTACTACTGCCACCACTGCTACAACAACTAGACCTACCTCTACTTCTACTATTACTCATACTACCACTGATACTATTACTACTACTACTAGTACTACTACTACTAGTACTACTACTACTACTACTACTACTACTACTACTACCACTACTACCACTATCACTTCTGCCGCCACCATCACTACAACCACAACTATTATTACTACTACTACTACTACTACTCCTCCTGCTACTGCTACTATTACTGCTGCTGCTACTACTATTACTACTACTATCAATACCTCTACTGCTAATAGTACTACTTTTACAATGAATACTACTAGTACTACTACACTGTATTTTTTTTAAATACTAATATTTACTTTTATATACCTCATTTTAAGATTCTTTACTAATCCTGTCTTCTGATTGGTTGAAAATGCAGTCATGTTCTTAACCATGCCCGCTAATTGAAATTCATAGTCATTTTCCCCTGCTCTACCGGTTTATATCCATTTTTCATAGCACTTTTTCCATGGCTGTGAAACGTGACGTCATTTTGCTGCGATCCCCATTTTGGTTTAAGTGTTACCGTATAAGTTTCTTTTGTGCGATGACCGATGCGCAATACCGTTAACGGTGTTTGAGTGCAATTCGATTTTGGTCGCTGCATTCAGGCGACGAATCTTAACATACAAAACTGTGTTGTAAACATCTACAACAAGTAGACTAGACGCACAGTCTGTGTAAATATGTTGCGAATTTGTGAATTTATAAAGTTACTGTTCATGTTCTACTGTTCTACTGGAGCACAGCTTGTTGGTGATATCATCCTGTACAAAAGTTACTGTTCGTGTAAACGTGTTTGGTATTCCCTGTTCTACTGGAGCACAGCTTGTTGGATTTCATACTGTACACAAGTTATTGTTGGTGTTAATATTCATGACTTCAAAGAGATGGAAACCTAAATGGGTGAGTCAACATTTTCCTTTTTTTCGGTATATAAAATATATATTGACTGCTTTTAATATTCGAGGCATAGTTGTTTCTATAGGGTCTCGAGAAACTCACAACCTGCTATGACCCCGCGGCGCAAGCGCCTTGGGGTCATAGCAGGTTGTGAGTTTCCCTTGACCCTATAGAAACCACTTTGCCTCTCAAAGCAGTCAATATATCCTTACTATGTTGCTGCTACTTTTGCTGCTACTAATACCAACTGCTAAAACAACAACAACAACAACAACTTCTACTATAATTACTATTACTACTACTACTACATTCTCTTCATACTATTATTAATGAAACACTAGTGTGGTGTTTCTTACAAGTGCTGTTACTACTTCTACTTCTACTGCTACAGCTATGCTCTTGCCTGTTATAGTAAGCAAATAACTACCGTTGGTGAAGGTGATGGGACGAACTATCACTTCCGAGGCGATCTGGATGTAGCTATCTTTCCGAAGCGAAGCTGAGGAAAGATAGCGTATACATTCTGATCGACGAGGAAGTGATAGTTTGCCATCGCCTGAAACCAAAAGGTGATTATTTGCTTTATATTCCACATCTAAAACAATTTAACTACAAAAAGAAAAGGACGTGTATGCATCTACATAAAAGACACCATGCCCAAATTCAAACCAAAAAAGTGAAACAGTAGTTTAACCCAACCTCTTGAGGGGACGGTGCGCGCATGTGTTTGTTTTAATTGCGCTCATTGGTAATGCGCGCTTAATTACGCCTGTTTTTAGTGCGCTTTTGGATAATCTTCAGTGAAAGTGCGTTGCCCTTTGTAGATAGTACCTCTATCTTCGGTGAAAGTGCGTTGCCCTTTGTAGATAGTAGTACTATCTACAAAGGGCAACGAACTTTTTGTTTCTCCCATCAATAATGGGCGATCTATCTTTCATCACGTGATTTACTTTTGACCAATCGTAGAGCAAGATTCTTAGTATGTGGAATATAATTAATAATATCAAAGTTATCGTTTTTGTGGTTGTCACCCTGAACGTAAGAAGTTAACATATGTTTTGCAGAAAAAAAAACAGTTTTTTGTGAGCGCTGATTTGATTATGTTGTGTAGAAAGTTTTAATAAAAAATTGAAATTGAAATTGAAATTGCCGTCTTCTTTCGTTATTTCTTGACACCATGTGTCATTAAAAAAAGACAAGTTTTTATAGTGGCGTATCTAGCATACAGTGAAGTGTGTGTGTGTGTGTGTGTGTGTCTGCGCGCGCGTGTGTGTGTGTGTGTGGGGTGGAATTGGTGTAATAGGTCTGTAGCACGAAACTCTGGTCTGTCCAAATACAACCACCTCCCCCACCCCATTCCCCTCCCTGCTTAGGAGGGGGAGGGGGGGGGTCTTACCTCTTGTTTTTCATTTTCGAGATACTGTACATACCTGGGTCGTGTGGAACATAAATGCAAAATGTCATATTGCAAAGAGGGGAAGGGGGGACAAACTCAAAAGTGCTGCGAAACATTTTCTGTATATAGTACCGCGCTATACAATATAAAACGGTATGTAGATGCACGTGACTGTTAGACTACAGTTTTCTGTTTTTAATGAAATAATATAAAACGTTTCGGAATACACGTACACTGTACTTCAATGTATCCGTAAATCCGGTTGCTATAGAAACGTCCGCACTGCATCGTTTAAATCTAATAGGAGTTGGAATTGTTTACAGCTTCATGTCCTTCTAAGCATCCCATTAAGAACACAAATTCCCTCTGATGGCCAATTTGCTGCAATGAAATGTTTAAAGTCATGTTCAAGTTCCTATGACATTAATGAACTGCTTTTAAAGATGGATTTGTTATTTTTATGAATAAATGATCTTGACGTTTGTCAGTAAAAATTTACGTCATTTTTCATTTAATTTGATCGTTAAAAGAGTCACAGAATTTGTTTATTTAAAAAGTTTGACATGACACATTCAAACCTGAATAAACATTTTCCTGAAAACATGAAATATTGAACAAGGATAATAGACAATGAAATCCTGAAAGTTGTGAAAATATTAATAATCAGAACTTTGTATTCCAACTTATTAATATAAAACAACTTTAGCGGCTTCTGGATAATTTCTCGTTTCTCACTTCTTTTTACTGTTCATTATTTTATCAAATCAATGGCGTAGCTACGTGCCCCCCCCCCCCATATCGAATGGAAAAAAATGAAACGAAAGGTGAGAGCGAGGGGAGCGATGAGGGAAAAGGAAAAAGAACGTGAGATAATATAAGGGATTATAAAATGCTCTTCAAATATTGATGACTAAATCAATTTTCCTTTGTTCTGTTTTTTTGCTCGCTCGCTTCGTTCGGTCGCAATGTTTGAGATCTGGATAGCATATTTTCTGACAAGAGGCCCTTACGGCCCTCACGCGAAAATGTGCCCGTACGTCACTATCTGTACGAGGGATGGAAAACCAAATTCTCCTCAATTTTTGTATGGATTGGTTTTTACAAGAAATGGTTTAACTCCTAAAAGAATGTCGTGACCATTAAAAAAAGTTGAAAAAACGCTAATCTAGTAGACCAATTTCTCGTGCCCCGCCCCCCCCCAAAAAAAACACTAAAAGTTACTATAAGCCCACGCTTCGCCACTGTATCAAATGATTTGCTTGTACAGGGAATGAAAGTGAATACCAGCGACCTCTATATGTGACAAATTGAATTCTCAAGACTACTATCTTGAGAATTCAATTGTGCAATATCCCTTTTTAGCCCCCCCCCCCTCTTTTTAAAGAGCATGGGAATTATAAGCTCATAAACTTCCCTCTCCAATAATGATTTGCATGCGGTAGTAACTCGATTTGAACGAAGGGTTATATGAATAATAATGCGAGGCGTGGTGGTTAATGATGACATTATCCGTTTCCGAATCTCTCTCTCATTCTCTCATTCTCCCCCCCCCTCCTCTCTCTCTCTCTCTCTCTCTCTCTTTTGGGGCAATTTTTTAATCAGTGGATTGTGAGGTCGGACTACTCCCACGTTTGTCGTGCACAAAAATATCATTAATTTCTGTTTTTCTTCCGAAGCGTTTTCTCTCTTCGGGCTAATAATGATATTGTGACCTGCTCAGGCAAAACCCGAGGCTTCTCAGCAAATCACATCGTGCTGTTATGAGCCTCCGAACACGAAATTTTGCCTTCAGAGACCAACATAAGATTTTTAATGGCCGGATAACACATTTATTTTAAATTGTTTTTAAGAAGACATGACAAATCAAAAGAAGATACAGAAATAATTTTTAATTATGATAGTCGAAACAATGCGGTCAAAAAAATTAAGATTTTCTTGATGCATCGCTTCCTGATTTTGCATGTATTGTATTGATCCCTGACAGACTTAGTCCGTTTAAAAAAAAAGTGGTTTGGCGTCCTGCCTTTTCGAAAAATAGGAGGCCCTTTTCTTTTTTCCTTTTTTCTTCTTCAAAATGGCCGAATTTATGATGCTTTTTTAAATTCAGAAATAGATCATTTAATAACGGTTTGATTTTCATGTTTTTACATTAAAAGAAAAGAAAAAAGAAATAGAAATAAAGAAAGGCGGCCTCGAAAAAGAAAACGGGCGAGGACGCTTAACATATTTTTCTATTTTAATAGCCCTTAATAATAGTACAGAGAAAGTGAAAAGCATGAACATTTTTAATATGGCTCTATTGGGCGGTAAAAATAGAGTGAATGTGTTCTGACAAGTAAAATAAAAACTCTCCCAAAATTCCTCCACCTTGAAATTGGGAAACTGTCTGGGAGAAACCATGTTCCTTTGCTCTTGTGTACTAATACTATGCCACTGAACGAGGAGAGGGCACGGGCAGGCCGCTGTGCCCCTCCCCCCCCCCCCTCCCCCACTCCCCCACTGAATCCGCCAGTGATGGAATGGGGTTGGGTTATGAAGGAATCTGAAAGGTTCTGGTATTTAATGAAAATGTGAATGGTGTATTATGCGGTAGATAGGTAAGTTTTTTTTCTCCAACCATCATCCCTGAAAGAGCAACTTAAAGTGCTCGACGCACGACACACGACATTAGAATCCGCATGTAAAAACATGTGAAACATGTGAAACCATGACGTAGGTCGAAATTTTAAACTTCGATATCTTTTTGTCTTCTATGATTTCTCATAATGATTATGAGCATTATACAGCTTCTACCAACAAAAAGAAATTATACAGCTTCTTCAGTGTGAGTCTAAAAAAAGTTGACACCTTGAAAATTGCTAATTATTTTAAAAATCTTAGTACATCTTATGAAAGAGTATTTTATTCCAAATCATTTGGTACCATTTGTTTGTGGTATGTGTTCACGCTTGGATGAATAGGAGACATTGCTTGCGAGAGTGCAAAAATCGACTTGCGCCAAAGTTGCTTATGTGACGTTTGAATAAAACAGTTGGGATTTGGGTATTAATTCGGTCATTGCAGATCCAAATAACATCCCTAACAAAATTAAGCATGCCACACAATCAAATATCAAAGAACATTTTTTGCGCGTGTGTGTGCGTATGTGACTTTGCTTCTGCAAGAAGCATAAGTATGCAATGCATCTCATTTCATACATTCATTTCATTCTCTCACTTTAATACTTTTGTGCAAAGTCGATTTTTGCACTCTCGCAAAACAATGCCTCCTGCTCAACCTAGCGTGAACACATACTATACCACACAAAAATGATACCAAACGCTTCGGAATAGGCCTATAACACTCTTTCAAAACATGTATGATAACCTCTCTTTCATAGCTGACTTTTAGTGACAATATTCTGAGTGTAAATTTGTTTTGGACTCACACGGTATATCCCAAATAGGTTGGTAGGTGTGTTTTAGTTTTGAATGTTCGGTTATTTATAGGAGAAGCCATGAGATCGAATTAGTTATAACTCTTTCACCAGTGAGCACTTGTGTAACTTTTAAGAAGAATGGAGGAGGCGCATTATTAGCTGTTTCGCAATATCGGCAGACTCGGCGCAGTTTCCGGTTCCGGGGTGTAAAAGCACCGGTATATCGAGAAGATCGGAAATTCTGAAGATCTTTTTATGCCTGGGTCATAGAAGCAGCCTCATATTCATTTCAAAACAGGTTGCAGGCCTATGAACAACATGATTATTATCCATGTCGTCATGTGCATAGGGCTAATCTTATGTTCCACGGGTAATGGGACAACATAATCTAGTTAAATTGGGTTAATGTTAGACTGTCTAGCAAAAAGTGTATATTTTGTTGCACATCGGCCTATTCATAATGTTAAATGAACAAACTACTTCAATGACCATGACAGAATTTCGAATTGCTTGCTTGAAGGGCGATTGATCAGAATGATGAACTGCCGTATAGAGCTGACTCGAGTCCCATGAGTATGAAAAGTGATAAGTTAGCAAGGAACCGTTGGATAATACTTACGACTGATGGTAACTTTACCATCAATATCAATATCAACTACCATGGTAACATCACTCAACAGTCAATCGAATCAAGATTTGTACATGGAAGTTATCAAAGTTAACATCAATGGTAAGTTTTTTGCAACGGGGCCCGTTTCAGCAACATGGTTTACAGTCGGCACGTGATGGCGCTAGTTCATTAAAAAACACAAACACGATTGCTCCGCAAGTTGCCAACGGCATAGCGAGGTCTAGTCGCACCAACGAGACAAGTGCACTGTAGTCCGACAGCAGACCGTATATAACCCCCAAATGACCAAGAATCGGTCAGTTTAGAGACGGATGGACTAGCTGGAGTCGGTTTGCGGTGTGACTGAGGTTCAAGAGCGTGGATATGGCTAATCATTAATGAGTATATACCAGGAGGAGCAAAATTATTGGAACAAGCCCCCCACCTAAACAAACACAATAATCATAATACATTATAAAAGTGGCGAAAAAAGAGGAAAGAGAGGAAGAAAGAGAAATCGTGAATAGGCCTATAAGAAAGCAAGCAAGCGAGAAAGAAAGAAAAGAAAAGAAGAAAGAAAGAAGAAAAAGAACATCAAAAATAAATCTAGTTTTTGGGGGGCTACTATTGGGGCTGGGGGCAGAGGTGCTCGTAGAAATTAGTCGAACTTGAAAACTCGCAAGCGGGGACGGAGTCTCTCAAAGTTGGGGGGGGGGGGGGGCGGGGGTTATAAGACACTTGGTATATAATTAGATGACAACCCCAACCAAAGTTGGAATGACAATCCCTATCAAAGTTATGACAACCCCAACCAAAATAACAGTCTAAGGGCGCGTTTATCAAGGCTTGCCATCGTACCCCGCTATTGAACCCCACTATCATACCCCACTATACGATCGTGATTTGCGGGATGTCGCGTTTATCGTCCATTCACGATTCAAAATATAGGCCTTGTGTCTGCCCAGCTGTTTTGACCCGGGAAGCAGACAGTTTCTCGGAGGTCAACTTCACACACATGCTTGTACACAACACCTGGGTGGTCCTATTAGTATGTGAGGTTCAAAACAGCTTTGCGTTTATCGATCTCTCAGAAACGTGATTCTGGCTGTATGTCACATACAAAACACACCTTTTTGCGTCTTTAGATATGCCCATATCTAAAGCCCTTTAAAAAAGGCTTTGCGTTTATCAACTTCTAAATTTGCCTGAAAGACGTTTGAGAAACCTGATTGTAGCCAAAAATTTGGTAGATAAACGCAACCTAAGACTGAATAATCCTGGATCAAGTGAGTTATACCCCTAC
Source organism: Strongylocentrotus droebachiensis (assembly GCA_035222895.1). Taxonomy (NCBI): domain Eukaryota; kingdom Metazoa; phylum Echinodermata; class Echinoidea; order Camarodonta; family Strongylocentrotidae; genus Strongylocentrotus; species Strongylocentrotus droebachiensis. Next base: position 102,933 of record JAVYIG010002937.1, on the reverse strand, counting down.
AATGTGATTACATTATCAGGGATGATTTCAATAAGAAACTATAAACTTAAGCATCATGTCAGTAGTTATAGTTGGGTGTGCATGGGTGTGTCCAAATATTCATTTGCGAGCAGGCGAGGAGAGCAAGCGAATGTTAAGATTTGAAAGGACGCAGTGCAAAAAATAACATCTTTTAAAGAGGAAAACCCCAATCCTTTGGCACAATCTATTTATGAAAGACTGAAAAGACTTAAATAAGTAGCACAGTTATATCAACTAATTATATCAACAAATTTGAAAGAAATTAATGCAACATTAATTTTGCTCTGAACCACTGAAAGTTAGGAGCACATGCTGAGGAAAAAGTGAAAAGGACACATATTTGAAAAGAAAAAGAGAAAAAAGAGCAAAAGAGAAGGGGCTCATATTTTTAAAAATGTGGACACTAATCACACACAAAAAAAAGTGAAAACAGTGAAAAGGGGCAACTATCAAAAGTGGGAAAGGACACTATTTACAAAGGAAAAGGGGCACTTGTCAAAGTTAAAGGGGACACCTGTCAGATTTGAATAGGGACTAGTATCAGTAAGGCCCCGGCCCCCCCCCCCCACTCAGTGTTATTTAGGGTACGCATATGCTTGTTCCCTCTTTTTGAAAGCACCCCCTACCTGAGGACTGCCAACATTTCCGAACCCCCCTTTCGCGGGCTTTTCACGGGCTTTTCGCGGGCTTTTCCTGCCTTGGAGACCCCCCTAAATCATGAAAAATGCTCAATGTACCCCCCTAAATTCGGAATAATTTCTCAGGAGTCCAAAGAGATGAGAGAAAAAAAAAAAAAAACACCCCTTTTTTAAAGAAATCTCCGGGTGAAAAGTGCACCCCTTTTTTTTACAATTCTCGGGCCGGTCTTTGTCGCACGAAAAGTACCCCTTTACCGGATATTTTGGTAACACGCATGGGGTCCGTTCTCGGAGGGGGGAGGGGGGGGGGGGGGCGGGTAAGGGGCACTTCTAAGAATGTGGAACGGGCACCTGTTTTAATGAAAAAAGGAGCACTTATCTGAAGAAAAAGGCGGCTTTTATAGGGTATTTGAAAGAGTGGTGGCAGGGCCACTATGCCCCCAATCACCGGGAGCGCCGCCTCTGCTCACAGGGAGGGTAAACAAGAATTCCTTTTATTCGATGTAACTGAAGCTGTAATGTGAAATCTTCTTGAAACCACTATAGCGCCACCTGCTTTCATTATTTTGTTTGCTTTTCTGAGTTTTGAGTTAGACGATGTGATTTCTTGTCTTATTCTTCTATTTTGTCAGTCGTGTATTGATAGGTTGATAACCGTGGGGCCTGTGGTGGAGGGGGTGAGTGGAGATTCTCACCCTGGATTTTTTGACCCCTTTTGCATTCAATGCCTTTCGGCTACAGCGTAGCAACCGAGCAAGATTTTAACACAAAGTCTTTTTTATGTATTATTGGTTTTAAAAAGCAATTTCACGATATTGTGTACCCTAAAGTAAAGGAAGCTGGTTAAAACAAAAAACAAAAAACTGATGAAGCATTTCTGATATTTGAATGATAGAAGGGAAAATCTCATGTAATCATACATTTTTATTTTTCTAAGTAAACTTTATAAATACTCAGAGCATGGACTTTATTTATTCTTTAACTAGATAATATAGATACCCCCTTCCCCCACTCCGAAAGAAACACGCGCTCTACAGGCCAGCCGAGGTTTACAAGGCTATAGTAATATGTCTGATGGCTTGTACGTGGTACATCAGGAATTAGTCATGGTAATTAATGGGGGGAAAAGAGGCTCTATTTGTATCTCACTTTCTTTCCTCCTTATTTTCTTTCACTTTTCGCCCTTTCTTGATGCTTATTTTGGGTTCCCTTTTTTAATTGTCTTCATTCCTTTTCCATTCATTCCCGGCCCGTTTCTCTCTCCACACGGTGGTACTATTTTAGAAGGCTGCAGCCCCCCTGTACACCAATGCACATCAAGATGACCATGCAGTTCAGGGGCGGATCTAGCTTTTTGCTAAGGGGGGGGTTGACCAAAATAATGACGATGCGGAGCATCGTCCACGAGCCGCGAAGCGGCGAGCCGATTTTTTTGGGGGTGTTTATTTGAACCCCGTAAATGATGTTTTCCTGGCATCTATTAACACAATGGAGACCATAAAAAGCAGTGCATGATAACGTCTTTTTAAATCAAGTAACAGTTTAATACACAGTTATATCCAGAGTTATCATGTGTTTGGTTAAGTTACCAGATGAGTTAAATATCTTCTCACAATATTTGCACTTGAAAGGGTTTCTCTCTACAGCGTGCGTTCTTTTTTCTTTCTTTTTTCTTCTTTTTTTTTTCCTTTTTTTTTTCCTTTTTTTTTTGGCCGCCCAAGGGGGGGGGGTTTAAACCCCCTAACCCCCCCCCCCGTAGATCCGCGCCTGCAGTTTAATATACACAGATTGTGTAAATCGACGTCTCGAAGTTGAAACAAAAATTAAGCAATTCTAACTGTGTCACCGAAAACAAAGAAACAAACAAATAAACGATACTTGGATGCACATGTTGATTTGCACTTAACATCTAAATTATTTATAGGCCTATATACCCTTACTACATTTTATAATTTTTAAGTAATTTGTGAATAATTGACTTGTCTCGATTTATTTATCTGAAGATTGTGACATATCAAACCATACATCTAAAAGTGCTCAAAAAAGGGCCCTAATTATTCCGGCCAGTCCACCTTTATTCTTGAGTTTCGAAAAAAAATACATTAAAAACATCAAATATACAAGGGGTATGAATAAATGAGTTGGTAATGGTATATGTTTCAAGAAAATATAGGCCCATTTCTCACTGAGAAAAAATTCTGCATGAGAGGCTCTATGTCTTATTTATAGACCTAAAGCATTATGTAAACAAAAATGAATATGATATAGAATCTATGTCTGCATACATTGACTACATAGGATTTACTTCCGCATCAGACGTATGATAATACGCATAGCATTGCAATATTGTGCCCTTGCACCCCTTGGCTTGCACCAATGCTATGTGCATGCTGCTGTGAATTTGACGCGCCGATATTGAATTTGTGTGGCATCTGCTGCGGCGGTTGGAAGTTAAACGTCGGCTGTACTCTCTTGACTTTTTCATTTACGGAAATTTGATCAAGCTTGTGCAACGAGCGACAGTGACTAGAAGATTTCAGTGCTTAAGTTTGGAATTCTTGGAGATAATCGGTGGACAGATAACAAGAGAAGATGTCAGCCGGTAAGTAAATCTTGCATGGTGGTTGTGTATGTTGGGTGGGCAGGGCATGTCCAACCCGGCTAGGGCAGGGAGGCAGGGGAAGGGCCGGGTGAGTCTCCTCGCCTCCGAGTGGTTCCGCGCCCATGGCATTGCATTGCACTGGGACGTCCGCATACATGGTAAGAGTTGCACTGAGACGTGGTTGTAACGTGTATGCTGTCATCGTTCCACTAATTGATTAATTGTGCAGGTATAGGGTGAACATTTATCGCGTTTAGCAATTATGAACTGCCATGAGGTAGACTTATTATATTCTTTCCTTACTAAATGGCGTAAATACTAGGCCCTACAAAGGCTACCTGCAATTTATAACCAATATTTAATTTTGATTGGAAATGGAGAAATGTAAAAAAACAATAGATCTATTTAGATCTTCCAAAATATTGAAATTATGGCTGAAATCCTCAAGTCATCATTTTACGTTTAAATTCAAAATTGTATACATCCTGAATTATAATGAAGATAAATGATATTTGATGGATGATGAAGAAGATGAGTAAGTTTAATGTTTGTGTTCTGAGATTGAGACCAGCTTTTATATTTTTAAGTAATTTGCACAGATTGTAGAAGAGGTATTTGTTGAAAGAAAAAGAAAAAGGGAAAAGGCAAGGGAAAGAGAGAGAGAGAGAGAGGAGGAAGTGGGGAGGAGGGGGAAGTTGCCAGAGAGAGAGAAAGAGAGTGATTATAAAGAGGCACAACATTTTATGATAGAAAATTACTGGTAGACATTGCAGTCTGAGAAACTGTCCCTGAGTGAAACCCCCTTAGAAAAAACACCCCCATAAAACAGAGGTCAAAGAGCAAATGACCCTACAAGATACAGATTAGCTGCATTTTATACACATCAAGCAAAACGTTTGGATTTTTCTCACATTCTCGTGTTTCATATGTAATTGCATAGCAGCCACCTGCAAAAAAAACCCACCAAAATCGAAAAATGTAGTGCTCTGAAACGTCTGATACTAGTGATAGAATTTCACAGACTTTTGCAGTGTAAATCAGTTGCGATTGCATGCAGAGAAGCATCAAGTCACACACACGCACTACTTAACTGCAAATTGGTATGATCACACACAGACGGCTGTTAATTGTTATTGATCACTGGCTATCTGTGAAATTTAAACGTTAGCAGTGTCTAGTATTCAAATTATGCGAGGAAACCTGTTTACTTTCACTGTCATACACTATTGGTTGACTAACTGACTGACTTGTTTTTTTCTTTGGTAATACGATACATAAAATGAGCTGTAAAGGGTACAGGAGCATTTGTCTACATCGATAACCCACTTCATGTTATGGCCAAAATTAACTGATTTTCGCAGCTCAAAACGTACGACTATTCGGTACAAGGGTCTGAACATCAGACTATTTAATTAAATGAGCGCGCTCGCTAAATTCGATAACTTAAGGTCGTTTTCAAGCCCTTTTGTTTTGAGGGAAGTTCTAAACTAGTATTATCTTTCAAATGCTGTTGGAAATTAACCATTCCTTTTTTTGGGGCCTGTAAATGGGACATACATGTACATATAGTGCCTTTCACAAAAATAAAGATAATTTTGTCCACTACATGTTCACATCTATCCCCTTTCATTTTCACCATCATTTTCTATTCAAGTCCATTCTTGGGACAAGAAAAGCATGACACCATGTTGCATCAATGGTCTCTATAATATATAATATATAGGGCTACAACTTGTTACAAGTACCTTAAAAGAATCTACAGAGCTTACCACTGAACAAACCCAATCCTGTGCTATAGGTGCACAGTGTTTGTATACTATACATACACATGTACATAGTGTAGCTTACATATCCTGTAAGGATGTTCTACAATTTAAGCAGGAAAATAAGCAAGCATAGCATTGCCTCTCCCAGGAAGTGTCTCTTCCTAGACTCTGGGATCGTCCATATGGCAATGTAATCAAGAACACCGACTTGATGTCCGTAGATCTATGGGCTGGGGCAACCATCATATCAACCAAGCATCCGGCTTTTCCTGTTCGTTTATACACTGTATGTAGCTGGGCGAATGAGGGATATAGTGAAAAGAGACACAGCTATGTTTACAACTTAAAGGGATCCGGTAACTTTGTCTCAGATTGTGAAACAAAATTCTGGATTTAGCTCATGATGCAATGATAATTATAAACCTTTAGGTCAGTCAGGAACCCCATGAATTTTACGAGCCGATCGCCTGTCTGATTATCAAGATATTTATGATTGGAATTACAAATTTTGAAAACCGTTCGCCTGACGGTTTTCATAACACTACAGTCTATTGGGTAAAACGAGTATGGTAAAACCGGTCACTCAAAGATTTTTACTTTTTTGAGGCAGTTCTTGATCATTTTGAAGCGCAATTTTTTTAGGGCTTCAATATTACACCATATCACAGACACTGATAACACGTAGGGCCGTGTATCTCAGATTTAACATTGTTAAACGATCCCTTTAACATTTATGATCAAAGAATGGCATATATGGTAAGAGCCAGGAGGGCACTAATTATTATTTACATTGAGTTAAAGCTCTTCTGACTCTCAAGAAAAGATAGAGAAGAGAGAGAGAGAGAGAGAGAGGGAATAGAAGGTCCATTCACACAAAACAAAAACATTTCAAAGTGTTTGCACTCGTGTGATAACGTACATAAAATGCATTTCTTACAATGTACATGTACATGTATCTAATTTCCGCTAACCTATATTGTTGGTCAATATTAACACAAAGCACTCCCTTGTCCTTCCTTTTAATTACATGTTTCGTTAATTATTGTAATCAGACTAGGACAACATTAAGATTCTGATCACGATTTTAGAAAATAATATCTTGATCTTGCTATACATGTAATTTAGCTCTGTGTGTGAATGATCCATGGTTAGGAACCTATTTTCGGAGCACACTATAGGCCACAGCCCAAACACCATTTTTAAAAATCATTTATTATATTTGACTGCCATTTAAACTACTGAAAAAACCAATTTTTTTTTTTTTTTTTTTTTTTTGGGGGGGGGGGGTTGAGTACTGAGTAGTGCGCAAGAGCAACTTGTCCAGGCTCTGCATGCAATGGCATGGTAGTGAGGAGAGCCACGTGACCGATGTTTCGAGAGCAGGCATTTACACTGCAAAAATCAGTTAAATTTTTGCCAAACGTTAAAAGAATCACACTCCAGAGGTAGATTTTGCGGTTTTGTTTTTTTGTCATGTCTGTCGAACACTGAAATGTGAGGCAAATCTAGGATTTTTGCTTGCAGTTTAAATTCAGCGAAGATGAGTGTTTGATAAACAAATATATTTACAAAGGAGAATAGTACAAAAAGTAATAGAGGGAGAAAGGGGAAGAAAATGGGGGGGAGAGAGAGAGAAGTAAAAAGAGATATCATATGTGGGAAATAGAAAAAAACAAGGTCATGAAAAATTTCTCTGTAAAGAAAAATTTCCAAGGAGAGAGAGGAAAACAGGACGTTCCTTTTTTCATTTTTTTTCTTCAACCTGCAACCTTTGTTATATCTTTTTAAAAATATGGACACAAAAATAAAGTAGCACCGGATGAATTATAGAGGGTGAAGTACCTCCTCCCTACCCTTAAAAAAGGGGGAACTATTAATGAAATGGTTCAATTTCACATTTTTTGGGCCTCTATAGTGCGCAGTCAACATTGAGCAAAGCAGTGCAGTGCAGTGCAAAATCCCCATAATCCATAAAGTCAACTTCAACTTAAGTTATCAAACTCATGAGCGCTTGGAATGAGAGACAGATGTAGGTCAGAAGGCAGCTGACCTCTTATGTACCGGAATGGATTTTAAGTTAGACCAGGGAGTCTCCCTGGTTAGACTGATTGATGATTTAAAGGCACATGTAATATTTCAAACAATTTTTTTTTAATAGATTTTGGAAAATCAGTCTCAAGTTGATGGAAAGAAATTATTTCTCCAGTTATGATGACTGTTTTAGGCTTTATTAAAGGTTATTTGTATCAAGGTAGGCCCTAAATGTCCAAACAGAATCTTTGTTTTTCTTTAATTTTCTTGGACTAAAGGGTTTATTCTTTTTGCTTTTAAAACAAAATTCAGTTTTGTTTTTTATCTTACATTCTTAGCTAATTAATTAACATTTCACCAACATGTTATGACTATGGAAAGAAAAGTCAATAAGTTATTTTCTGAATAAGTTTTGAGTGATGATTGAAGGTATATGTTTGGTCAATGTAGCTCTTAAAATCATAAATTACTGAATCTAAAACTAAAAAAACTCTCAGATGAAAAATGCTATTTTCTGTTGTTGGAACAATCAAGCTATGTTGCATCATTGCAAGAAAAAGATGAGCTTAACAGAGTAGGGATTCTTTGTTGTTGTTATTCTGTGTGAGTTGATTGTTTTTTGTAATTTTTCAATTTTGTTTTTGTCATTTTAATGAAAGGGAGGAAGGAACAATTCAGTGTCATCCAGATGCATTCAAAGTATTGATAATCAAGATATCATATCAAAGTGAGAAAAGATTATAAATGTATTTATGACTGAAAGGCCACTTTATTTACCAAGCCAAAATGGGATTGCATATTTATAGTGCTGAAGGGCTTCAATGAAGGACTTCATTTAGTCATGTAGGACTTACTTTTGTTTGTATAATACTAATGAACAATAACTCTAAGGAGGTCTCTTCACATTTAAAAGCAGGTTACGTACACTGGAGAGCTTTAATTTCACCTACATGTGTACATGTGTACAAAAAATTGCTTTTAGATTAATTTCACAAACATCCAGTTCTTCGCAAACATTGAATTAAAATCTGACACAATCTGAGGTGGTTAACCTTCTACAAAATATCAAAAATGGGCAAGTGAACTCAAGGAAAAAGAAAAGCATGAAAAAAATGTATATTTCCACATGTTGTGAGTCCGGACAGGTTGATTCTACGGACAGGCGTTTTCAAACAGCTATTTTAGGATGTTCACAAGCAACAATTCATAAATCTTTTAGACTAATATGCTGGACAGAAAGACAAATAAATGTTAGTGCCATTTCATGAATATTTTTCATTAAATCCAAAGGCAAAAAAAAGGCTTTGTAAACATGTATTTTTCTGTTGAGTGTCCACTCTCTGGACAAACAACTTCCATCATACCGGTACCTCATTTTTCTACAGATTTTCTAATTTGAGTAGTTTCTGTGTCAAATGGAAAGAAACCTGAACTACTTTAGTGAAACATTTTACTCCAGTATTTGGGCAAGTTTGTAAAACATACCTGTAGATACATGTAGATAGAGTAGTCATGTATTGAGTCTATAATATGGACAATAATTATTGAAATGCCTGGAGAGATATTATAAGTTGTTACGGACAACAGTATCCATCCACGCTTATTGACAGAATAAGAATAAGCACAACCTTGTGCACAAGTTTTATATTATTTGAAGTCTATTGATTTGGGTAGATTAGACCTACTATATCCTCCCCCACGGTGTGACTGTATTGATTGCAATATGAAAATTGCATTTAATCTAAGATACTTGAAAAACTTGGGAGAGGGATTTCTGTTTGTAAAGCACTTATCATTCAAACGCATTGTTCAAAATCAAAGTGACATGATGCTAAAATCTGTCTAAAGCACTGTTAAAGGCTGCAAGGAAACACAGAGTGCATGATTTCTTCAATAAGGAAATAAAATGATAAGAAAAGCACAGATTTGCTTGTATTCAACTTTTGTGTAAGATTTTTTTTAAAGTTAAAAGTTGATCTTGATTGTAATGTTAAAATTTCATTGAAAGTACCAATAGAAAAATGGCAGGATAAAATAGACTTCAAATCGGTGGGGAAAAAAAAATTGTTTTAGTTGTTGATTATTTCAGAAGGTAAATGCATTTATTGTAGTTTTGAATATCACTACACAAATGTCTCTTTGTGAACCACTCTCCATTTATGTGGAGTTTAGGACACATGCAGAAATATGACTTTTTCTTTCCTCCAGAGATATTCTAATATTTGCTAAAAGTTTAATTGCTTTTTTATATTTTTTTAATACAATACATTTACATGTACATGTATTTTCCAAGAGAAAGTTTAAATTTCATTGAAGGAAACTACAAGAAAACCATTTTATATGTCTAAATATATTCATTTTTAAAAGTCTTCTGTCAAGTCCATGCACCTACATATACATGTAGGTATAGATATTACCCAAGCTTCTTGTATGTGGTACTGTATGGTTCCAGGGTACTTATGAACTAGCCCGGTAATCAGCTGTCCCATCGTCTAGACTGAGGGGCCGTTCCAATTTAATACGTTTCCTCCTATTCAGCCGTGCTACAAATTGAAACGCAGATCAGCATCGCTAGCTATGTATGTGGCTCTATGCTGATAACACCCACAGACAGTAACAAAGTTAACGATTCATAGGCCTAAATTAGTTTTAAATGAGTGAGTCCATACTGTATCGTTGGCTATGATCATCAGAAGATGATACATGACTACATGTCAATACATATACACCTGTATATGTACCATGTGGGCCTTCATGGACATACAGGTACATGTATGTTACTTGAATTTTAAGGATGAGGAATGCACAATTGCTTAGTCGTTTGCTAAGAAAAGGCTTTATTGTTTTATGAATTACACTAAATGGGATTGGGTGCAAGATGAAAGCAACAAAATTTAATTTTCTTGCAATCATCCCCTTCAGAGATTAAAGCAGAGTAAAATACGGGAATGTTAAGAAATAAAATTTGTGATTTGAAATAAAAATGTACCAGTATGAGTATAGGCCTACATATGTACATGTACAAATGTACATAATCATAATAGCTGAACATCCACAAAATTAAACTATTGAGAACTGAAAGGATTTAATAATGGTTTCCTAATTCCAACAGAAGTTACATTGTAACTGTCTACTACAAATACTACTTGTGTGTTTACACAATTAACATTATGATGATTTCATCTACAATTTTAGAGAGACATGAAGCTGAAATTTATTTGGGTAAATATGTAAAATTTGGTTTCCAGCACAAGATTACTATTTATCATCCATGAATATTAAATTTCTACTGTGTTGGCTGTTAACAGTTTACACGTACATTATAATGATTTCAGCTGATTTCTCATGACATTTTTTGGGTGGTATATTTTGTAAACATCCTGACAAACAACATGTTATGTAGTTAACTGCTAACTGTTATCCCAAATATTGATTTTTAATGTGTGCTGTTGACAGTTACAGTATAATGATTTCAGGTTCACAAACTACATGTGATGTAGTAAACTGCTAACTGTTAACCCCTATACCCCAAATATTGATTTTTAATGAGTGCTGTTGACAGTTACAGTATAATGATTTCAGGTTCACCAGGCATGTCGGCGTCTATTGTTAAGCTTTAATCCCAAGTTAAGGATGAAGGTACATTATGCGCTATGCGGCTCCTTTAAAGGGCTGCACGCACTGTACTGAATTGATGATGAGAAACTGCATACAATGAATCAGTGCTTGTTTTGTATTAGTTGATTGGTTCTATTCATGACTCTGACACAGCGATCCATGGTTGTTGCACACCAACCTCGTATACAACGTGAGTTATTTGACAGACTTGACATTTATACACGTAGCTTCCCATCGATATTAATGAGTTGAACCAAATACATGTAAGATCTTATAGTTCCTCTTGGAATGTGGAAGTGTTGCCACTAATCTTATGTGTGGAATTCCAGTTGTTATTTTAGTTTTAAGGGCGTGTGTCATTCAATTATGAATATTAACGCCGAATTCAAGTTTTTTAATAATTTTAAATAATTTTAAATGGAAGCAAAAGAAAGGAGGGAAAAAAAATTGACGCTGTTCAATTTTTCGCATTTTGCGGAGATTCCAGACAGGCTGTCGACATAAAATCATTTAACCGTTTTGTGCGTATTTTCTGGCCAGCCCGGTTCTGGCCAGCCCGGTTCGGTACATTGAACAGGCTTCTCGGCTTGCATGTTCATGCTTTTATTCCCTTAGGCTTAGTACATGCAAGGTGCAAGAAAATCACTATATTTTATCATTTTGGGTTGCAGTGATTTAAAAGTATTATAAAGTTAGTATGAGTATGAGATACAATACAGTAGCAAAGAAAGTGCTAATGGGAATAAGATTCCTTGTATTCTCCATCCCCCCCTCATCCCCCCCCCTCATCCCCCCCCCCCCCCCCCTCATCCCCAAGCAACTTTCCATATCCTCCACCCCTTTCCCAATCTCAAATCCCTGATTCCCCCAACCCCATTCCCCATGCCTTTCACCTACATGTACATGTATTTGTATCTTTCATCTCTCATCCTCTTTTGCTATTTCACCCTCTTTTGCTATTTCACTTCACTATTTCACTTCCCTATCCCCACCACCCTTACCCAATGTCCCCATTTCCCTCATCCCCACCCCCTTCCCCCATCCTTCTTTCCCTCGTCCCCCTTCCCCTTTCCCCATTCCCCTTTCCCCATCCCCCTTTCCCCATCCCTCTTCCCTGTCCCTCATTCGTCCCTCATATGATCCCCTCCTGCTTGCCCCTTCCCCAACAATACCCCACCCTTATTTTCCCTTTCTCCTCCCCTCCCTCCTCTCCTCTTCCATATTATCCTCCCTTTTATTCCCCTTTCTACATTTCCAACCTTTTCCCGACACATGTAAAGTTGTAGAAATGCCCCACCCTGCTGTTACATGTGCAAATGTATATATATCCCCTCCAAAGAGTCCAAAGCAAAACATGTACAATGACCCACAATTACCCTAAGAGCAAGCATCCATCCATATAATGTAACATCCGTTGGTCAATTACGGACAACTTACTTACAAATGAGATTATAATGGGGTATCCGAGCGTCCATTTTATTTGAATGTATACTAATGGAAGCTTGATTAGAGCTGTTGGTGTTTTGTGGAACCTTCTGTGGGTATTAAAACACAATATCCACTCTACAGGCCTCTTCAGAAAGGTTCTGTTTAGTGGAGATTATTTCTATGGACAGCACAGTGTACAATTTCTAATCAATGTAAAAAGTATTTCCTTGTTGCAGTTGTAGTAATTGAGAAATACTGGTACATGTAGGTAGTAATAATGAAAAAATATTCAGACAGAAAGTGCTACAATGATTTTTATCAAAACAAAATGAATTTATAAGCAAGTATAAAGCCAATTTGATAGAAATATAGAAATTTGATGGAATATGATTTATAGCATTGCTATTGTTCCAGCTGAGCAACAGCTAATTTAGCCAAGTGTCAAACTACCATTTGCATTTCTGTAACTGACTGGAAAAATGTCGATGTTTGCTCATTCAATTTTTGGGGTGATACATGTACTGTAAGTGCTCATGTGCGACTTGTCCCTGCTCTGCATGCGATCACATGGAAGCAAATTGAGTCACGTGACAAAAAAACAGGGATCATTAACCGAAGTTTCGGGAGCGGGCATTTACACTGCAAAAATCAGTGAAATTTCTGCTGGCGTTTAAGAAAACCACACTCCATAGTTAGGATTTTTTTTAAACTTTCGTTTTCTGTCGTGTTTGCCGGTAGTTAGGAATCATCTCTCGAAACACTGAAACATGATAAAAAATGATAATTTTTGCATGCACCTTTGTGAACGTTTTGGAGAAATCAACTTGACGTGATTCCCAATTTCTGGCAAGCTTTAGTATACTTCATTCATGCGATTCTTATTCTAGCACAGTATTACAAAATACCTTACTTGCACGTGCACATTCTGCCTTCAGTACTTGAGAATAGACATAGATGTAATTAAACATGAAGAGTTCATATATGTGTCTATTTCCTGTTGTTGATTTTCAATGTTGGAGGGCTCTTGAAATCTGTTTCAGACTTATTATGTATGCCCTACATTTGAATGTAGTTTAGGCTATCAACCAGAATCATGAGGACAAGGTTAAGTGTTAAATAGATTCCTAGTTTCTCGTTTCCTTCTATATACATGTACTCCCCCCCCCCCTTTTTTTCAACATGATCACCCTTACAAATATTTTTTTAATTGGTTATGAAAATTGGAAATTTAGAAAAAGTACCGGTAATAGAAATAATTAATATGCATATGGTGCAATGTTTGTAATACATTTGAACTTTTTGAAGCCTCTGTAATGTATGACCGAGAGAAATTTCATTAAGAAAATTTATGTTGAATTCAAATTTTTGGGCAAGTTTACGTACATGTATGGTATAGAAAAATGTTGACATTTTTTACAGGGCAAAATTAGAGAGTCTGAAGCTGACATATTGTGTGATTGGAGGGGGGGGGGGGGGGGGGGGCTAAAAATTCCAAGTGTTAAACTCAAATGCAGTTTGATGACACAGACAAGTGAAGTAATACCTTGATATAATGATATCAAAATTAACATTGTGTATTAAAAGTCACATAAACACCTCTTTATCTCTCTAGGCTGTGTAGTGTTCCATTGTTCCAGTGCTACACTGAATAGCAGAAAACAAAAACTGTCATCTGTCCAATGGCTAATTAGTGTGCAAATGGCATAGATATAAATGTAGGCCTGCATTACACAGTATGTGTACTGCTCAGGTACTGTAATGTCTTAATTGACTCTAAATTACCCTCTTTATCAATCTAAAAGAGGAAAAGACAGCTCATGCATGAGGAAGGTCTAATCCTCGGGTCCTCTCTCCTGCACTATTTTGAAACAAATAAAAAGTTCCACAATTAAATAACCTTCATTGAAAGAGGTATGGGGCAAGATAAAGGGGCAAACTACTCGTACAAGTAACACTTTGTAAATATGAGATCTGTTTTAAGTCAGAGATTCATGCATATTTCATTTGTTTATTTTATAAATCTTCTCTGGTACATGTACATGTAGTTTGTTAATCATTGCAACAACAAAATATCTGAAGGCAAACCGGTACTTTATGAGGAAGTGCATAAAATGTAGTACGTAATGTATACCGGTAGGTATACAATCCTTTTCCAAATGATACATGTATATGTTTTCACATAGGCCTACATTATAGCTCTTGAATATAAATGCTAGCGTCTATACTGTGTAAAGTCTGATTGAGATGTGGTTGTATACCACCAGCAAATTTGTAGAAAGATGATCTGCTGTAAACAATTTTTTTTTTTTTTTTTTTTTTAAACTTCTACCGGTATGCAAAAAGTAAAAGTTGGATATTAGATTTCCAAAAGTCATTGTATTTTTCTAAGTAAATCAACATTGGAAGGACAGTACTTGACTAGATATTTGGGATGGAGGAAACTGCATAGACCTACTTGTACGTGTATGTGTGTACATCTAGGTCTCTAAATTTCTCAAAATAGTTTGGAAACTCAAGTTTGATCGATTATTAGCTATCTTCTTGTCATGGGATAAATATCGCTTTGTAATTTTGTTTAGTATCATTATAAAATAAAATGATACCATATTTGTTATAATTTTGCAGCCAAGGAATGAGCAATACATCAGAATAAGGGACAGGGTCAAAAGTGAAAAGTTGTAAAGTTAGTATTTAGCACAGGTATTGTTGAACAGTGCACTACTCAGCAGACCTCCGATCTCCAAAGAAAGCAAAATGCATGTAGCCAAACAAGTGTAGTGCATTGTGCAACTTTTCACACTTTTGACCTTGCACCATATTTTGATGTAATGCACATTCCTTAAATGAAATCCCATAACAAATAGGATATTATTTTAAAGAAGAATAAACACACTATCTTGTGATAATAAACATAGGAATGATTAAAGGCCATAACAAGAGAGATATTCAAATCAAACTTGAGTTTCCAAACTATTTTTGAGGGGTTATTTGGAATGGAAGAAACTGCAATAGGCCTACTTGTAAATGTAGGGCCTATGTGAAAACTGTTGCCTTCTGGGAACCTACATGTATGGGGCAATTGAGAATACAATAGTAGTCAATGGGCTAGATTGCTGCTCTGTTGCCTGGCATTGGACATCAATAGGGGTGTTTTCATCAGACTGAAGTTGCAAGATAACCCGCTATTTCAACTAGCCCGAGCTAATTTGCGTTTTCATCAGCCCGCAGTTGCAATTAACAGGATATTTGGTCAAGAAAATATCCCAAGAAATCTTGGTCTTGTTTCCAAAATATCCCACTATTTGGTGCTAGTTTATATCGGTCTGGTGAAGGCGCAATTATGAGCTTCGGGAAATATCTGAAGTTTGAAAACAGCAGGTTATTTTGTAACTTCGGTCTGATGAGGACAGGCGTAATGTATGAGTTAATTTGACTTCTGAAGGAGATCCTATTGTATTGGTCTGCAACACTTGTTTGCATGTTCTATTGAGTACTGCTGTAATGTACATTATGACTAATTGGCTTGCAAACATGCCAGTACAAAATCTGTAAAGTGTACATACATGTACATGTATGCCTATAGGAATTAGGGTGCCAAGATGTAGATGTAATACTATGTGACCTACATTTAAGGTACCGGTAATCTAATCAAGGAAATAACATTAACAAAACAAAATTAATAGCAATCATTTTGTAGCTGATCTCTTTTCAAATTAACCGCTTCTGTACACAACTTTTTACTGTAACCTTTTTCTTCTATTTTTAACAAAAACAAAATGAGATTGCCTACACATCAGTTCATGACTATATACCGCTACATGTATATGCCTAACCCTTATTGTGATATGATATAAATTTATTTTGAAAAGGTCTTGCATGTGATTATTAGCTGAACATTCTTTGTTAATTTGGTTGTCATGCATTGCGTACACACAATACCAAGGAGAGGTCTCTCACCAGCTGCCCTAGCTCATCCCAATTAGACGATGGGTTGGTTTTAATATGTTGACTCTTCATCACTTGGTTTCAATGCAACAAGCTCTGTGTCAAAACACAGACAGCCTGACAGAGGTGTCCACACTACATGATATTATCTGTTGAGATGAGGAGATGATAATGTAAGGGAATTGTGGTTTGGTTGAGACCACACCTTTACATATTTTTGATAAGTCGAAGAAATGTGTATGGATTTTCGATAAAATGATTGCAGTTAAGTTGGAAAGTTTCTATGAAAATGGTAATAGTGTGAATGCCCAAAATAATTACCATTTTTTAGTATCGGTCTTCCTCCTTGTAAGACTGAAAGTTGTGCAGGTATCGGTACCCATTCTTAGTTGCACATTGTAGCCTATTGTACATGTATATGCACCCCCACCCATTAATAGTTAGGTATCATACATTAAAACAAAATTTCAACACCCTCCCCCTCTCCATCTCTCTTTAATTCCACTTTTTCCCCTCCCCTTCTCTCTCTCTCTCTCTCTCTCCCTCTTTCTCCCTCTTTCTCTCCCTCTTTCTCTCCCTCTCTCCCTCCCTCTCTCCCTCTTTCTCTCCCTCTTTCTCTCCCTCTTTCTCTCCCTCTCTCTCCCTCTTTCTCTCCCTCTCTCTCTCTCTCTCGCTCTGTCTCTCTTTCTCTCGCTCTCTCTACGTCTCTGTCTCTGTGTGTGTGTGTGTCTCTCGCTCTCTCTCTGTCTGTCTGTCTCTCTCTCTCTTGCTCTCTCTTTCTCCGCAATGCCTTTGGTATTCAATTGAAAATACACGTACCTGTATACATGGATGTATCCCTGGATGTATCCCTGAATGATTCCCTGAAGAATTGGACTAGTGTGGGTGCACCCCCAGACTCATTACACACTGCCTCTATTGACACAGCCCTGGTTTAATGAGCTAATACTTCATCCTACGGTTTGGCGATAATTATTCCTCGCTATATACAAATCAAAGAAACAGCACCCTAATTACTAGTTCAAGTCCCTTGACCATTAACTATTCCTATTCTTGTGATAATTGAATCTAGATACAGCACTTTAATTGATAATAATCAGCAGTTTCATGCATGCACTTGTGATTATCACAGCATCATTTGATACCTGGGGAAATTCTGCGATGTTTTTTCTTCTGTGAAGTCTACATTGTATTAAATGAGTGGGCAGGTAATATGCATTGGCTGTATTGTACAGGCAATCGCTGGAATAGGTGAAGGCTTTACAAATTAGTATCATACTACAGTCGACCAGTATAAAGGTAAAATAAAGAAATCCATGACAATGAAATAATATGTAGGAAGTTTGTTTGAAAAATAAATGTGAGACCTGCATATTTATCCTTTTAAAAATTGATTATTTTCCTTATGAAAATTAATTATTTTCCTTATGAAAATTGATTATTTACCTTATGAAAATTGATTATTAAAAAAAGAAGAAGAAAGTAACCGTTGCATTTTGAAAGGAAATGTTTGTTGGTCAAGGTCACGGAATTTGTGGAAATGTATTTTCCTTGCTGTAACTACTATAGTAGCTGGTCGAAGACATCGATTGTCAATTTCTAGGTAGCCTTAAAAGCTGTACACTAATGTGGACAAGATAATCTGGGTTTGAGTGCTGGCCTTTCCCATCATGTATATATTCTCCTTTGAAAATTCCTATTTTGCAATGCAAGTGTTGCAGAGAAAATATTTATCGTCTCTTTCAATCCACATAGTGTAAATGTACATGTATGTCAAGGAGTAAGTGAAGGTGTATCCAAAATCTGAAAGTTAAGGAGATATTTTTGTTGTACCCCTTTAAATGTACATTTAGCATCTTTGTACATTACATGAACTTTTAATAATAATAATAATATTCCGCTTTTATATACCTGTAGTGCTTAATACATCTACGATGTCTCTAAGCGCTTTACAGATATACTATTACCCCGGTCATTGGATTCAATACTTTCCCGCACACACTGTGTACACAATCTCCACTCCCTGGGAAGCATTCCAGCCAGGCGTTACATGATGCTAAAAAAAATTGTATGATATTGGAATAACATATTTATTTCATCACAACCTGATGAGTAAAATTTATCATAGTGATTGCACTTTTTGACAAGTTCAATTCATGTGTGTATTATTGATCAGTGTAATCATTATGGCATCAGGCAACTGTTAGCTTACGTGATGAAATGATTATTGGCAGATTAAGGCTATCTGGACAGCTTACACAATACACAATCATTTGAGTTATTAAAGGGATCCAGTAAGGCAGTAACTTTGTCTCAGATTCTGAAACAAAATCTTGGATTTAGCTCATGCTGCAATGATAATTATAAACCTTTAGGTCAGTCAGGAACCCCATGACTTTTACAAGGCGATCGCCTGTCTGATTATCAAGATATTTATGATTGGAAATTGAAACCATAAACCTACGGTCTATTGGGGAAAACGAGTAGGGTAAAACCGGTCACTCAAAGATTTTTTTTTTTTTTGAGGCACTTCTTGATAATTTTGAAGCGCAATTTTTGTCTTCTTCAATATTACACCATATCACAGACACTGATAACACGTAGGGCCGTGCATCTCAAATTTAACATTGTTAAACGATGCCTTTAAGGCTATCGTGATAGCTAACACAATCATTTGAGTTTAATAAAGTACAGTTTGCAAACAGATTGTCAGGGTGCAGGATATTCAACTGATTCATAGTGACTGATCAAGTTATTCTCTACAGTTGATCTAATGGAGCTACATGTACATGTGAGCACAACTTGTTGATATTAAAGGGGAATGTCCACCATGATATTAAGTTGGTTTTAATAGAAGCAGAAAAATGAGAGGAACAGGTCATCGGGAATTTGAGCAAAACTTACATTGTGATTGTATAATCAAGGCATGTCTTCATCTCCATAGAAGAGAGTGACAGAGAGAGGGGGGGGGGGGGGGCTGATGAAAAGAAAGACAAATTGGTACATATAAAGGGGGGGGGGGGAGGGTATGGATGAAGAACGAGGGAAGGTATGACAGGGAGCTAGATAGGACAACAGAGGGAATGCAGGAACTACCACAGTAAAAACATTCCTTCAAAGAGTTACCAATCAGTCTATTTGCACTTATAGGCAACCCCAACCTCCAATACCCCATCTCCTTACCCTACCCCCATTCCTTCATCACCCCTTGCCTCCCCCCTCCCCCTTGCCCCCACCCCCACCCTAGTACACCTCTTTTCGGTTATGGGGAAACGTGTCGTAATGGACGTGTACAGTATGCAAACTACCAGGCCATTAAGCACCCAAATGTTAAACAGAGGGCAATCCCATGGTGCAGCCGAGATGCCAACAGGTTGCTATTAAAGCAGTTCAAGAGAAAACAAGACCGTATTTCGCCCAGCAGAAATATTAGATTACGCTGCTTTAATGTTGGCGGGTTGAGAGAGGGAACGTGAGAGCACTAATCAATATTCATGAGCATACCTCTGGTGCTATTTTTGGTCTACTAGACCCACCCCTCAAGATTTCAAGCATGCTATATTTAAAGAGGAGTTCAAGTTTCGTTAGAACTTATGAGCTAAAAATAATTTTTGACCCGACATTCTTTTTTATTCCCATTTAGGGAATATCAAAGCATCATGGGAGGAATATCAAGATGGCTTTTATCTGAAATGCGACTCGAAATTATCCCAAGACTTTTGATCAAAATATGGACCAAAATGTATGTGCGGACTCCTGCATACCTATATCTTTGTGTAGTGCATCTCATTGTTTTGATTGTCTCAGGACTGAGTTACTATGTTTTCATTTTGATAATTCCAAAACCCCACCAGTATATGACATTATTTTTTATGTCAGTCTTTATGAATACCTTCTGGATAAATATTTCAGGATTTAATGGCATGACCAGAGCCTAAGCTTACCTTTACCTTTGTCCCTTTCTCTTCACAGGTAATATTTTTTTCATTTAGTTCAAGACAGAGCTTGTGGCAAGTTGATGAATTAAATCAAGAGTAATGATTTGAGGGTGATAAATAATGCTTCTTTGTACTTATAGAATCTATTAGTCACTGGATATAGCCCTTGAGTGATGTTGGAATAATGGATTGAATATGACGAAAAAAATGTATGAATTATTGAGAGAAGGTCATATGCAACCCTGCATTCAGAGTCTTTTCAGACTGCTAGAAATCAATGTATAGCTGTACGATACCTTTTTTTTTTCAAGTCTGAAAGTAGTACATGTATACTATAGAAAAATGCCATAAAACAAAACTACACTGTACATGTATGTGTAACAAAAAGTATGATTGAGCATTGTTTTGAATGAAAATCAATAGAGAATCAGGCTTTTATTCTCATCTGAACATCAAATTGTACAAAATCACATAACCGATGGTTGGCTAGCTGTCATGTCAGTTGATCTCTTTGAAAGCAGTTTCTTCATACAATGTTTCTTTATATGATGTTTTCTAGTCCGTACTCCCTTTCACTTTTTTTATTATTCTTAAATAGACAATATTTCTATATACCAGTGTTACAAAAAATACTTTCTATTCGCAGGAGCTCTTTTGATAGGATTAGGTGTTCAAGTGTGATTTACTCAATGACATATAATAGTGCTGTAGTCAAACGTTTAACCGTCCGGTATCCGACCGCCCATGGCGGATTCCGTTTTCAATTGGACGGTTTTGTTTTCCCGTTTTTTTTTTTTTTTTTTTTTTTTTTTTTTTTTTAAGTTTCGATTTATGCCTTTCCACCTGGCACTATGCCTGGCAATGTCTCCCAGCTCAGTAATCTTTGTGTTGACTCCCCACTCTGAAACTAAAACAACACTCCAATTTGTCTGTCATCTTGGTTTGAAAGTAATCTTTGTAATAGATCTCAATATGGGGCCTGTCACCACGAAATGAGTCCAGTTGGTCAAAATTTTTATTCCTGTTTTTAAGTATTATATGAATCTACATTAAAGTAAGCTTTAAATTAAGGGGTCACACATTAAAATTGATAAATTATATCCAGAAATATGAACAAAAACCTAATTGGACTTTATAAACAATGGGATTACCCAGTTTTGAGATAATTACAGGGTAGGTGTAAAGTTAATGATGCGTAACAGCCTATATTATTTGCCAAAAAATGTTAGAAGGAGATATTTTCGTGACCTAAGCTCTGGGGACATAAACTACAAGACATTATTAATAAGTCGATTTTTGGAAAAATCTTAAATGTGGTAGGTGGGTCAATTTTCAGAATTTCAGTACATACACACTATACATCGCTATTACTACGATTGAGCCTAATGCGACACTGGACTCATTTCGTGGTGACTGGCCCCATATGTAGTTTATAATAATAATTCATCCAACTTTTACACATGGCATACCACAAGGTTCTATCCTAGGTCCTCTACTGTTTTTGATTTACATTAATGATCTTACACATTCTTCTAAAAACAACATTGTTACTATTATTTGTGACAAGTTCATAAGCACAAATCGGCGCCTTCAAATGCACCTTGCAGTTTAATGAAAGTCCTTCCCGCTTAAAAAAAAAAAAAAAAAAAAAAAATGATTTTTTTTTTTTTTTTTTTTTTTTTTTTTTTTTTTTAATAAATCGTTTAACCGAAAACCGTTCGGTTTTGACTGGCGGTTATCCGGAATTGGAGATATCCGTGATGTTACAGTCATGTAAGCATTATTATTGTTTTTTTTTTTACTAGAGCTTTATTCAGTTTTTCAATTAACCAGAGCTCTTTTAGAGATTACCAGAGCTAAAAACTCTCACCGTTACCATCGTTGTTTGTTTCGCTGAATTATATGAGTTTCCCATAAATTTTCTCCTGTCTGAACAGGCCTATGAACCTGGCCTTCAAGCAGGTGAGACAAGCTGATGTTTAGAACGTAAATTGTATGACCTCAGAAGAATCTGTGTCCCAACAAGATTAATAATTCAGAACACTACCAAGCAATATGTAATTCATTCCTCTTGTAAGTCAACGGCATTCATGAGTTATGTTCTGTTTTTACTGTGATCTAAACACATTGTTTAACCATGGGGCATTCTTGCCGATGATAGAATACCAAAGTGCTAGTGTCATACTCGCTTGGTGTCCAGGTTACTGGTTCTAAAAGACAGAGCCTGAGCATGAGGTTTATCGCGAGATCAATCAAGCAACGGATTGGAGCAGGGCAAATTCAGCATTTGGAATCGGCAACCTTGACAATTTAGCCAGTATGATGTCACACTTTGGTACTCAATGGATGTCACACTGATGTCAAATCATCATTATCACCTAAAATCATCATCATCACCACTTGCCGTTGCAGGGGCCGAGATGAGGAATGGCCTCAAATCATATCCAAATAATGAAATATTGATAAGTTGGAAATAAAACACTCTCTGGTGATAAATGCAATGTAAAAAATACATCTTGGGCATAATTTTTCTCCCAATTATGAATATGATAATAACAGATTATGAACTCTTGGCAAACTTACATCCTATTCCTTGTGATGGATCTTTTTAAATTCCTTAATTGCAACATACATGTACAGTCATACCGTACATGTATAAACACCAGAGATCACATGATTGCTTGTGTTATTGGATCAATTTTGTTTAAAAAAATAAGTACCTAAATCATGTCGGGTAAAATCTAAACGGGATAGATATCATCAGATTCATAACTCTTGAATATAAATGTCCATCTTGTTCACACCCTTTCGCATCATCAAAATGAAATCAGAAAGAGACAGAAAAGGACTCCCAACAGTTTATGTAAACATATATTGTAGAGGCAGGAATGGAAATTTCTTCCCCTTTTGAAACAAGTACTGTGTTTTATTTGTCGCCTAATTTCAATCTGCCGATCATGTCTAACTAAATGTAAATTTGTTTCTCCCGTTAAGTAGCATTGGTGAGCGTTTCTCCGCTGAAAGGAAACAGAATTTGTATTCCTCTCACGTTCCCTCATATCAACCGACGAGTGGGTACTGCGGTTCTGTTATTGGGTCATACTTCCATGCGAACATCAGAATGGGAGAAAAGGATATTGCCACAAAGATTGAACCTACTTACAAGTTTTATTTAAATGTCAAAAGTAGTGTTGTATAATGGCTCTATTACAGCCCTGTTGTGCCATTTGAATCATATTCAAACTGTCTTTCATTCCTGACATTGGCAAGATGTTTGAATTTAGATTAAAAAACCACAGAAGATTTCTTGTATGTAAGAAAGATTTGTTGTTTTGTGTCACTTTACCGCTTTACCTCTCTTCAAATTGCTTTTAATCACTCATCCGTAAAATATGCATCATATGAGTTGCATCAAATGAAAGAGGAGGATCTAAGCTTTCCAAATATGTGTCATTTATTAATTATAATTGTAATTAAGTTATAATAAACATTGATGATTCTCGGTTTCGTTTTTTCTGGGACGCACTGTATAATGTAAGCTAAACTGGTTCTTGACAATCTTTCTTGTAAAGTTTCTTTCATTTTCACTCACAAAACTTGTATTTCATCACACCTCTTGTACACAGAGTATAAACAAGCCACAGATCATCTTTAACAAAATATACTTCATTAATCGTTTTAATGTGTGAGATTTGAGAGGGGTTATTGTACCCTCTGAGTAGTGATTCCGTACAATGTAGGGTTTTAGGGAGGAAAACCCCTGAACTAATCAACAGGAAATACACTGAGCTGTGTTACAGCGAGAGGCGGAAATCCTGCAAACCAAGCGGATTTATACCATGAGTGTTAAAGGTAACGATGAGTATTGATAAAGGTAAAACATCGCTTGTGAATGTTTGATTATTTGAAACTGCTTTGTGAAGAAAAAAACATACACTACAAGTCATAAGTCTGTAATTAATTATTCACATACATATGTGAGTCTTTAGAAATCTGTAGCAGAGAGAGGATGAGAGAGATGGAGAGATGAAGAGAGATAAAGAGAGAGAAAGAGAGAGAGAGAGAGAGAGAGAGAGAGATGAAGAGAGAGAAAGAGAGAGAGAGAGATTGAGAGATGAAGAGAGAGAAAGAGAATGAGAGATTGAGAGATGAAGAGAGAGAGAGAGAGATTGAGAGATGAAGAGAGAGAGAAAGAGGGGGGGGGGGGGGTAGAATCACATCATCCTTTGACAATAGATCTACTTTATATGATTTTAGAAAAATTATATATCAAAATATAAACTCCGTAACTGCATGACCACTTACAATAATTATCATTTACACATATATACGTTCCATACAAATAGGCATTATGCTTTATGATTATGATCATCATGATTATGGAAATGCTTTCTTGACAGGGAGACAAAATCGATATCATTGGGATGATTTCATCCCTAGAGAAATGAAAACCTGCATATAATACCTCATTGATTACCAACCAAGGGAATAAGCAGGCATCAAGCGTTATGGCTTTCACACAATTACCAATGTCCTTGGTACGCTAGATGTCCGTCCATGGAAGCAGAAAACTGATAATCACTGTAATTGTATCTCAATGTGTCACATAGCGTGTTGAGATTGTAGATTTGAAACTGTTGTATAAATATTAATGATAATAATAATACTCATTACAAATTCATAATTATTGTTATGAAATTATACTTTTTTGTTGTATAGCAAAAGGAGCGTTCAAACTAGAAAACAACTTGTTGAATAAAGAAATGTTTTATAGAGAAACTAGTTTTGAAGGGGTCGATGAACATGACAGCTGGACAATCATCAGTATGCAACCAGGGCCCTCGTCTAATATAAAGAGTTACGATTGATCCAAATCAATCGTAAGTCCTACAGTCAATCACAAGTTTGCAGTTTCCTATCTCTTATGTGCATAGTTGCCATTGATATCAATCGCAAATAACTTGTGATTGATATCAGCTCTTTATACAATTTTTACACAATTTTCATATGATATAATGTTCAGACTTGAGTACATTGACTCTGTTCATCAGGTTTTTTTGTTTTCGAAATGATGCTCAAACAAGCGTTTTGTTATGCGACATTCAGACTAGGTAGTAGTCTGAACGCAGTGTAATTGTATCTCAATGCATCTAATTGAGGAGATGGATAGAAGCATGGGTTCATTAGAAGAAGATGTGAGTTTGTCTCTGGAGTATTAATTACCAAGATGCATTCAAGATGTGTCTCCCACAATTAGGGGGATCGTTTGTTGGAAGAATTGTCTTCTTTTCAAATGAAGATATAATGTTTTTTTATGTGTTATAAAGTTATAAGGCATAGTTTACCGGGCGGTACTATAAATCTGGACTCTGGAGTGTCTCTCTGTGTACTGTAATCTTTGTATTTCCTTTGTGAGCGAAGATTTAAGAAGATTTAAGAAGGAGCCCCTGTTTGTGCAGGTCCTTGTTGGCTGACAAGGCCTATGTGGAGGTGTTGTTGTATAGTGGTTCATTCACTTGACTCTCAATCCAAGGGTTGAGGGTTCAAATCCCAGCCTGGCACTAACATCCTTTGGCAAGACGTTCATCCATGTTTGCCACTCTCCACCCACTCAAGGATGGCAGCTCCCCTCCACAACGGGGCCTACATTTAACGCCCTATCCGAGAGACAGGGTTTTCAAGTTTCAATTACTGGTATAACCTATCGGTAACCTGTGTCTATGATTCAGGAGAGGCAACATAAAAGCAATGAAGGCTGTGTTCATCTACCTGGGGTGAAATTGAAGTTATTTAACCCATGATTTTTGGTCTGACAGGCAGATAAACTACTGAATGAGCACATGCATGCACTGGCCTTTTTTTTTATATATTTGTCTCAAAGAGTGAGGGTTTTTTGGAGAAGATCTTTGTACCTCTTCCGTGCCTCTCTGGGATGAACACCCATGGTCATTTCACCAAACCATAAAGTACAACCTTTGAACTTTGGTCGGTGATATGGCCATTTTCTCATTTTTGTAAAGGGAAATTTTATTTTTATCTTGTAATTAAGAAAATAC
Source organism: Strongylocentrotus droebachiensis (assembly GCA_035222895.1). Taxonomy (NCBI): domain Eukaryota; kingdom Metazoa; phylum Echinodermata; class Echinoidea; order Camarodonta; family Strongylocentrotidae; genus Strongylocentrotus; species Strongylocentrotus droebachiensis. The sequence goes on along the minus strand of JAVYIG010002937.1, from coordinate 76,890 downwards.
AGAATCAAATTACAATTGACACATATTTTAATTTTCAGGACAAAAAGTTTTAAAAAGCAAATTGTTATAAAGGGAAAGGATTAGGATCGATTGGTATTAAGACTTGTAATAATAGATGAGCAGAAATAAAAAAGTGAATAATAAAGATACCAAAATTCTGTTTCCATTCAATCCAGGTTATATTTCAAAATTAATCGATTTCTTTTGACAGGTTTATTTCTCAATTTGATATAAACTGGACACACCTTTCAAGGAATTCTCTCACACCAGGAATTGACTTAGGCCGCGTTCATGCTTGATTTTGACGGCCAGAATCAGGCATCTGTTACGTGTTTAGTTTAAAACACGCTTGCGTTCATGCTCACTTTTGTAGAATCACCGAAAAACGGCGATCACGAACGCCGATCGTAAACTCACAAAAAGATGCGTTTACAATTGTAAACGCGTTTAAATGGGTTCAACGCACTGACCTCTAGTGGGTCTACGTAGCATGCACAGTGAAGGTCACACAATGCCACACAAGGAGAATTGCCTGGATGAGCCAGAGAAGTAAGCATGAACAGCTACACCGTGGAACTGCGATCACGATGAGCGTTTACGATGAGCGTTTCAGATCGCTCATTCTACCTTCAAAATCAAGCATGAACGCGCCCTTACATGTGACCAAACAGTGATTGGAATTAGGGCTGAAATGTGGAAGATTTGCAGCTCAGCTTGAAGTTTGAATAGGCCAATGATTTAGTCTGTAATTCAAGCTTATTTTCTGCCCTTGTTATAAAGTAAAGACTCCTCATTTCACCCTTAAAGAATTCTGTATTTTACTTATTTTTCACTTTGATTGAAATTTGAAAGATCATACTAAGCTCATTTCTATGCTCACTAATAGAGAAATATTTCACTTGTCTGAACGGAACAGGTATTTTGGCATTGTGAACTGAAAATATGGGAGAAATCTCTTAAATGTTTCCTGATACTTCAGAAAATAAAGAAATTTTTCTTGCAGGATTGGAATACAATGTGAAAGCAAATTACATGACCTTAGAGGCTTCTCTACAGTACATGCCTGCTTGATTGATCTAATTGCTGTTAAAGTGTGAGCATCATTATGAAAATGAGTGAATGTGGATTGTTTAGTACTTTGTCAAACATCTTGGACTTATTTTGGGTTGGACTAATATCTGATGACAGATCTGAACTATTTATAATCTGAACTATTTATAACAAGTACTTTAAGCTGCAGATTTTTTATGTTAAATAGGCTTATGGTTAGAGTTAAGTAAAATATTGGGTACAGGCTTGATGCTAGGAATTCAAATCGTGGTGGAAATGATTAAACTGCAGTTGTAGTCAGAGCGTGGGTCATGGCACTGTCTGTTGGCAAGACTAGATGCCGATGCTGTACTTTGGTGAAAATTAAGTAGTGGTTTCACTGCAGCATTGGATTACAGCGTCAATCATCATTATCAAATCATCAAAACTATTTGATCAATTTTATCCTTGCTCTGCAGACATTACAAGTTCTAGTGAATGAAACCAAGGTGTCAAATTTTTCTGGTATATATTTTGAAAAGGAAATGGAAATGACACTGTAATGTGATTGGTCGATGATGGATATAGAGTTATGCTGAAGTGAAGCAGAGAGTGAAGCCCTGTCTAATACTAAACTTATACTCGACCCAGTTTCATAAAAGTTGTTATCAATAGCAAATGCTGACATTCTATGACAAATTAGCTGTCAGCCAATCAGATGCCATGATTTCAGTAGCTTATATTAAACAGATATTTTTAACTTGCTATTGATAACAAGTTTGGGGCCCTGGTTCACTCTTCTATGATTTTAATAGATGGGTATTTTATTTATCTGTAAATCTTGGTATCAGTTGTGATTTGTAGTGGCTTGAATTTCCCATGCATGCACTTATAAAGTCTGGTACTACATGTACACTGTAGATACAGTGTATCTCTACTGCAAAAAATATATTGAATATGGCAGAGAGAGTGGTCTCGGATCAAGTGTCCATGAATTACCAGCATTATGGATATATGCTTCCAAACACGATCTGGGAATGAGTTTCACTTGTATTAGTATATATAGCTTCAAAACTTGCATGTAAATTGATCAATTACATAGGAGAAACATATTTTCACCACAAGCGGAACCGAGAGTATACATAGTGTAGTACTTGTAGGAAATATTGACCGAGCGATATGCACTTGTTTCCTTATTCGAAGACCTTCAAGAATTTAAGGACGGCGTGGTAGAAAATAGCCGTATCCTGAACATGTTATCTATTGTGATGCTACTACTACTACTACAATGAAACATAAATGAATCCAATGACGGGGTAATAGTATATTTGTAAAGCGCTTAGAGACATTTGTATTAAAGGTACCATGTCCCATTTGCAGGCCAAATAAATGAAAAAGTTAAATTCCAACTGCATTTGAAAGATAATACTTATTTAGAACTTCCATAAAAAAGGTGGGGCTTGAAAATGTCTTCAAGTTGAAAAAAACGACTATTAGTTGTCAAATTGACTTTAGGACTATAGAGCCCAAAAGTAATAGTCTTGATTTTCAGACAATTGTATCGAATGATCATACGTTTTGTGCTGCTTAAAGATTCAATCAGTTTAATCTTGGCCATCACAAGAAGTGGGTTATTGATGTAGACAAATGCTCATGTACCCTTTACAACTCTTTTCATGTACGTTATTACCAAAGAAGAAGAAAAGCCAGTCAATCACTCAATAGTGTCTGACAGTGAAGTCTAGCAAGTAAACGGGTTTCCTTGCATAATTTGAATATGGGGACACTGCTAACGTTTAAATTTCACAGCTCAGGACATACATGACATATTCATAATTCCTGCAAAGTTCTACAGAATTTGAGGTTGGCTGCAAAAGGGACATAGTACCTTTAAGCGCTATATAAAAATTAAATATTATTATTATTATTATATATTGGGGCTTATTGAGTGAGGGGATCTGTCCCCAAAACCTGCAAAAAAGCTACCGTAATAGCCACAAAAAAGAGCCTCTGACCATTGTACAAATATTTCTATCAATAACATGAATACAACATATTGAATAGGCCTGCTATGTGGGGCTAACAACCCTAATGAATGGAAATCTCTTTTTCCAACCCTTTCCTATTCTTGGTTTAAAATATAACAAAACTACCGGTACACCAAAAAAAAAAAAAAAAAAACAGAAGAAAAAAACCCCAGAATAAAACAAAAAAATATGTCTCTCTTTATTTCTGTTATACTTGAGGAAACGAATACTAGCTTCAGGGTACATGTAACATGAGAAAGTATCTGCTCTTTAAAAATCATAATTTCATGAATAGAACTAGTTCATGTAGTGGGCTGTCCATTTTATAATACTTCATCATCCAAAAATGTAGGCCTTTGTGTCTTTATGTTTGTGTTAACGTGAAGTGTACCGGTACTTGTTTTTCTTCATAACAGGATACTTTATATTATGTCGTGTTTGTAGAATGTAGATCACGTTATCTTCATAACCTCCATGTTATTATATCTCAAGTACAGTACTAACAATGCGAAACATGTCTAAGATAGAGAATAGGGTACTTGTCGAATGGTACTTGTTGAATATGGTACTTATGAAGAGTGTTAACTTTGCGTTATCTGGATTAATATATGATATATCTTGCAGGACTTTCTCTCAGATAGCAATTTGTTGCTACTACTCATTAGCAATTTGTTGCTACTACTCGGTGTTAATTAACACTGAGTTTTTAACACACCGCAGGCAGCCTTGTTATAAACTGTAAACAAGTTCAGGCTGCATCGATCAGTTCTGAAGTGGCTTTTGAAAGATGATGTACATGTATATTCTAAAAGGTGGTTGCCCTCCCAAGATTTTTTCCAATCGTTAATTAGAGCTTCCTGAAATGCAAATTAATTGAAATGGCTTTGGTTTTTACTCATTAGCCAAAATGAAAGCATAATTAACATATTTTATGAATAGAGTCTGCGTTAAAAGGTACTACAGAATGAACATGAACAAGGTACCTGAATCTGCTCCCCTCCCATCCCCCCAAAAATGCATCAAGTATAATGTTTTTCAAAAAAAGGTGATTTATTTGTGTACATAATCGTAATTCTTGATTTACACAATTATACATGTTGGCGATTCCATGCAAACAATGTGTCTTTCATGCTTTTATTCATCCAAAAATGAACATTTCTTGATATGACCATTTATCAAATAATGGTTCTTTCTGTTAATATTAATAACATTATTGAATGGTCATGTCAAGAGATGATTCATTTTTGGATGAAATAAATGGATGAATGTCATATAAAGTATATGGAACACATGGCTTTGAATTGCCGGAGTAAGAACACACCCTTTAATACTGAACAGGGCAGGAACAAAGTAGCAACACAACCTGTGAAAACTGTTTTATTCTTTCAAATTAAAAAGAAGGAAATGTTTACAATACTTTTCAAGAATTCAAGTCCATGTTAATGTCGTAAAATGTTCTATCAGGAAATCACAACGGATTAGACAAGGTTAATAGCAGAAGTGCCCTTTAGATAAATGTTCATTGTTAAGTACTTAATGAGGCATCCTGATTCTGAGTATACTTGTACAGCAGTACCATTATGAGGTTATTAAAAAAAGAATTTGCTCAGCATGTTTCTGCGGTTTCCGTTGAGTTATAATGCAGTTTCAGTTTCCTTTTCTTGGCTTATACCTTTAACAATAATTACCATGAACATGTGCAGTTGTGAAAAGCTGGTTGCATATATTCGGATGAAAGATAATGAATTCAATTAAATTAAATTCATTTATTTCAATCATAAAACCATGAAATAATATATATACAAAAGTAACATGAAACAATCATAATCTTACAATTGGAATTAAGAAATTGGAGACTAAAAAGGAAGTTTGAAAAATCGAGAAACGAAACTATAATATTTACATCAATAAATCAACGTATCTACCTATTCTACTTTGCTATTGTTGCACCTCAACATTGCATCACCGAAACTTAAAACACATCGCCAAATTGCTCATACCCCCCCGCCCAATAGCGCCCTCCGTGACCCTTGCGTCCGAGCGCTGCCAACGTAACCTCTTCCTCTTATCTCTTCGCGTCTGAAACGCTAAGTTGACACTATAAATCGCTCCCAAAAGTTGAAGGGTTTTTCACTCTTTAGTCGCTTTTTGGTTCGCATTTTCGCCTTTTATATTATTCTCTACGATTTCCTTTTCGTTAGAGAGTAGTTTCACTCCGTGATTTTATTTATTTATCAGTATTTTAGATCGTTTTCTTGCCGACTATTGTCACGTTTCCTCTTTCGCGTTTTCCCGTCCTCACTCCTCCGAGGCCTCGGGTGCGTGCGGGGGTAGTCGGTGGGGGTGTTTCGATCACTGGTAGTTTATTTAATTTCTTTTGATAATTGCTCGTACCCTTTGTTTAATCTTTCTTTCCCGCAGGTTTAATTATGTCTCGCAGTTCTAATTTTCTTTTAGCAGGTTTCTCCAAGAAGAAGTCGAATTCTGTTGCGAGAAAGAAGACAAAGGATTTTGGTTCTTCGTTAGTTACGCCCCTTGGGCGCGGTGGTGACACCGCAAATCCCAAGGATGCGAACGTCAGTGGACGTTTATGCGGGCAAGGGAAGCCCAGGGGAATGGTTGAGGGGGCGATTTTATCTCCCCTCGATACGGTGCCCGGAAACCCAGAGGTACTAACTCTGGGTGGAACGGACCTTAGTTCTGTGCCGCCATCAATTGTCCCGTCAGGGCTTTTGTGTGGACGGTACGAAAATCCATCAACGACCTTGGACCCGGACTTGACCCGGTCTCCGACTGGCTCTTCGGTTTTGGCTTTGCCGGGTCCGGACTTCGGTTCGGATACCCGTGCGGCAGAGTCGGATCCTGGAAGTTCGTCTTATCGCGCCTCTACGTTTTCCCGATTCGGTTTGCGTGGAGCTCCTCCCGTCGGGCTTTTATCGGATATCCGTCCCGTTTCTTCGTCGGCCGTTTCGGTTACCGCTCCTTCTCGTAAGAGGCGGGGTATCCGGGACGCGGTGGCCGGTTCTTCCGCGGATTTTGTTATCCCGTTGAAGAAACCGCGTTCGGTTGTTACGGAACCGTTTGCGATTCCTCGGGGTCCGTCTTTGGGGGCTTCTCTCCCTCCGTCGGTGGCTCCTCCTCCGCCGGAATTGTCGTTTTCGGAGTTTTCCGAGGATGCATCGATTTCTCCTGTGCAGTCGCCGGTGCGGTTTTCGAGTTGTCGTATTCCGCCGGGGTCCTCTCTTTTTGTTTCTCCGCCTCGCGCATCGTTGGGTGCTCCGTTAGGCGGGGATCGTTCCTGTTTATCTGGCCAAGATAGGGGGGGCTCGGTTGATCGTTGGGACTCTGGTTCCATCGCTCAGTCGTCGGGTTCAGCTGCGAGGGATGATATTTCTACTCCGTTTGTGTCTCTAGCGGCGGAATCGTTAGCCTTGTTTCACAAGTATGTGCCCGATTCTTGTGTCGTCCCGGAGTTATCTGCGGGGCGGCGGGGCGTCCTATCTTCTAGATCGGGCTCTTCAGCAGTTCAGGGACTGTTTCTCCCTGATCTGCACAAGGAGGAGTTGGTTAACGCCGCAAAAGACTTGTCGTCCTCGACGGGTTATCTTAAGCGGCAGGTGAGCAAATACGACTTCGTTCCTCAGGATGCTGAGCCGTATTTGTGCCCTAAGCGGGTTTCTCCAAAACTGGTGGCGGTGGCCAGTCGTTTGGGGAAAAAGTTTGGTACTCGTGGTGCTTTTGATAAAAGTGACAACTTGCTGTTTGATCTTTCTTCTTTGACTGCTTCTGGTCTCCGGATGTCCGTTGTGATGGACATGCTGGTGGAGCTTTTGGCTAGTGCGGACGATCTCCATATCACTGTTGAGGATCGTTCGATCTTGGTGCAGGTCATGAGAGAGGTTTCGGGTATTCTTTTCTCACAGCTTGCGGTGACTTCGCATTCCATCGAGAAGCATCGTCGGGAAGCTGTGCTCACTAGTTTGGGCATTCGACCGCGTCAAATTCCAGGACTGCTTCCGCAGATCCCGGTGGATAGTCCCCACCTTTGTGGAGATAGTTTCTCTACTCTGCTGCAAGCCGAGATTGATGGTGAGAAGCAGGCTCGAGACCTGTCCGTTGCTTTTCGCGATGTCCAAAGGCCGGTTTCTTCCTCCGGACCTCGTAGGACGAGTTCAAAGAGTTCGGGTTATTTTCGTAGGAACGTCGGCCAGTCTAAGGGCCGCCCTCAGGACTGGTACCCGGTCGAGGAGGAATACCGGGATCGTGGTCGTCCTTCGTCTCGAGATTCGTCTTACCGTGATTCTTCTTCCCGTGGGGCGTCGTCTCGTGGTTCGACCTCTAAGGGTAGGTCGTCCAGGGGTAGTCGCGGGGGATATTCATCTTCCCGGGCTCCCTTTCGTGGAGGTGGGAAGTCATTTTCTAGATGATGGCTTCCCCCGAGTGCTTGGGTCTCAGGTCGGCGGGCGGCTCCGGGGATTTCTCCCAGCGTGGGAGAAGATCACCAGCGACGCATTTGTTCTGTCGGTGGTGCGAGAAGGGTTCTTCATCGATATTGTGGAACCTCTTCCGAATGGCGTCCTCCGGAGCCGCTCTCCGATCATGTCCCCTCTTTTTCAGAGTCACATTTCCTCCGAAATCGTGTCTCTGTTAGAGAAAGGGGCAATAGAAGAAGTAGACGATCACCCGTTTCTTTGTTTGTCACCGGTGTTCGTAATTCCCAAGCGCTCGGGTTCTTTAAGAATGATTCTCAACATGAAGCGGATCAACCTTCATTTGGGAAAGGTTCATTTCCGGATGGATCATCTGGCAACCATCCTTCCTTCATTGAATCCCGCAGACGTCGCGGTTTCGTTGGATCTTCGCGACGCTTATTTTCATGTGCCGATACATCCGCGGTCGCGGGATCTTTTGGGGTTTGCCTTCCTGGGCAAATTCTACCGTTACAGAGCGCTCCCGTTCGGTTTGCGCCCTGCTCCTCGGATTTTCACGAGAGTCGTGGCGTCGGTCATGGCGTTTCTGAGAAGTCGGGGCCTTCGTCTTTTCGCTTATTTAGACGACTGGCTGTTGGTCGCAAAGTCGGAGACTCTGCTGTTGGATCATATGCAGATTTTGATCAGCACGACTCAAGGTCTCGGATTTCTCATAAATTGGGAGAAGTCAGAGTTTGTTCCGACTCGCACGCCGTCTTACCTGGGTGCTCAACTGGACATTCGTCATCAGCTGGCTCGTCCCAGTCTCGACAGGGTCGAGACGATAGTCAGGACTGCTCGGTCTCTGAGATGTGCGCGTCGGGTGAAAGCCGAGCGTTGGCTTCAGTGGCTAGGGTATCTCTCCAGTCTAGTCGACGTTCTTCCAGATTGTCGACTATTGATGAGACCCTTCCAACTTCTTCTGTTGGAGTTTTATCAGCCGAGCGTGAGTTCTCTTTTGACGTGGATCCCCCTGTCGTCCAGAATCAAGGGTCTTCTAGGTCCTTGGCTTCGTCGTTCCTTCCTCCTTCAGGGAAAACCTTTCCGAGTTCCTCTCCCTTCCGTGACCGTCACCACAGACGCGTCGCTGTTGGGTTGGGGGGGTCATTGCCAGGGGTCGATGATTTCAGGAGACTGGAGTCATCTGGACTTTCTACCCCACATCAATGTGTTAGAACTTATGGGAGTGTTTGCTTCGCTTCGTCACTTCCGTGCTCGTCTGGTGGGTCGCTCGGTTCTGATTCTCACGGACAACGTGTCGGTGATGGCGTACATCAACAGACAGGGCGGCACTCATTCTGTGGCTCTGAACGAGTTGGCTTCTCAACTCTGGGCGTGGTGCAAGGGAGCGAGGGTGTTCCCGGTTGCATCACATATCCCAGGCGAAGAGAATATCATAGCGGACTTTCTCTCCAGAGGCAAGTGCCTTCCTTCGGAGTGGACTCTGTCTCCGACTGTCTTCAGGCAACTGGTGAAAGTGTTCGGTGTTCTCGACATCGATCTGTTCGCAACTTCGCTCAACCATCGTCTTCCTCGGTTTTGCTCGAGAGTCCGGGAGCCGGGAGCTTTTGCTCTGGACGCTTTCGCGATCCCGTGGGGGGGGTGGAGGGCTTATGCCTTTCCCCCGTTCGCATTGATTCCCCGTGTGCTCAGGAAGATCAGGGAAGATCAAGCGATGGTGATTCTCATAGCTCCTTGGTGGCCGGCGAGGTCGTGGTTTCAGGACCTTCTGGCCCTCCTGGTGGGGACTCCTTGGTTGTTGCCGTGTCATCCGGATCTGGTGTCGCAACCTCTGTCCGGTATTCTACACCAGCGTCCGGAAATCCTCCATCTGACCGCTTGGCGGTTATCGGGGAGAGGGCTCGTTCGTCAGGTTTCTCCGAACGTGCTGCACAATTTCTAGTCCAGAGTAGACGAGAGTCTACCAGGACGGTTTACAACTCCAGGTTAGATGCGTTTCACTCTTGGTGTGAGGAGGTGGGCGTCGCCCCTAGAGAGGCGTCTTTACCTTCTATTGCTGACTTTCTGATCTCTTTGTATGACAAGGGGAGAGCTCTGTCGACGATTCGAGGCTATCGGTCGGCTATAGCTGCTGTTCATTCGGGGTTTGCCGATGGTACTTCGGTTTCTTCTGCTCCTCAGCTAGCGGCTCTTTTGAAGTCTTTCTACCTTAAGAGACCTTCCTTCAGACCTCTGACGCCAGCGTGGAGTTTACCCAAGGTTTTGGAGGCTTTGGTACGCCCTCCCTTCGAACCGCTGGGTTCTGCGACGCTTCTACATACTACGATCAAGACGGTTTTTCTCATGGCAATCGCTTCTGGTCAGCGTAGGAGCTCACTTCATGCCCTTTCGGTTGCTCCTGGGCATATCCGCTGGGAAGGACGTGGGGTTCGTTTGATCCCCAAGGCTTCTTTTATTGCTAAGAATCAGTCTGACACGTCAGATTCGGTGGAAGTGGTGCTCCATCCCTTGTCGGATTTTTCTTCGGTCTCTGGGGACAAACTGTGGTGTCCCGTTCGCGCCCTCAAATGGTATCTTCACAAGACGAAGCCTTTTCGCAAATCGGATCAGCTCTTTCTGGTTTCTCGGGAGCCACATTCGGCGGCATCTCGGGATACGATCTCCAGGTGGTTAGTCTTGGCTATCAAGGCTGCGGGTCCTGAGGCTTTGACGCCTGGCAGGACTCCTCGTGCTCATGATACTCGCAGTGTCAGTACGTCTTGGGCTCTTTTCAACGGAGTTTCAGTTCGTGATATCTGTAAAGCAGCTTTTTGGAAGTCTCCAAGTTCTTTTACTGCTTTTTACCTCAAAGATGTGCCCGCGGGCGAACAAGCCTTTGCGGTCACTTCTCTGAAGGCGGCTTCGTCGTCTATTTCTCATTAACTTGATGTGTTTGCTTGGTTTTTACCACCCGGCATTAATCTGTGCTGGTCTTTAGCAAAGTAGAATAGGTAGATACGTTGATTTATTGATGTAAATCATGAAAATCAGTATTGATTTTATTATTTACGATATAAATCTACGTATCTACCTATTTTCCCTCCCTCCATCCCCAGCGCCTTTACCAAGGGGTGTTTTAGGGAACTCGTGATAAGAGGAAGAGGTTACGTTGGCAGCGCTCGGACGCAAGGGTCACGGAGGGCGCTATTGGGCGGGGGGGTATGAGCAATTTGGCGATGTGTTTTAAGTTTCGGTGATGCAATGTTGAGGTGCAACAATAGCAAAGTAGAATAGGTAGATACGTAGATTTATATCGTAAATAATAAAATCAATACTGATTTTCATGATTTTCCCCAAATTTTCTTAAAAAAGATGCAACAAAAACAGTAAAAGTACAAAGTGAAAAAGAAAAAGAGATAAGAAAGTAATAAGGAGTGTTTTCCAGAGAAACAGGCTTAAAATAAATCTGATTTTTGTTTTAATTACTGAAGTTGTACAACACAGACATGCTACTAGTCCAATGCTTGGACTGTTCCCATGTTGCGCCCAATCTGGTGAGCAAATAACACACCCTCAACACTAAAACAGAGACAGTTCTGATTTTCGGGGATTGAATGATTAGTGGAGACATTACACTCTTTGCGAAGAAAAAAGATATTTAAAAACAGACAGAATCTGGACTCGCATATTACGAGCCTAATGTCCAAGTTATCTTTCTCAGTTTGCTGCGTTTTCCGTCATATTTGGTTTCAAATATTACACATTGAAACCTTTACGGTATATAAAATACTACTAGAGGAAGATGGGACAAGCGATCTTTATGAGCAGGTGGTCTTGACATGTACATGTTCAATACAGGATTCAATGAAAAACTGCCTTAACGAAGCAAAAGATGTACCTGTAGTCATTATGATACAGGTGGTCCCCAACTCGCCAAAGCAGGTTTGACTGTTTGCAAAGTCTTGTCTGTTATTGTTGATTTAATTGTGTGAAAGGATATTCCCTGTCTTTACCAGAAATCACGATTACATTTAAAGAGTTTCCATGATTTCACTCCATTAAGAGGCAAATGACATGCTTTGTGAAAGGTTAATCGTGTGAAGCCAACACGCTGAAGCCAAGACCATTCATCATTCCAGGTGGCGGCCGCTTACCGGTAGTTGCAGTTAGAACGGAGTACCGGTATTATCGATGAACTTACAATGAGACATTAGCCTGATTATGGAGCTTATGAATGCATTGCTTTGGAAAATGTGCGAAATTAATTGTCTGTAACTAAACGGCGAATTATAGTAATTTGATTGAGCTGTGATTTAAGGGCAATCGATCTGGACATCTTTGTATGATTCGGATGCTGGAGCTATTGATATTTGAACCAGAATTTAATTTCATATTCATTTATTATATCATATAACATGTCTGTCTGTCTGATAGTCTGAAAAGCTGGCCGTATCATTTTGACAATGCAACAACAGACATATGCAAATTGCAGCCTTTTATTCAAATAAGGAAATAGTTCTTGTTAAACTATGTACTTTTAAAAAGCCTAAATTTTTCCAAATTATCAGCCGTTTATTCAAACGAGGAAATACTTCTTAAGAAAATATGTACACTTTTAGAACCAACTGTATGCAAATTGTCAGCCTTTTATTCAACTTGGAAAATAGTTCTTGCGAAAATATATACACTTTTTAGAAATAGCTGCACGGGTATGCAAATTATCAGCCTTTTACTCAAATACGGGGTAAGGAAATAGTTCTTGTGAAAATATGTATACTTTTTAGAAATAGCTGTATGCAAATTATCGGTCTGTTATTCAAATAAGGAAATAGTTCTTGTGAAAATATGTACTGGTACACTTTTTAAGAAATAGCTGTATGCAAATTATCAGCCTGTTATTTAAATAAGGAAATAGTTCTTGTGAAAACATATTTCTGTGCTATTTTTTGTGGTATTCATGGTTCCAGCTCGTAATGTGGCACTAAAAAACAGGGGATGTTATTTCAGTTGAGGGAGTTTTGAGGGGAGTAAAGTGTTCTCGGATATGATACAACTTCCTTTGTTGATGTACCATGTTACTGACAGATTGGTGGTCCAAGCATAAGGTTAAAGGAGACACATTACCCCCCAAAAATATTTTTCCCTTTAAATGTTTGCTGGTTAAATTTGTGCATATAAATACAGTTAACAATTATTTGTACCCCTTGTCAATTTGATGTTCTTGTTTTTCTTCTAAACTCAGCAAAGAATTATGGACTGCTTGAATAAGGACCTTTGTTAAATGCTTTTAGATTTAAGCTTTAATATGTCAAATTCTCAAGAAACCTCAATTGGGACATATTGATTATTCACGTATTTAAAATAATTGTAATTTACCAAACACATGTACAAAATACATTCACATTTTGACAACATATTTGCAAATTTATCTAGGGCCCACAAAAAAGCTTATGAACCATATGTAGGCCCTGCATGCATATAAACTAATATTGTTGACAGAGAATGTATACAGGTAATACAGGGAAAGCCATTTTTAAAGTAACAGAAAGCCTCTGCCTTGTCTATCAGCATATAGAATGGCAGTACTTAACCTTTTCAACCATTAGTATCCAACAAAAATTGTAATTTTCTTTCCAAATTGAAAATATTCAGGTCCCTAGTGTTTGTTATGATGTACCTCATTATCCGAGGGAAATGAATCTGTCAGTAAACATAAGGCATCAGAAGATTCAGGCAATATGGTCATTTTATTCTTGAGGGGGAAGACGGATTGATCCGTTCTGGATTTAAAGTGAATAATCACCCATGAATACAATATACGGTACTGTTATAGAGCAATTATTCAGTTAACAACTAAATTATGCATACCCTTAACAAGTTTTGTAATTTATTGAATATGTGAAAATTGATTTGTCCAGATTGGTGTTTCTTGAGCATATGACATATTAAATTTTACATCTAAACGTGTTCAACAAATGCCCTATTCCATCTCAATCTTTATTTCTTGAATTACCAAAACACAAAAAATATCAAATTTACAAGGGGTATGAATAATGTAGTTATTATTTTATTGTTCCCTTTTACACTTTGATTTTAAAACATTGATACTGGTAATTCTATTTCAAATACACGTAAATATTATGTTTGCTTGGTAAAATAGGCAGTGTAAGCTTTATACGCTTCCGGGTTCATCCTGCTGTTGTATTGTGATTTCACAGTGTCTGCTATAACATAAATGATTTCATCAATGCTACTAAATAGGAGCAGGTGAACCTGTAGGCAAAAAGCATAAACGCACTGAAGGTTGTATAGAAAAGGAAGCATGCAATTGTTGAACACAAGTTAGCTGTTTGTCAGCTGTATTGTATTGCCTAGCGTTTGAGGCGAAGTAAGCAGCTAGTCTGACAGAACAGACACTGATTTCTTAGTCTAAACTAACAGTAACAAGGAAGCCAGGGTAATGTGAAAACGTATTAGGTACTATGTCCCATTTGCAGGCCAAAAAGGAAAAGGTTACATTCCAAAGATAATACTAACTTAGAACTTGGCCCTCAAAATAAAAGGACTTGGCCCTCAAAATGAAAGGACTTGAAAATGTCTTTAAAGTGGGAAAGTAATGACCAGTAGTTGTCGAGTCCACTTTAGTGATTGCAATCCATTTAGTAATCGTCTGATTTTTAGACCCTTGTAACGAATGGGGGAGGCGGGATGGGGCTTGGGCCCCCTACCCTTCTAGAACTGCTACTGATAGTAGCTACATTAACATTTTGAATTATTTTTATTTTTTGTATGTATTTTTTTCACAGTCTTTTATCTTATTGACTCTTTTTGTTCATGTTTTCAGTTGCTGAAGTGGGTGGGTCCAAAAACCTGGGTCTCCGGGTGCAGAAGAAGATGTTAGGCAAGATGACGTCCAAGAAGATCGCCAAGGTCTTCATCGACGACACCATGGGTGAACTCCTGGACAATGTCTACAAGCTGTGCAAGGAGTACAAGCAGAACAAGAAAGAGGCAGATAAACTAATCAAGAACATCATCAAGATAACCGTAAAGATCGGCATCCTCTACCGCAACGAACAGTTCAACGCCGAGGAGATCAAAATCGCCGAAGCCTTCAGGAGAAAGTTCCGGACCATGATCATGACTTTCGTCAGCTTCTGCGAAGTGGATTACACGTTTGATAAGAACTTCATGGTAGGAGCGCTCAATGACTGCTCTCTGCTCCTCACCAAACTGGTGGCGAGACATCTGACGGATAAATCACAAGGCAGGATAGACTATGTATTTGGTTTCTTCCAGGATGGTGCGTTTATGGACTCACTTTTTGACCCAAACAGTCCTCTAAAACCAAACCTTTCAGTAATTGTAGCAGGACTCAACAAATTATTAGAAGAAGGAAGCATATAACCCTTCGTCTTGGCCTTCTATCTTCCAAAGTCTTTTTTTTACATTTGATAGATTTTATCAAACTTGTATCATAAATGAAGGAAAAAAATGTGCAAATTATTGACAGTGGAAGCTCAAAGTGACTCAACTCATACTTCGTTAGTGTTTTTGTTTGTTTGTTTGTTTTTATCTCGGGAACCACAGCAATCTTGTGCAGACTTTTTAACGCAATTTACAGTATGGACTTATGTGGAGGCTATGCATGTGAACATTCTGCTAATAGAGTATCCTCAGTTGGTGTGCTCTTCTGGGAGGAAGGACATGATGAAATATCTCTACATTATGGAAAAAGGATTTGCCTAAGTTACAATACACATGAGCAACAAATCGTTCATTTGTTGTTCAACATCCCAATTAAATGAGCCTTGACTAGCAGGGACAGTGGATCATCATATTTTGATTGTGAAGCAAATTGCAGTGAGTCGGGGAGCAGCTCTATTTTCATTGTATGGCAACGATTTGAGGATCTGATCTGCTGATCTTTGAAGTGGGAAACTTTGACTTTGATTGCTACCGATCAGTTGTAAACTTGTAACATCCAGGAAAGCTGAAAGGGAATCTAATGGCTGAACGATCCATAATTCACAGCTTTAATCATGCCTGAAGGGATGGGTAGTCTCTTGGTATCCTTATCTGGTTGCATTGCAGAAGTTCAGCAGGACGATCTGGTAAAGAGGGAAATCGTGGAGTCAATCAGGAGTAAATGCATGCAGCAGTTCTCAAAGGATACATAACCCTTCCTAATGCAATGTTCACACCCTGTCAAATCAATGTTTTGGTAATGGTGTAGATAAGGGTCTGTGAATTGGTGAGTACTTGGCACAAGGTAACATACGATTGCTGGTAAGATAAGTGTAATAGTCCAAAATCATTAAAAAAAGGTAGAAAACTCTCTTTTGTCTGTCCAATGACAGTTTGATAAACAAAAGCAGAATTACCGGTAGGAGTCATTTTGTTTAAGAAACTCCAGCACAACTCAGAATAGTTATGTATGCATCAAGGACATATTTTATGAATCGAAGTTGATGAACGAATTGAAATACAGTGTGTGTGCTAGGATACATGCAATTTTCTTTTTATAAAGAGATGAAAGTTCTCATGCAATTTCGTCTGAAAATGTATCCCTCAATCTTTCTCAGAAGGGATGGTGTATCCAATGTGTGTTGATGATCAAAAACATTCTTGCAAATATGGTAGTTTTTTTTTTTGTATAAACATCATGGGTATGTTGAATTCTTCAGATGAAACTAGTAGTAAACATTTTTAGTGATGATGATTGAGAACAGTGCCTATACTTGTACATGTAGATATGTTTATGCCAGTCTATCAGAAAAGCTAGTGATCAAACTTTTTATAACAAAAATTGCATTTTTTGATGATTATGATGATATAAGGTTATGGCTAAAGGGAAGTATTATCTCGCGTTTTTTAAATTTATGGCCATTAGATGAATACAGCAGCTCTGATATTTAATAGCATTTAAAATGTAAAAACGTTACCTTCAGTTTTCTTTTGCTCTGGTGCAAAAGAAAGCTTGGCATAACGATTGCAAAGAAAACTGGTATTAACATCATTTAGGTTCAAAGTATTAGGGATTTAAAATATGGCAGTTCAGGGTGAAGAAATATATATTTACTTTTTTTTTTACTCGAAACTTCTTATTTTATATATTGTTGTTAGAATAGAATGCTTATATTATAATTATAGATTCATTATTTTTTTGCATTTTTGCCTTTGCTCCTTGCCTCTAGTGTACAACAGCTGAAGCAGTCTTTTCTAAATATTTATAGCTAAAAAAGAGAAAATATTTATCCCCTTATTTTCATGTTACAATTCTTTTAGTGTTTCAAAAGAAGCAGTGTTAATTGCTTGTATGGTATCATATAGAGAAGATAGAGATCAACAGCGTAGATTAGGAATGCTGGTTGGATGAGCATTAATAATTCAAGGAATTAGAAAGAACACTATGATGCTGTAGATTGGCACGATTTCCTCGTCTAGCAGTAGAAGTCACCATGATTTCATAGAATTTTACAACAATGGTTCGACATTACCACAATGTTTTCTTTTTCATCTAAACCAATAATACAGGGAAAATCATTTGTATAGAGGAAAGAAAAGGGGAATTTCCTTTTAGTTGGTGTCCTGTCGCACGACAAAAAAAACACCTTACATGTATATGAGTGGGTGTGTCGCTGTACTGAGTATGAAACTTGGTCTAGACTCTGAGAAAATACTGTATGATCATGGACCTACTACGAAAGGTCCATGGTATAATGATACACAAGTTCTATATATACATGTAGTACTTCATAAGAGATATCAATGGTGCAATATTCCAGAAACTTTAACAAAAAAATATTTTTGGCGCTATAAAATCTTGTGCGAAATATTTGTTTATGTGACTGTTTTAATGAGCTTCTTTTCCCCCCCAAAGCCTTGTACTGTAATATTATTATTTTTCAAATGGTGGACAGGAACTACTTTTTATCTCATGTTGGATTCTGTGGTTTGTGTGGTAATCCATTATAATCTTTATGATGTACACGTAATTAACCCTTTTAGTCCATAACAAATGCATCAGTAGATACCTTATCCAAATAGTGTTCATGATCCCAAATCTGTTCCATGAACACACATATTATCATTTATGTTGTGATTTTGTTTTTAAAACAATTTTTGTAAAGAGCCAAAGATGTCAGTACATGTTGATATCTGACATGTTTCTAGCATTTTTTTTTTTTTTTTTTTTTTTTTTGGGGGGGGGGGGGGGGTATATTACTACTGTATATATTCCATAGTAAATGGTAATAACTATTTCTAATGGAAATACATGTAGCAGGGTATTACCTTCCTCATTTTTTACAAAGAGCTACATAAATTAGGATTGTAAAGTAGGAACATGTGTGCACAGACCCGATAGTTTTAACAAACAATTCATCCCTTAGTACTTTGTGTATTTTTCTACAGCATGTGCAGCGTGCATTTGGGTAAAGTGTAATCATTTTTTTATATTTTGTATACAGTAAGTGCATTAGACAGGGTATATTTCTTATTCATCATTCCATATATCAAATAATTCCTTTGAGTGGATTAAATCCTTCCTAATGCTTTGTTTCTTGCAGGGACATCTTGGGGGGGGGGGTGCAACAGCCCCCTTTCCCTATTTGAAATTGCTGTCAGCATATTTCAGAATTGTTATTTGATCCTTTGGTGACAAATGAGACATTTAGAATTTCTTTGCTTGCTTCCTTGTTTGCACTGTTCTCATATCCCTTGATTTCAACTTTAGAAATCTGATGATCTTTCCTTTACTATTTTGGAAACTTTGGATCAAGCTTGTGTAAAAGTTTCTCCAAATCCTCTTGCCCAATTCAAAATGGTATTACGCTTCCCCTCATCTTTCTTCCGTTATTAAACAATTTTCTCCTCGTATCGTACGCTCATTTTTTTCTCAACTTAAGGATCAGCAAATGTTATGACATTCCAAACAAGACTGTTTGTCCTCAAAAGTATTTCTATTCCCAAATTGCCTTTTATAATGGCCCTCTGGACATGCCAAGTTGCCAACATTAAGTGTGGCATGCATGATGTCTCACAGCACCATTCGCAATTTTCCTCACCGTGTTAAATTACATCATTAAGATGCCGCTATGTTTGAAGACAAACAGCGTTCCAGCGATAATGCTATCATACTTGACTACTCATCTTAATACACACTTCAATATTCTATGACATCTTGTTAGGATAAGTACAAGAATTCCTTTTTTTAAATTCTCAGTCGGATGCATGTTACTGGTATTATATCAAACGCTGGGTCATGTTTGATGAAAAGTGTCAATTTCTAGTTGTTTTAGGAGACGCAGATCTGATAAAATGTTGATGCTTCCTGTATAGCCATACCCTATAACAGCAATGGGAATGAAAGACATTAGGAACTATTACTTCATACCCACCATATCGTCTGTTGAGAGTCAGAAAGGAGTTGACTATGTGTTCAAGTTCTAGTATGTGAAGGCATTTTTATAAACAAAAGGCATATAAACAAAATCACACTCCAGAGAGGGATTTTGTTGTTGCTACTGTTGGCGTGTGTTGTTGCCATGCAACGATCATCAAAACACCGGAATGTGAAAAAAATCTATGATTTTTGCATGAAATGAGAATGCAGCTACTGAAACCATAACTGAAACTGAACTGAAACTGAAAAAGATACTACATGCATCTCTTTTTCATGGAAGTGTCGTGCACTCTTTCCATTCTAGGAAATAAGAGCATGAAATGATGACCCTGCCGATTTCATGGAGTGACTCGCTGAGAACCCACAAGGCACCAACAGGAAAGACTTGGTGCTAACCATGTCATGAGGAAAGAAGAATTCTGGGAAATTAGGAGAATGTATACATTTAGTAGGTTAAAGTATTGTCAAATACATGTAGATTTAGAATTTTCATTTTTTGTTTAAAGCCCTTGATCGTATTAATCAGAGAAAGAAAATGACCAGGGTTACTTGCAATTTGCCTCCTAAGATCTCAAATTAAAATAAAAGGTGTCTCTGTGTAAGAAATTTCTGTTGATAGCAGCAATTGCCGTAGTTGTCAAGCAGGAGACTGTTTGATTGCAAAGTAAATGTAGACCAGCCCTCAAAAATAGAAATCTAGTTTAACCCCAATTTCTCAGATGTTTTCTATTTAGGTAGATATTGTAATGAACTTCATTCTGATAATTGCATCCCTCAATTATATTCCATATGTATTTTCACTATTGGATTGTTTCCAACAATACCTGGATCAAAATAGACCATGTACGTTTCCTGATGAGCATATGACCCTATTTGGGCGTCATACTTTCCCGCTGATTGGTTTCTTGTCTTTGTACTTCGACTGAAATTTGACAGCATCTGACCCAAGCATAGATTTCCATTTATACATCAAAGTCTACATTCTTTGTCTATTCAATTTCAAGCAGTAGTGATTTTTATAAATCGCTTGTTATTCAATTTGCTCTAAATAGCTTGCAGCATTTATCAATTTCACCCCAGTTCATCAAGTTTTAGCCCCTTGCATGGCGAAGTCAAAGCTAATTTCCAAAACCACTTTAAAGGAGAATCACCTCAGCGACCAAAGAAGCTCAATCTTAGGTTGGAGCCCCTCTAACCTTTCCCTGTAAAGCTGACAGCTATAACAATGGATGGGACTGAGGTGGGATGTCAGTGATGTATTACCAAGTAACGAGTTTAATGCTCCTTACCTATTTTCAGCAATTTTAATGGTAAGGGGAGGAGGGGGTGGGGTCATTTACCATGTAATTGCACAGAGAATCAATGTTCTTACTAAAAAAATTCAATTTTAATTTCCGGGTCCATGAAAGTGAACAGTGCATTGTTTGACCGTCAGATACAGTTTCTCAAGGAAAAGTGAGTTGTGCGTATTAGGTCAGATCGCAGTAAATAGCACTGTACTTTTAGCCAAATTGGAGCAGAACATATAAGAATAGGAAAGGGTGTGTTAACATTTATTGTAGGCCCTCAATTTAGGATTATCCCATAAATTTGTCTATTGTATAAACAATTTCACATTTTCTCATCGAAGTAGGACAATGTTGTAGTATTATTTGTAGAATTATTTTTTGATAAATGTTTTCCATTCGGTATTGCAAAAGCTGTCATGTAAAGTGTTCAATCGCATGATGTTTAAATGCCAAGACAAAAACAAGTCAATCAAAGCTTCGGTACAAATACAAAGCATTAAAAGCTTTAAGAAAATCCCTAACAGTAAAATCTTCTAAAGATATAGACATTGAAGAAATTATTTTCAGCTTAAGCACAGATTCTTCTCAAAAGCTATCTAAAAGTGTGTTGAGAGACGCACATAAGTTTCATTGATATTGGATTGGTGTAAATTGCTTGTCTTTTTGAATGTTTTTTAATTGCTTCCATGTTTTTTAATTGGTTCCATCCAAGAGTTTTAAGGTGGATAATGTGTATAACTAAAGTTGGTCATTGAACCTTCATTGTAAAGATGGAATGATGCATATCTGTAATGCTATCTAGTATCTACCATGGTTTGTACAACATTTCCTCTCTGCTGGTGGAGGCAATTTGTAGTTTTTAATTTGCTTTAATTGCTCCCTTATCAGTAATTTAAATGCCCTACCATGATTGGTGAAAGTAAGATTTTTCATGTTACTTGGTCATAAATTGCATGATATTATTCGATAACATCAACAGTAATCTTTGAAAGTCAAAATACATAGCTCATATTACCAAACGATTCTGAAATTGAATCTTGAGAAGCATTTACTGTTAGTGTTTCTGGAGATATTTTCTTACTGCTTTCATGCTTTGTATCTGTATGGATACTTTTATTGACTTGTTTTTGTCTAGGCATTCAAAGAACAGTACTTGAATGCTTTACATTATCGATCTGTTCAGTGTGAGAAATTCCCTATTTCTTCAGATTGTTTTTGTAAATTTGAAAAATGTCCATGGAAACAATCGTCCTTTCCCTTTCCCCCTTAACTATCCAGGGTTTGTTTCTTCTTCTTTTCTTCTCCTCCATGATTTGTTTCTGCTAGAATGCATAATTGCATGTTCATTGTTAATTCATGTACCGGTACTGCCTATTCTTACCTTTCATACATATTTTTTAAAGTTTAATACTGTGAGAGAGAGGGGGGGGGGGGGGGGGGGGGGGGTAAAGAATAAGCATTTGTGATGAGGACAATTACCAACGACAAAAATTTCTTTACAATCCCAATATCAATGCCATATACATTTGTAGGCTCTCTGTACATCTTTTAACACACATGAATAGAGTTGTAAAAAGTACATGTACTCTTAATATTTTCTCATTTGCCTTTCATACCGGTATGTCTCTAATTTTGACATGAGCTTTATTATTATTCCTTGGGATTAGATTTGAACCTTCCAGATGTCGTCTGTTAGGAGCCAGAAGGGCATTGACTCATATTCTTTAACACAGAGTTAATAAAGACCTTTTATTTCTGAACAGAGTCAACAGACAGTATGTTCAGACAATATATATTGCCAAGAGCCGGGAGGTCGTTAACACCACATTAGGATATATTAAAGTTAATGCCCTTCTAGCTACATTGTAGCAGCAGGTGTGCATGTTATGTGTAATGCAAGATAGGCTTCGGATTTGTGATATAAAACCTTCCAAGATAAGCCAACTCTCAATAATGCCCAGCTACAAACCCCTGGATGTGCTTTTAAACTTGCGTAATCAATCGTTTTGCTGTCTTCGCACAATAACTGCAAATTAATGGTAACTGTTTTTAATGTAGTTGTTGTCAGAGAAACTGGATTATTCCAGAAATCTCCCTGGTTATTTTGGGTGGATAATTGTGCTTGTAGTTGTAGTAAAGAGAGTTTTGTAAATCAAAGTGGGGTAGTTTGGATCATCATAATTATAATTGATGCATTAAATCTTTCGGAAAATAGCTTCTGTAATAAAATGAAAAGCATCGGAACAAATGTAGATGTATGGGATTAGGAATCAAAACGAATAGGTAGTCATTAGATGAAACAGGAGGAGGGGGGGGGGGGGTGGGAATCTGATATTTTAATTCATTTTAGGTATAACTCAGTCATATCTTTCCAGGCAAATGTTTGAGAACTGGAAAAAGAGAGATAGACATTTTAGGGAGTATGGTTTTGACATAATTGTATTCCGAGTGGAACAGTCTAGACATGAAAATAGTTGATTTTAAAAAATGAATCCGCTTGATGCATGTGCTCAAGCCATATATTCTGTTGCTAATTCTATGATCCTTGCCACTACAATGGAACGAATCTCTCAAATTGAAGTCACAGCTCCAGTTTTTTACAAAACATGCTACCTTTTATTTAACTCTTCCTTTGAAATGCTGACTCCTCGTTAGTGGCTGGCATCTGAGAAGCACTTCCAATTTTCATGAACCGACGACGATGTGGTCGAAATTTACAGAATGCTGATTGCTTTCTTGTGCCTTAACTCAGACCTACTTCTCTCTCTTGAAAACCCCTCAAGGATCTAGACACTGGCCAGAGAATTGCAATGCCTGTGAGATGTTTAAACGTACTCCAATAGGTACTTGTGTTTGATAGAAGTGGGAGGGCAAGGGCATTCCTTTTTGGTACACCACCCCCCTCCTCCCGCTACGGAGAGTCAAGGACCCCCTAGTTTGCAGAAAAGAATCAATGTCAGTTATAACATATAACTTAGGGCCTGAATTTTAAGACTATGAAGACTGCGCTCCATGGGCTCTGCACAGATGGGATTGCTCTTCTTTGACATAATGATAAACTCTCGGCCAGGCTTATATGGCTGTTAATGTGATTTAAGTGTCAAAATGGTGTCTCTGCCTGGAGACTCATTAGTACCCCCTTCTATTCAGACCTTATTCTGTAATGTAAAAGTGTGACTTTGAAACAGCTTTAACTTTCAAAATGTAATTGCAAATAAATCAAAGGATGCAATTTTAAAATGATGAGATTTTTTTTAGAACAGGAAATGGATTGACTGCTTTATAGAAATTGAAGAGAGAATTATATCATTTGTTGATACAAGATTGATACAAGTTAATACCCTTCTGGCTATCAGCAGATGATATCGTCAAGAAAACTAGTTTCGTATTCTCATATAAAAGGCAACTTGTATCATTACCCATGTTCACTAATTTCATTGATTAATAATGTTGATACTTCATAGGTAGGAATAATTAAACGACCATGCTAGCTAGCTTGATTTTTAAGTCACATTTTCAATTGATGCCTCTGAATTACTCCTCGATTGAAATGACTGTAATTTGCGGTGTACATGCACATAATTAGTGTTTGTAATGACTAGAGTATATCCTTCAATTTTCTTTGTTTTGAAAGGTGTCATTTGATACTACTGGCCATTATGACCTTGGTTGTAGAGTTGGTAATAGAAGGATGCTATTGGTTAGAATATGTTTTTTAGTAAATTGTCTGTCTGTTTTAGTATTGATGACAGTGAGATAGTTTGAGTTTTGGTTTTGAGGGAAATGAGCAATAGTGGCCTTCTATCTAACTATCTCTCTCTTTTCTCTTTCCCTCCTCTCTCTTTCTCTCTCTTTCTCTCTCTCTATCTCTTTCTCTCCCTCTCTTTCTATCCCTCTCTTTCTCTCTGACCTTCTCTCTGTCATTCACTATCACACTCTTCACCCCTCTATGTACTTCTCTCTTTCAACTCCCTCATTCTCGTTTTATCTTAAGATTTAAATGACACCCCTCTCCCTGTCCAATTTTTCTTCCCTTGATTCCTTTTTGCATATTTAGGAGGGCACAGTTGGCCTCCCCTTTTTGAAACTCAATTGACATATATCGAAAAATGCAAAACAAAATTGTATCCCTTCATAATTCTTTTGGAACTTCACCCTCCCCCACCCCCACCCCCACCCCACCTTTTACAAAATCCTGGCTCCTCCCCTGTTGTGACATCCATGGTTATACAGCATTACCACATTTGTTTGAGCTGGTAGCAAATGACCTAGCTCGTATCATTTTCATCCGTCCTTCGATGCATGAAATTATATCAGTATAACATCTCTGTCATAAAAGTCTATCGCACTTTGATATTATGCTGGCAACTGTCGGCAATCATCAGTTCATTTAATCAAAATTAAACATTAATGCACTGTCCCAATTTAAAAGGAAATTAATGAATGGTTCATTTATTTTATTATTGTGTTGTTATATTTTCATGGACAAATGAACTGGAACCAGAAGCATAGCTATAGCCAGAATTTTGTTTTAATTGGAGGGGGTGGGGAGCGTGGTATCATAAGTTTTTAGGGCTTAAAATTGTTATGATGTTGCATGCCATATTTAGAATATTAAGGCATTTGAAGAGCCATGCTTTTCAGGGAACATGTTTTATCTGATGTTTTTGCACACTTGCATAATACAACTAATTAAGCTCACAAATTATTTTCCACCTCTTCCCAGAACTCAACCTTCTCTTTAAGGCTAACAATAAATTTTGTGCATTGTTTATCAAATTACAGGGTTTTAAATGGCACGAATATACATGTGTATGTCCTGTTACCAAGTTTTATTTATTTTAAATTTGATTTTTCATTCAAACCGAATTTCTTGTTGTAGCCAGAAATTGATAAGCAGGGAGGAGAATATTTGGTACCTGGGCATAGTCCGCTCAATGAGCAAAAAAAAGTTACTCCGACCAATTTGGCAATAGCTAGTGATATAATGAGCTCATACAGCCAAACCATTTGCCATGTGAACAAATAAACTCTCCCATTTTTTGGTCGGTCATCAAGTGCTTCATACCCTCGCCATCCATATTTACCCTCGACCGATCCATTAATTTGCCCAATATGTCATACTCCATGTGGTAGCGCATATTAGATTCAGATGTTTGATGACAGTTAATTGATTAATGTGTCCGCTACATGGACGCGAAGTTTGCCCTAACCTTCAGAATTGTCATTTAACGAGAGGTAAAAATTGAGTACTATTGTTCAAGTTCTGTAGATGGGAAAATGTGTTCAAACGTGAAGTTAGCAATGTTAGCAATGAAGTGGTGGAGGTGACAGGCTTGGATAGTGAATTTGAACAAAGAAAGAAAAGAAAACATCCTTCAAACTGTTTTTAAAACAGGGCCTTGTACTTTTTTATATTTATAACAGACAGCTAGGGCTCTTTACATCGATGCCATTTCAAATTTTACAAGAAAGCTATCATGGTGTTTGTCAATCTGTAAACTTTTATTGGCAGGTATTGTCAAGAGAACCAGGAGAGTGTTGGTCTAAGTAAAGTGTAAAGTGCTTTTTTTCATAGTTGATGCTTTTCTGTCTCCAGACAGACGATATGTATGTCATTTCATGAAGTGGCATAGCTTTAATTCAAAATGTTTTCCCCATGCATGAATATTCAAGCGATGTATTTTCTTACACTCCTATACTTTGAGGTTGTAATCATTTATAGAAATACATGACAATGGCAAACTAATCAGGCCACTAAATGGGTAATACGGGTGGGTAATATATGAACCAGCTGAAAATATTAATTCCAAGTAACTTCAATTGAACAGTACATCTTAAATCCCACTGAGACGTATCGCTGAGAACTAATTTAGCCATTAGCGGCCCTCCTCGTTGCTGTGCTGCTGCTGCCTAACAAGAAAAATATCCCACATCTTCTTGGTTACTAATTAGGAGAGAGCGGTATAATCGAAAGTATGTGTGCCAAGCAGCATGTGCAGAACAAACATTCCCACATTACTGTTTTACGCCCATATTTTTTTCCCTCCAGTTGACAAGCATCTGTATATACTTGCACATTAATCATAAGTAGAACGGAAGCTGAATTGACACGATTCGGTTTTGTTGAAAAAGGGGTCTGGCAAAGAGTAATATTAGTCTTTTTGTGCGGAGTTGCATTTTATCAAGTGTGGTTAAAAGGCCTTTTACAAGTCTTGGATGTCTTTAATGTATGCATAATTGTGTAATGGTGCTTACTTATTCTAGGATGTTTTCTGAACTTGTACCAAATATACATGTATACATCTATTGGCAAATATTAGTGAAGACATTTGTAATGGAATGGTCCTCTGAGACAAATCAATCACAAATCATATACATCTAGGGCTTCTGTTAAACATTTTCTAACAAATTCATAGCATAAAAAATTGTAACTAATCGTGCAATGAAAGAAAAATAAGTTTAGTCAAGAATGATAAAATGATAAATATATATTTTTTAATTTTATGGTTGTTATAGCGGGTGTTTTGAGGTTGATTAATTATTGATTATTTCAATTGTATATTTGGAAAGTATGTCCTTGCTTGTAGGTAAGGAACCACAGGGACCTATGGCTTTCATTCCTATCTGATGAATTTGTTTACGGATCAATACCATACATCAAAGGGCATTATAACCTATGTTTTGCCATTCCCGAGAACAAGGCTATCCCGTCAAGAACCTTAATAAATTTTGATACTCATCCCATCTTTAACGATGTCAGTACTTCAGTCTACTCCATAGGTGACTAGGCCAGTTGATATACCCTTGTCCGAGCCGCATACCCATTAACGAGGTGATTAATTAACAACGTTTCGTCACTACGGGAGACGCCAAACTTCTCTCTTCGGTTTCTTCGCTATCTCCCTATCGCTCCTTCTTCATCTCCCTATCGCTGTATGTGTGGTTAGTCATTAAGAAGGTGGCCAACCTTACACAGGCTTGTCATACATCTAGATGGCTCCGGTGATTAATAGATGCGGTCCCTGTCTCTTTGAGGTTGATATCAGGAGCGCAGCATCCTCATGCTTCCTCCTGAGTTCCATTCACACATAATAACTAGCGAGATTATAGAAAATAATGTTTTTTTTTTAATCGCTAGTAAAGTCTGTAATTATTGAGATGCAGAGCTTAGGTCTTGATTCACATTGCATCAAAAGTGAATAACCATGATTGTTATTTAGCGTTTGCTTTTTAAGGGAACCAGTTCTAAAGTTGTAAAACAAAGCGAGAGAAAATTGTCAAAAAGAAATTTCCCCAAAAAAGTCATTGTATTTTCTTCAAGCCAATGCAGCGTCAAACATCTCTAGTGTTTTAATCCTTAATGTGAACAGAAATAAAAACAAATTATTTGATTTTCGGTTTTAGTCTCACTTTTTCTTGTGTGTGAACGGCCCTCCTTACATACATTCTCGGTCACATGTACAAGTATCTCTCTCGCTCTTCTTTATCTTCAAACCTATGTTCCGTTATCTCATGTCTATATACTAACCAAACCTAATGGATCCATCAATCAAATATGATATATCTTCTCTCTTTGAAAGGTCCATGTATGACTTAACAGAGAGATTGGTTGAATTGTTCATATATCTCTCTCAAGCTGAGCAATCTTTGACGGTGTTGAAAAAGCAATTCCTTTCTTGTATTTCTGTGTTTTCTGAGTGCCTTTGCTATAATGAACTTGAGGAAGAACCCGGCCACTACCTTTATATTTCCTTTCTTTAATACACAAATATTTCATATTGTTTGTGTTTTTGAGTGGCTATCAGAAAGTCCAAACTGCTTTAAATGAATATTTTGGAGGCAAACCAAATGTTTGATACTGGCACTACTCTACTAATGGGAAATTAGATCTTTAATATTGACAACAATTTAATGTGTTAACCCTTTTTCATTCTGTAATGCTTACACTATGTTTGGATTATCAAACTTTTATTTCTGTTGGGGGGAAAAGGCCGGAAAAGGGGGCATTTCCTCCTGGCAAAATGAGTTTTTACAAAGTTTGCTGATTCACAATGTCTTATTTCATATTGGCCATTTTTTTCCTGTATTGATTTTACTGTCCAGTAAAAATTATTCTGAAATTCTGAAATACAAAATGTACATGTATACTACCATCGTACCCTTCCCTTACAGAAGTTTATATTTTAGAACACCCCCCCCCCCTCCCCCTTCTCAATCTTCATGAAAGGACTTGGATCAGTTGGGTTATTGCCTCTCGTGATCAGTTTTCTGCAAATGAAGTAACAATAAATCATGATGGAATTCACAGAATATTTGCATTTCATATCCTCTGCCCCCGCCTAGACAAGGTTTTTTCATTGTAGTTTACCTCTACCATGTGTTATAAATGATGTTATCAGGCCCACATGGGTTAATAACCATAACATCGTAACGTCTCTAATGATAATTATCAGCGCTAGACCACAGACCAAGCAAAGATCGGAGCTGAGATCGGAGCCGATAATAACTGGGTCACTGTTTAATCAGTCCAAGTGAAGGGATACCATTTATACCATTCCACGTGTAATCAACTTATTCACCAGGTAATCAACCTTTTTTTTCATAATTTCTCCGACTCTTTTGGAGATTGGAATTGAATAACGGCTAACCCATATTAGAACACATCTATGGTTAAATCTTACATCACTATAACGTCATACAGGAGTGATTCCAAAATTCTTTTAATATCTCTTGATGATGATTGTCAGTATTAGACCACAGATCAAGTCAAGATCGGAGCAGATCATATGTTGTTCTTTCAAATTGACTTTAACCATTCAACTACATGTACTAAATTCTCTTATTTTCGTAGGGCAACACAGGCACTAACCAGTTTTCATCAGCAATGGGTTAACAATCTCTGACACTATTAAAACAACAGATGATTTATTTGGTGTTCAATATTTGGAAGGATGGCCAGGAACAATAATGGGGGAGGGCATACTTTTATGCCAGCATTGGATTCAAAATGTAGGTGTATGCCATCTGTGCTAGCCTCTATAATATATTAGCTACTTGGTAATTTCATGGCTTTGAAAATAAGATGAGTTTATGTTTAAGAGATGGTGCATACATAATTATGAAGAGACTTTTCATGGGATTGTGTTCTACTTTCCTCTAGAAAAGTTATGAGAATTACAGATATTTTTGGGGTGAAATCATTTCATGACATCGTTCTGTGGTAAATTAAAAATTAAAGGATGAATAATTACTTGATTTCCAGATTATTGCATGGTGGTCCCAGAATGTGGCAGATATCCGTGATTCTCACCAAATGCAAGATTTGAAATTATCAACGACGACATGGAACTATAATGAGATGCTTAATAATAAATGGGAAGGCCCGTAATACTAATCAACAATATGGCATGAACGAAAAAATAGGGACCATTAATCTATTTCAAGGGAACAATTCCTTGAATCAGAACAGTCATCTAAGGTCTATTTTTGGCTGGTAAATGAACGAGAATACAGGAAACTTAATTTGTAGGACCTTATTTCCAAGACATGGATATTCCCTCGGAGCCCCCTTTTATGAGACCACATCTTACACACTTGACAGGAGAGAAAGTTTTGATGTGAAAGCCAATCGCAGGCCAAGGACTCGCCTAGACTTGCTGGTACAGACTCTTGCTTGAATATGAAACTAACATAATTCAGCTATTAATAGAGTATAGTGCCTTAACTGTGTTTAATAGATCATAACATAATGGTTGTGTTTCCGATACTTAGCCAAGTTTACTCCATAGAAGCCAATTACCACTATTTTTTTCCCATACAGATTTGTATCTAGCTGCAGTCCTCCATGTTGGAGAATATTTGAGGTCCAAAGAACATTATTTGATTTATAAATATTATAGTTAAACACGTTGAAGAATCATGCTTGAAATGACTAAAAGCAAGTATCCTAAGATTTGAAAAAACATCATGCTGCATTGTCAAAGTTGTGAAAGTTATTTCTCATGCTGAATGATTTGAAATTACGTTCATGAAAGCAAGATTTCTTCATTTATGTATAAAATATTTTTGCAATGCAATTTGGAATATATGGGATTTTCATCAAAAATTTCTTCTTTCTTCTTTTTGACAATTTTGTGAAAGCATTTTGTGAAAAACATTTCTAATATGCCTGACAATTACATCTACAAGATTCAATCATCTACCTCCCCCAACCCTCTAGCAAAGTGCCCTCCCCTGGCAAGCCTCTCTATCCTACCTGCGCTCGCAGTATTCCTGGCCAGTCTAATTACTATTTTAGATGCCGCTTCCATTATTCAGAGGGCGGATTTCAATGGAAACCCATTTGGGGGTTGCTTAGACATAAACAATGGGGACCAGTCTGCCCAATGAGTTTACCAGCCGACCAAGAAAATTATTGAAGGAATTATAAACGAGATGCGATGGGGAGACAATCGGTGCATGTCTGGCATCGGATGCGGTTACCCTGAGTTTCCCTGCATTTTACCTCCTGCTTATTAGCCCTAAATTAAGACACCCAATTTAGCTAGCTTAGTTTGTGTGGGATAAATACTTGTTTCCTATATTAGATAATAATGTATCTTTACCTTTGTAAGAGATTAATTTGAAATACAGACATTTCACTTTAATCAACGGTAAAAGAAAATTGAGAGTAAACTCAATAAAGCACTCTCATAAAGTGTAGAATTTAATTTACAGTAATTTCACATCTTCAAACAAAAAGGGAATAAACTTTGTGTTAAAGTACATGAGATAACGCCCTTCTGGTTCCAAACAGTCGACTCCGCCCCTTTTAAGCTTTTCAATTTTAAACCATTGTAATGTCTCACATAGTTTTTACCATAAAAACTAGGAGGTGTTTTTGCATGAAAATTATACTGTTTTGAGTTGTGCTATTTCCATCATCATCTTTTAAACCACATTGATTTTTATATACAGGGTAGTTTTAAAAGCCTGATTTGTAGACTTACACAACTGATGTTGATTTGAATGGTATGAAGGTTGGTTTCTACTACCGGTATATCTTTTATTCAGGAGATACTTAATGTGGAGAGGATGCATTATTACATAAGTGGGGGTGAGCAGTTTGTCTATTTTTGGTCTATTTATTGTCTTGTTTTTGTAAAGATTTGTGCAATTCAGCTGCATGGCTTCAGCATATTTTCAATAGATATACCTTCATAATTTGATAATAAGAAAAAGTTGGTCAGCTTCTGTCTTCCCATATTCTACTGCTTGATGGACCTCAGTTAGAAAATAAATCCCCATGACTCTGTAAATCATGAACTTTTTAATTTTGTTTATAGATGATGACATATAAAATTAATTTGACAAAAATTGTAAGATTTCTTTGCTACTAGTTTTAATTGCTACAAAATGATAGTAGAAGTGAATACCTTGAATCTAATCCTAAGAGCCTTTCCCATTATAACCTGCTACTTTATTAAAAAACTTTGTTATTTACTTGTAAGATTCATATGCCTACATTGTAGAGATTCCCATGCAGTGAGTTAGCTTCATAGCATGTAGCTAGCTACCGTAGCAGCTAGTCACCCTCCTGACACAGGTACTCGCATGTACCATCTTCAAAAGCGATCAGTCTATGCAGTGGAGTAGACGTACTGTTAGAGAGATCAGCTAGATTTGGGCACGCTTGAACACCCCCGGCCTTCAATTGTTTGATCAAGCCAGAAAGTTGGCAACTCCCTGAAAACCATCTGTCATGCTTTGCAGACGTTTGTTGTTGCCCATGTAAAAATTGTTGAGGCAGAGTGACAGTCAGAGCACTGAACGTGTCAAATACCAGAGAGCGGGAATCAGGAACGGGGGATACGTTGTTATGTCATGCATTCATAAACATTACAGGTCTTGCATTTGGCCACACTTGCATAGATACATGTAGGTGTCAACGTTATTGTTATCGCCGTCATACATAGACATGCATATTGTGTATGATCTATCGCAACAAAGCAGGGTAACTACACTAGCTGGGCTATATTAAAGATTTAATTTCATATTCTTTTCATTTTTTTGGCCTGCAAATGGGACACATTACCTTTAAATTAACATCATTTCTCTCTCTCTCTCTCTCTCTCTCTCTCTGTCTCTACCCTCTCATTAATCAACACAGATCTCTTTTTGCACATATGGCAAAGAAAAATGGTTTCTATTCTCTAAATAATCTCTCGTAGAGATGCAAATTATGCATAGAGGCAAGTATGAATAAAATATGCAATATGGACATCCGTTATAGAATATCTTTTATGGAAAGTATTTCAGCTTTAAATTATCCACCAAAGGGAATCCATTGAATTCCAATTGATATTTTAATTATCATTACTTAAATGCTGTTACAACGCTGCCTGCCAAGGAATCATGTTAGAATTATTTTTTAACCCCAAAATCAAGAATGAAAATATATATAGCTGTAAAATTGTGTTTTGTTGCTCTTGATGTTTCTAAAAATAAAAATCTAGAAAATTAAAAAACTAATTTGAAGTTCATTCAGCATTTGAAACTGTAGGCAAACCAAATAGATATTTATTTCCTATCCAAAGTATAATGAATGTTTATGGAGAACTTTCATGTGTACATCTTTGAAATAGTCTTTGAAATTTATGTTTACATTGCCTTTGCTGCTGCTGCTACATTCATGTGTGTTTATCTCATGTTGTTGGCTTTTCATCAGTGTGGTTTGAGATTGAATCATCTGAAGCAGGCGTATCCACTATCATTAAAATTTGAGATGCAATAAATATACAAGGCCGAGTTAGAACCCCTCGATGGCTGCGTGCGACAACGAGGGGGAGACGAGCTGGAGGGGGTGAAGATATTAAGAGGTGCTTTTGTGTATAAACAGTGGCAGCCATCCTAAACTTGCATGCATTTTTACGAGACGTGGCCTGGGGGATATAAACACGTCACGTGCTAATAGCGAGCGTGAGACAGTTCCCACTTGAAATGTCAGGAAGATGGGGATGGCATCATGCTACTGGTCGCTCAACTTGCTTCTGCTTCCTTCCCTCCTTTTCTTGTTTCTTTAGTACTGGTCACACAATTTATGTTTTGAAAGAAACGGTGTAAAAGTAATTAGGAAGGTCGAGACAAGAATTCTTGTCTTCTTGTAGTTGTGACAATCGGTTGATATCAAATTTGAATTTGAATTTGAAAACAAAAAATCTTTGAAGCTCTACATGCAGATGTGGATACATAGGACTGAACAGACATGTGGCATTAAAATGTGGCCCAAAGCTTAAATTGTTATTTTCATCTCCATATTTGGAATGTTGAGGCATTTAAGAGCAATATGTTTCACGTGACATAACTGCTAGGATATTCTTCCACTTTGGAATTGAAATAATGTAATCTCCCCCCCCCCCCCCAAATCTCATTTTTACCAGGGTTCACCATTCTCTTTAAGAGTATTAGGGTAGGGGAAGGGAAGAGCAAAGCTACATACTTATCATCACTCAGATTATATATGCTAGGGTATCTACCACATTAGAGGCTAATTATTCCCTGCTAGATCCATAATGGCGGGATTAATCAGGTTTGCCAAAGGAATTATCCGGTGCCTAAATGGGCGAGCTCCTATCTAATACCTTATTCTTCTAAAAAACAAGCATTTGCAATCATGCATGCCTTATGTTTACGTAGGATTTAGCGTCCATTGACATATTGTCTGTACAGAGCCAGAAGGACATTAACTCTGTGTTAAAGTATGTGAGTTAGCTCCCTTCTTGCTCTATGCATGTGATAATTATGTAGGACTTTGTCAGATTGACGCGGGTATCATGCTTCGCCCCTAATGATGCATTATGCATCTATTATTCCATTTTCTCTTGCAATGATTAGAAAGAAATCAAGAGAAAAGGAGAACTATGATCATTTGCATTTGGTATTTATATTTTCGAGGAAACCGTAATACCTAGCAATACCAGTAGTCCTGTATCTGTTGCCTTAGCCTTCAGCTTTTTTCAGCATTGTGGAGACATGAAAATTACCCTCTGATCATCCGATTTCATTTTCCTGATCTTGGGTAGATATGAGACTATTGCAGCGTATATCTGATTTAATTGTACAGGTTTCAAGGAATCACTCATCTTTCATAACAATGCAGTTTATCATACTAAACCATCTATGAGGGGATTAATCTTTTTGAAGGGCTAGATGATTATTTTCCCCTCAAATTGGCGATATTGATATTTTCCTCTACAACTAATCTGCTCCCTATTTTCTCCTCAAATTGGCCATACTGATATTTTCTTCTACTGCTACTCTGCTCCAACAAGAAGTAGTCTATCTGAAATAAAGATACTGTAAGACCTTGAAATTGTTATCACCATGGGAACGTTCAAGTCAGAGTTTGGAAAGTGCATTTTGATCCCCTGGTTACATACCATCAGTTTTATACATCACATAGTTTTATTGCGGACTTTCAATCACTTCAGACATGTTATAAAGACACTTATGAAATAATGATTTATAGCTTTAAGGGGACAAGAAGTGAAAATATATATAACCAGGAACATAATTTTTTTTAAATTTAAATAGTGCATGATTTATTGAAACACAGTTCCCAGAAGAAAGTTTAAATTGAATTTATGATTTACAGCTGGAAACAGGACAAGGAGTCATAACAATTATAAGTGCATAAAGTATTACCCTTTTGAGGGGAAAATATTAGATTTATTATACCAAAGGATTGTTTCATCATTTTATTGATGTCATAAAGAGGGTTTTATGACACTTTATGGAGTACATTTGACACTTTGAAGTGCCAATACACTCTTGTTTCACTTGTCGATGTTCAAATATTGAACCCTCATTTTTCATTCATGTTGCTACTCTGGATATCAACTCTGAGAGGATCTTGCCTACCGTATGTACACACTCAGTGATGGTGCTTTACGTGACGAAGGTAAAGTGGACCACGGGAGAAATAATTCTATAAAGTGACAGTAGTTGGATGTTGTATTGGCATCTCAAGCAAAATGAAGCACATACATCTTATAAATGATGTGCCTTAAAATGAAAACATCATCAGACTTTCCATTGATCAGGCATGATGGAATCTCCTCTCCATCCTCTCATCAAAAATATTCTCACACACCGAAAAAGAGTAATCGTGTTTAGCCGTGCACTGATGCACAATCTGTACTTTTCAATTCTATGATATACCCTTTCAGTGTTTACCATCATCAGGGAGAGACAAGCAATTTTGTTTGCCTCATTTGCTAAATCTAGGCACCACAATAGCGCTACATGAATAAATCATTAGGAAGGATTTTTTTTCTCACTACACCGAGAGAACTTACTCCAGTCCAAAGTAATGCCTGTTAAAGCTTCAAAATAAGGTATTACAAAACAAAGATTACGCTTCCTTCAAGGGGCTAGGGCAGTATCTATTATTTTTCATTAAATATCAAGGTACCTGGAATCTTGGAATCCTTCCAAGATATATAGGTAGGTAGATAGAAATAATGTAGATAGAAGGTTTTAGACATTGGGTCTGTGCACACATTGTAATGTAAATTATGCTACTTTCGGAGTTAAGTTTATTCTGTTTTGTAGTTCAGGGCCCATATTCATTAAACCCTTACTCAGCCTAGTCAACTAACTACATGTATGTAATTAGATGACAAATAGCTTAGTAAGGTGTTATAAATACAGTTTAAGATATCTTTATTTCATGTGTCCTTTTGACTCTTAATGTCTACCTAATAGGCTTACCCAATGAAGATACTTAGATCTGGTGAGAAACAGAAAGGTCTTAACACTAATGTAAACTCTTATTTGTCAATGTCCTTCTGTCTCTCAACATAAATGTGGGTAAAATTCTCATATGAACCTGACAATTTGGTCATAGAATCTATAGTCAGCTGAGTGTTATAAGGGCATTAACTCATATTCATCTAGAAAGAGTTTGCATCTAAATCACATCAGAATCAAACTTAGATATTTTTTGTTTATTTTTTCTTATAATAAATCCAACAAGAATGGCACCCAATCTGTAACTGAGAGCAACCCCTTGTTACATAATTTTTCAACAAAGCAATATGTTTGAAAAATAGCAACCAAACCATTTTTTCTCTCACTTGACAGCTTTTTGAGTCGCCCCTTTATAAACAGACATCTTCCCCAAGTCATTCTTTACCATTAACTGACATACAATATTGATCAGGTTATAGAGTAATGAACGTGAATGTTTGAAAAAATAGCAACCATACAATTTTTGTTCTCACTTGACAGCTTTTTTAGTCACTCCTTTCATAAACAGAGACCTTCCCAGGTCATTCTTTACCATTCAACTCCCATACAATATTGATCAGGGTTAGAATAATGGAAGTCAAGGTTGATAGTTCTGCTTCCCTTCATAGAATTTCAGTTTCGATCTCTTAGAACCAAAAGGGCATTAACCTTGTGTAAAAAACACAGATTTCAAGTTAGCATCTTTCTGGCTCTCAGACATGTTGTTGGTGCGAATTTGTCTCTCTTTATGGAAAATGTTCAACGTAAATGCAGAATCAAGTATGATATATCTGGTCTTCCGTCACCAAAATAATGTTGATGTTTTCAATGTTATCATTGCCTGCATAGATTTTGCTGGCTTTATTTTAACTAGGAAGAATTGACATTTCATCGCCTTTTGCTGCCCTCTATTTAAACTTTCAATGTTCCTCATTTTTTTACAGTTTAAACTTTTACTGCTCCAAGCTGCATGGACATATAGAGTCATGGACAAGTATGATTTAAGGAACCTACTATTTTTACATCCTATCAGTGGGACATCACCCATTGATACTCAGAACATGTGTGTAAGATTATCTAGGTGCTCTTTGCTTTATTATATGAGACACAGAAGGGCCTTAACTGATATTAGTTTATATACAGGTTTAATGCCTTTCTGTTTCTCCGTGCAGACAATACATGTATGTTCATTAACAATCTTTATGTAAAGATTGCTTAACACGATCATAAAGATTTTCAAGAAATCAATCTGAGGCCAATTTCCATACCCAATTGTGTATCCTAAAGTAACAATCTAGT
The DNA here is from genome assembly GCA_035222895.1 of Strongylocentrotus droebachiensis. NCBI lineage: Eukaryota > Metazoa > Echinodermata > Echinoidea > Camarodonta > Strongylocentrotidae > Strongylocentrotus > Strongylocentrotus droebachiensis. The sequence goes on along the minus strand of JAVYIG010002937.1, from coordinate 39,659 downwards.
TTGGATTGTGTATTATATCATTTTAGCGTTCGCACATTACGATATATGATAGACAGGGAATTGCCTAAGGATGATTTTTTGAAAGTGTTTGCAATGCTGTTGGTTCAACTTGGTGCTTTTTTAAAATGATCATATACTGTACCGATTGTACATCATAATAATCATTATTTCTTTGTGTGTGTATGTAAGATTTTATATTGTACTACTGTACTTTCAAAAACTGTTTTTATATCATGTAAGGTATATTAACCCACTAGCTACTGGAACCGGGTTGCTCCTACATTAAAGCCAATGGGATTGATAGAAATCAGTGGTCGATGGGTTAAGTAGTTTCTACATCTAATTCTTAATCATGAGCAATTATGCATCCCTAGTTGTAGTTGTATACACCCAGGTAGTAGACTTTGCATTATGTGATGTGACTGAGTTAAAAAAAAAGAGGGAATAATGGTTGCCCTTAAGCCCCTAATTTATTTCTTATAATTTCTTGAATGTTCTGTCTCGTAAGAATCGTTCACCTGCTCAGAGCTAGGAGTGTATAAACTCTATGAAAGGGTATGTGACTTATATTCTGTTGAGAGCAATCGAAAAGCCCTTATTGTACATCCTTGATGCTTTTCTGGCTCTCAACAGACATATTGTCCTTCCACTTTCTGCAAACAATATTAATGGTATTTTACCAATGCCATTGAACATAACAGCTAGTGCTTATACAAAGCTCATGGCCTTTTAGTTCCTACATCTTGGGACAATACATTATTATTGGCCTCCTTGTAATAATTGAAATCACCCTTAGAAATGGAATATTTTGTTATATTTCTTGTCTGATCTGAACTTATCCTTACTTATCCCTCTAAAAATTCCATTGATGCTATCAAAGTTGCTGCTATGTCAGGCATTAGCAATCTCAACACATTTCTTTTACTTATTGTGATGTTTTAATTTCATGGTTTTGTGTTTTTATGCAAATCTTTATCCATCCAAAGTGAATTTAAGGATGCATTTTTATAACAATTGTTAACGATATACTGTTCACATGTTTCATACTAATATTTATCATTTGATGTTACTTTGTAAAGCTTAAATTATTTTTTATATCTCTTATGTTTCATGTATATCTTTTTTGAAACATACTAACATATTGTTTGTTTTATAAAACATTTATCTGGAGACAGTTTGAACAGGTCTTTGACCAAATGTGTAATGCTAGAAAGGTATATTTAATGTGCTGATATTATTAACAACACCTTACAACTCTAGATGTGTACACAATGAACTCATTATGTGTGCTACCAAAACTCATGCTGAATGGATATTTATACATTTTTAATCAAGTTTTTATAGTTACCGGTATTTCATTTCCTTGCAACTAGATCATGACCATTGGGAGATCTGAATCAGAAATTCTAGGGTTATGTGGTGCCAAGGGCCCCTGTTTATCATGAGTCCTGTATATGTTTAACACAAAATGAACATTTTTATCTGATATATGACTTGGTCATTTTTTCTTCCCAGTTTCTAATTTGTATGTAAGGGAGTATAAGGTTTTGATGTAATTCAATGAAATCCTGAACCGGAAGGTGATACCCCTTATATTAAATTAGCAGTGAGTATAGCCTACAGCTAAATTACTTTTTTTAAGGAGTAGCGATGCTATCACAAACATTTTTCTACTGCATGTCATCATCATGAGCTGCTGATTTGTATTTGGAAATGTAATACATGTTTAAAATGTTATATTTCCAATATAACAACTGAATTTCATTCTCTTTTTAGTGTATAATGTTTCCAATATACGTTAGAAATTATTACAATCGTGAGTATGTTGTTATCTTTTGTACAAAAATTTAGAAATTGCAAGGTATTGAAAATACATGATTTTTATATAACATAGTCTGTGTCATAGAATGATTTATTAACCAAATCCAGTTATAATACAACATGTGTAATCATTTTGTCTTTTGTGATGTTGTTAATGTATGAGTTTTTATATAATGATTTTTTTTTTTATCTTCCGTCATTCCTTTATCCTAAATGATTTTATTTGTGAGTATGCTATTTAGAATCATGTACTGTAATATAGCAATGTATAACATTTATTAAATAAACTGATGTGGAGGGATAAAACAGAACAGTTTCGGTTAATTCTTTGAATTTGTACTAGTGTGTCATAAAGTGTGTACCGGTATATCAGATTAGTAGTAAATGGTGTTTGGTGATTGAGTTGCTGCTGATAATGATGATGACAGTGATGATGATGATAGTGATAGAGATAATGATGAAGATGATGATGAGAGTGATGATGGAGATGGAGATAATGACGATGATGATGCTACTGATGATGATAAAAGTGATGAAGATGGTGGTGATTATGATGATGATCGTAAAAGTGATGATGGAGATAGTAATAGTGACGATGATGATGATGATGATGAAGAAAGTGATAATGATGACGAAAGTGATGATGATGGTGGTGATGATGATGATGAAAGTGATGATGGAGATGGTAATTATGACGATGATGATGAAAGTGATGACGATGGTGAAAATGATGGAGATGGTTACTATGACGATGATGATAAAAGTGATGATGGTGGTGATTATGGTGGTGATTATGATGATGATGGTGATGATGATGGAGATGGTGATAATGACAATGATGATGATGATAATGACGATGATATTGATGATGATGATGAAAGTGATGAGGAAGATGGTGATAATGACGATGATGATGATGATGATGACGATGATATTGATGATGATGATGGTGGTGATTATGATGATGATGGTGATGATGATGAAAATGATGATAATGATGGTAACTATGATGATGATGATGAAAGTGATGATGGTGGTGATTATGATGATGATGGTGATGATGATGATGAAAGTGATGATGGTGGTGATTATGATGATGGTGATGATGATGATGAAAGTGATGATGGAGATGGTGATAATGATGATGATGATGGAGATGATGATAATGACGATAATGATGATGATAATGACGATGGTATTGATGATGATGACGAAAGTGATGATGACGGTGGTGATAATGACGATGATGATGATGAAAGTGATGGAGATGATGATGATGATGATGATGAAAGTGATGATGACGGTGGTGATAATGACGATGATGATGATAGTGATGATGATGATGATAGTGATGATGATGATGAAAGTGATGATGGAGCTGGTGATGATGATGATGAAAGTGATGATGGAGAAGGTGATGATGGTGACGATTTTAATGATGATGATGATGATTTACAATGATGAAATAATGAAAATGGAGATTCATGAGGAGGTGAATCAGGAAGAAAAAAGAGGAGAAGGAGCAGGAAGATGATTAGGAGAAGGAGGGAAAAGAGGAGGCGCAGTTGCAATAGGAGGAAAATGAAAATGAAAAAAGGATAATTACGAACATATTTACATAAAAAAGCATAACGTTTATACAGAATAGTTAAAATAAAATTCCATAGTACAATAGACATGGCACAAACGATTACTCGTTTGCAAAATAATCATATATCAGTAACCTAGTAAAATATAATAGGAAAATATTGAAAGGTGACACATTGTGTGGCCATTCCTATATAAAATGATATATTACAAATCATAAGTTTCTTGGCATTTCTTTCACTGATTTTCTCACAAAACAAATTAGTAAAATCACATCTTGTCGGTAAGAAGAATGCTTTTTTTTTTATTCCTGGAAAAGGGGAAAAAACACCAGAAATTCATGCCCAACGAATTTGAGTACAGATTGCAATTTTTTAATACGAAAAACATTTTTTTGTTTACCTTTGGGAAACAAGTTTCAGTTTTAGTATCAATTTATTGTTTCCATCCTTCACACGATACAAATATAACAATATGAAACAATACTTAGTAAATTATAATCACACAAGGGTAAATTAGATACATGTTACAGATTTAGTTATTGATCGAGTTATTTAACAGCTTTTAAACAAGAAGACGAGTATATTTATTTGATAGTGAAATATGAGGAAACCTAATAAAAAGCAAAGCTTGTAAAGAATAGGTTCCGTACAACTTAATTATGAGGAAGAAGTTCGTCGATAATTTCACATGGCGCGATGAGAAAGATATCAAAAAAATTAATGCAATATAATATAGTGCAAGTGAAACGATGTGGAAACAATTCAGTTGTGGTTACTAAAATAAGAAATAAAAAGAACGAAATGTACGATGAAATGCCGAAGCCATAGCTCCTTTTGTATCTGGATATTATCTAATTTCATATTTATATCTATATTGACGTTGGTTGAATAGATACATTAAACGTACACAGAAACACTTCAGCTCATTTTGAATTCTTATTCTTTCAGTCTTCAAAAGTACCAGAATAAATTAATGTTCAATAATAAGTCCTTGTGATTACCATACTCTGGAATGACAAAATTCAATTAGGAATAACAAACACAATGCACTATTAATACCTCATTAAGTCTCGAGCATCTAATTGTAACTTATCATTTTTAAATGTGAGAACAGTCTATAATCTAAAATAATAATAATAATACTAATGAATTTATATAGCTTAAATTAAGTGACGGGAGCCCCAAATTCGGCAAAGATTTGACACTTCTGCAAAGATCCCCCCCCAAAAAAAAAAAAAAAAAAAAAAATGTGTTTGAAGACAAATACTTATAACAGAATACAAAATTTGTGTTTTCTGTTGTATCGAAGAAAACCTCAATTTTTTATTCTTACATCAATATTCGACATCAAACAAATTTGTTTTGAAAATCGTTTTGAAAATATGGCATCATCTTTTACATCATTACACAGTTTTCTTCTAGTATCATCCCCAGGGAAATATTTGAGCACAAAATTACAGGCACGTACACGCTGCACTCCAGGCGCGGATCCAGGGGGGAGGGGCGAGGTGGCCTTGCCCCCTGCCCCCCCCCCCCCAAAAAAGGTGGCGCCCCCCCCCCCACCTGACAAAAAAAAAATTAAAGAAATTGTGACCCAAAATTTACCTCTTTTTTTTGCTCAAGGGGGGGGGGAGGAGGGGTGGTGTTGAATAACATTTTTAAAAAGACGCTCACTACCCCCCCCCCCCCCCCCACTGAGCGAAACATCGGTCGGCACGAATTTCAGCATACTAAATTTCAAATTGATTTCAAAATTTGGGCCTCGATTCCCCCCCCCCCCCCCCCCTAACTAAGAAATCTTGGATCCGCGCTTGTTGCACTCGCATCCGACGTTGATCGACTAGATTCGACTTGTCGACTCCTGCACTGATTCGCGAATGACTGAATCGCCCAGAACAGGTAAACACGTCAATGTTATTCGTTTTTAAAGCTTTGATCGAACTAGATCTATAGTCTCTTACTAAAATTGTAAATGTATTATTTTAAGCACTGTGATTATATGAATTAAATTTATGATTAGGCCTATGTGGCGTTAGAAATAATACCGGTGTGGAACCTAACATTTTTGCCTCCTTTGCAGCATGTAGTCCCATGCTATCTCTCCTGCGTCGCTTTTTTTTCTAATGGGAACACTTTCTTTTTTTGCTGAGTGTAAATATATATTTGCATCTAGATCTTTCTCACTGTTTTCATTTCCCTCTCTCTCTTCCGCACCCCTCCTTTCTCATTCTCTTTAGGCAATAATTTCATTTGGAAATTAATCCTTTGTCTCGTGATTAATTATTGGTGTTTTTAAAGCCAAATTTTCATCACATTTGCCTTTTGTTGTCCATTGTCAAATGATCCAATCATGATTGATTGATGTTACTTGAACTTACTTTTTAACCATTGTATGCCTCTATAAAATGATACCCATGTAACCCTTCCTCATATTACCCCCGACTACTCTATCTTATTTTATGAATTATGGTACACTGTAGTGTAAGTCTTCCTTAGGCCTAATACTTACTTACAAATTTTTACAATGCACTTCGAGTTCAATGTTTACTTCGAAGTTCGATGTTGAGGCATAAAGATATCCTAATTTGCGCCTCCATGTCTCCATGATAATGCTATCTCTCTGGTATGGACTGTACTTCACGGGGTAGCTGTACCAATACTTCCCAAGGATGGATTTGAACTGGTTTACACTTATTGAACTGACTGCTGAGTCTGGTAAGAAATTCTAGTTGTTGCAACTTCGGACAGAGAAGGAATTTTGACAAAGCACAGATTTACACTTTGGCTTCCTACTTTTGTGGCCTCCGAGGGCTTTCAATCTCTCATGGTATTCTAGGTGACGTAGATGTGTGAGTTGACGGGTGGCTCTTTGCTGCACCTTTTCCAGTAAATCTTTGTCTTTTTTTAACATGGGACACCAAACCGAGTAACAATTTTCAAGAGTTGGCTGGATAATGGTCTTGTAGAGCTCAAGCAATTCTTTTTTGTGTAGGCTTGAAAAGGATCTCTTCATAATACCCAACTTGATGTTGGCTCTTCTTGCTACATCTGCCACATGATCTGAGAATGATAGTGCCGAGTCAAAAGTTACTCCAAGGTCCTTCTCACAGTCGGATACATTTTGGGTTACGCCTCCCATAATGAATGACCTTGCATTTCAAGACATTGAAATGTAATTGCCATTTCTCAGCCCATCTCGAAAGTCGAAACAGCTTGAATATCCTTTTGAAAGCTTTCAGCATCACTTCTGTTTTCCACAACACTATAGACATTTGTAACGTCTGCAAATAGTCCTGATGTTACATTCTCAGGTAAATCGTCAATGAAACAGAGAAATAGGACAGGCCCGAGAACACTTCCTTGGGGAATTCCGCTTGAGACTTTGCACGATGGCGATTGTTTACCATTAACTGATACTCTCTGTGATCGTCCTGTCAAATACCCCCTTTATCCAGTCAGGGATAATTGGATATGTCCTGAAATACCATTGGCTTGTAGCTTACAAAGGAGACGTTTGTGAGGGACAGTGTCGAATGCCTTCTTGTAATGCAGTCGATACTTTGGCCATTATCAATTTTTGCTGTCCATTCTTCAAGAACCTCAAGAAGTTGGGTAGCACAGGACCTGCCAAATCAAAATTCATGTTGATGATCGTCCAATAGGTTATTGTAATAGTACTGAAACTAGTGATAGTGATAGTGTAAGTTTGCAATTTTCTTTTCTTCAGAGGCTGAGTTCTACCATGGTCCATGGTTCTACCAACAATTAGGGAATGAATGTTCGTCTTCAGAGCGCATCTGTACGAATAACGTTCAGGATCCATGAGTGGATGGTCATTACTTGCTGCATCACATCTCTGCACTTGGTAAGCCAAATCATTGATAAGAAACATAAACGCTTTTTGTGACATTCATGTAAATCTTTAAAGAACCCCATTGATAATACTCCTCAACCTTTTCAAAAGCTAGATGTCAATTAATCAGTTCACAGGTTACATTGGTGATGACAATCTTATACAATAGAACATGTCTCCTCTTTGTAGGTATGTATATGATGTTAGGCTTCATTGTATGTGATGCTTTTAAATTCTTATTGAAAATTAATATTAATGATTCCTTTTTGTTGATGTTGAAAGTTCAAGTTTTCTTAAAACTTTCAAGGGTATATTTTTTCTCTTTGAAGTTCTAATGTAGATTGATATACACTTCACAGATGAAATAGATCAAGAAACATTTTTTCCAGCTCAACATTCATTTGTAAGTGAATTGAAAGTGAGTTAGATGAATAGATGGTTTTGCTTTGCATGACCAGAATTGATGTACTTCTCTTTTTTTATAGAACATAGTTGTTGAGAAACAAATATAGGAGTTGGCAGGCCTCATTACCCAGCAATAGTCTCATTCCCCAGATAAGAATTTCATGACTTGTAGAACTGTTGAACCTGTGCAGTTTACACCCTTTGCTTTCCTAGCACTCAATTGATAAAGAGCATTCAATCAATCAATCAGTCACTTTCCAAATGAGTCGATCAGTCGATGTTCCCCAGGTGAAGTTTAGGAGTTGCACCTGCCTCCCGGTTCCTACGAAAGGCGTGCAAATCATTTTACTTCAAATTATTAGGTAAATAGATAGGTGGCAAAGTTTCCTAAAATAGCTTAATTAAACTAAAGTTGGTTTGACAGCTTCCAAGGTCAATGCTCTCTTTGATTACAAAGCCTGTTCACATTACTAAAGTTATCTTTTAGTCTTATGTACCTAGAAGTGATTAATGTGTGTGAAGTAGGCCTAGTGTGAACGTGCATGTAATATCCATAAAGTGTACAAAACACCTGGAAGAAAAAAAACTTGTGTGCAAGTAGAATCAACCTAAAAATAATGTTTTAATGTACATAGGAGGGTGATGCATTCACGTAGAGTACTTGAAAGATCTTTTCCAATGTATTTTTCTTTACAGATATCGTCAGTGTGTTGTCTCCCAGAATCCCCAGACACAATGAGCACCAGACATAACCAGATGGATAGAGGTAATTCTTACTGATTATTGTTTTTTAAAAATAAATCAATCAATTTTCATTCATCATCAGAAGTACTTCAAATACTATTTGCCTGTTATGCTCCATGTTTTTGTTAAATTAATATTCACAAAAGAACAGGGAAACATCAAATAAACAGACTGTTGAAAAATACAGTACACATGTATATGGATTGAATTATGTAAAATTTAAAAAAGAGAGACTCTTTGTCCACTTATCGATGTAGTCAAACCTGTCTGTAAAGACCAGCCAAGGGGGGGGGGGCAGTGTCCACTGTAGACAGGTGGCCGTTATACATTGTAGAACGGTCCTTCAATACATATATATCTGCCTAGAAGGAGAATACAATATATATATGTACATATGACCACTATAGACAGGTGACCTCTTTTGAGAGGTGGAAAACAGGATAGGTTTGAACAGAACTTGAGTGTGCAAACTCAAATGAAATGGTATACCCATTAATACTATGGATCAGTAAACAAACAAAAAACAACCCCGAAACAACAACAACAACCAAGAGCAAAGAAACAAAAAACTACACACACACACAAAGCCTGACGAATATTGAATTCTCTCTAATTTGCAATTTCTTATGCTGACACAATCACTTTTTATGTGCAGTAATGATGATATTGATATCAATACATCTATGTATTTGATCTTTGAAAGTGAACAAATCATTTAAAGAAATTGAAAGTGAAACTAGCCGAGACATATTTTTTACATATTTTATTGCATTGGATAAGGACACTTGACTCAATAATTGCACAACAGGCGGAGGTCTGATTATGTCTTCTACAGTGTGCATTTCCTTCATGTATGCAACCAATTTGAATTTGACAGCATTTCCAAGTGTTTTAATATGTTTGGATAGTGTTGGATTATTTCTTAATGATTATTTATTGAATGATTATTTATTGATACCAGAGTCAGAAATTGCAAAGGCAATTTTTCCAATACTCATCTGATGAAAGTCCAGCCTGATTGAGATGGTATATGGATTCACCTGCTCCATATCCTACTGATGGGGTTCTACCTGTGTGCGATAAAATTAGGATTTTCAACAAATATGCAGTTTGTGTTCCTGATGTCTCTTTTTCATGCTACTATATTTCACTATGCTGCAAAACCAGTGAAACATACAAATTATTCGTATTGGATGCAGGTAATGGAGAAGGGCCGGCAAGGAAGAAGAGTCGCACAGAACAATCATTATCATCCTACCAATTCCCTACAACCCTAGAGGACTTCCAGTACCAATTCAATGAAAGTAGGTAACATTTAAATGTTAACACATTGAAAGTTTACTTTTTTTGTCGCCTGAAACTTTCCAATATCCCTTTTTAAGTAGTTTGAGATTAATGCACAGTTTTTGTTGTACGACAGATGCCCTGGCGACAATTGCTCTGTGGTCTCTGCCTGGCATTAAGTGGGTATTTCTTGATAGACCTACAGGTTTGCTGTGTGCAGACTTGAACGCACTTTAATGGTATTAGAGTGAATTATGGCCTTCTGCACATGGAAACTGACGCCCCTCTCCCTTTAATTCATTCAATATACATGTAAATCTGTTCTAAGTAGCTACCGGTAATATACAGAACACAACCGATACAACATGCTTGCAAAAGCACTTCATAAATCCTATCATGTATGTGGCTTTTTGACTTGCACTTAAAGATCCTGGTTTCTGAGTAATTCTATCAAGTTTCCCTACCAGCTTTTATAACAAGTGTTACGTTACAGGGATCTATTTCAATTTTCTGGCTTTGAGACTTTTCAAGATGGCTGTGTGTCCTTATATCTCATGGTACAAAAACATTTTGTTTGTGTATAAATTAATTGCAGGTGGGGGTAAGAACAAAAGCAATGTGCATAACATAGGACCCTCAGTGTACTCAAATTTCTGTGTGTTATAAGATAGAGAAACGTGAACCACACTATGTTTACCTATTTCATTTTAATTTGCTATGGAATAAGGCTTAAAGCCATACTGTACTAGAAGCACTATCGCAAAAATTCTCTCTAGCGCCATCTCAGGTCAGCTGTAGTTGTATAGTCCTGAAACTCCCTGCTTCCATGGCTGGAGAGAAGCAATGTAGGTAAAATGGGTCACTTAGGAACATGAGTATTAGCATGGGGGTTTAAATGTGCCTATGATTTCAGGGCCGGTGCTCATAGAGAACAGTATTAAAGCCCCACTGCACTACTTATAGCTACTTGCGCCCTCTATACAGTGCGTCCAAGAAAAAACGAAACCGAGAAGTATCGATGTTTTATCATAACTTAATCACAACCATAATTAATGAATGATACATATTTGGAAAGCTTAGAGTCTCCTCTTTCAGTTGATGCTACTCACGTGATGCATATTTTACGCATGAGTGATTAAAAACAATTTGAAGGAAGGAAACCAAAAAGTAATTTGGCGGGCGGTATCTGAATTTCAAAGAAAAATTCATATTTCTAGAAAGTTCATTTTCTGCTCTTTCATATGATACCTCAATCAAGAAAAATGAGCCAGGAATAACAAAGTTCTGTTTGTTTAAAGTAGCCCTTACATTTTCATAATTTTAACAAACGAATTCGTTTTCACTGGGTGCCTGCCGTAGCAAAAAGCAGATTTGACAAAAGACTTAACTCCGTTTCGTTGACAATCAGCCATGCATGAAGACTCTCGTCTACGGCTGATTGTCAACGAAACGGAGTTAAGTCTTTTGTTCATTTCGTTTATTGATACGGCAGGCAGCCAGTGAAAACGAATTCGTTTAATAAAATTATGGAAATGCAAGCACTACTTTAAACAAACAGAACTTTGTCATTCCTCGCTCATTTTTCCTGATTGAGGTGTCATATGAAAGGGCAGAAACTCAACTTTCTAGAAATTTGAATTTTTCTTCGAAATTCAGATACCGCCCGCCAAATGTCTTTTCGGTTTTCTTCCTTCAAATTGCTTTTAATCACTCATGCGTGAAATATGCATTATCTGAGTAGCATCACATGAAAGAGGAGACTCTAAGCTTTCCAAATATGTATCATTCATTAATTATAGTTGTGATTAAGTTATGATAGAACATCGATACTTCTCGGTTGCGTTTTTTCTGGGACGCACTGTATAGCAAACAATGCCTAACCGGTGCTCGTTGGTCGCCCATGTTCCCCCTTTTCTTATGTTAATTGACAGCTGATTTGATTAGATAACCACCTGTCAGTGACCTTGCAGGGAGGTCAAACTACTGATGAGGCTACCCTCTGTGAACAAGTCATTAGTGTTAGTATTATTATTATTATTATTATTATTGTTCTTTCTCCCCAGAGGGCCAGCTGAGACACACTGTCACAGGGAAGCCTTATGAGTTTGAATTCAAGAAAGGTAATCCCATGTACAACCAGCGAAGGTATGAGGCACTGGGTAAAATCCTCACTCAACACATCTATAAACTCCTGGAGACAGAGACTAAGTTACAGAGAATAGACATTCCAGTGAGTGTTGAGTCTTGTTTACATTCATTTATAAAATCTTTATTTATTTATATATTTTTTTAATTTTTAATTTTTATTTATTGATTTATTGATTTATTTATCTATTTATCTATTCAATTTGTTTATTTGTTTATTTTTTATTTTATTATTCAGTTAAGTATTCATGTATTTTTTCATTCATTAATTATATATTTTAATTGTTTATTTATTTATTCATTCTTTATACAGCATGGCCCTTTCAGTAAAGGATGTAATTTCTCTTCCAGGGGCCCTATCTGTACAATTAAAGAGATATCAAATAATTACATATTAAATACACAAATATAGAAAATAAGAAAGTAGGATAAAGAACAACAATCTAGCACAACTGTTGACACATATTTACGAGACATAAATTAAACAATACAATTTAATAAATGGATAGAAACCTGCTTCTCAGAGGGCATTTACATTATTTTCCTGTTTGTATTGCCTCGTCGTTATTGCCCAAAAGAATGCCTAAGGCTATTGACAATGGGACCCAGGTAGTCCCTATATTAACCATGTTGCTCTTCTTCCTTGTTCTCAGACAGATCTTCAAGAAGACGAGCCCAGGAGCTTTGTGTTTGCCAGTAAGAATGCCTTGGTCACCAGAGACAAGCTACTAGTCCTGATAAATGGGGCAGGTGCTGTTAGAGCGGGCCAGTGGGCTAGGAAGTTGATTGTCAATGATTGCCTTGATAGCGGCACTCAGCTCCCTTATATTAGAAGAGCTCTGCAGGTAAAGTAAAAAATACTCCAAATAATATTTCTGTAAAAAAAATTATTTATATGATTTCTATTGACAAAATCTCAAAGGCCCAAATTCACAGAGAAGGTTTAAATTTAAACAACGGTTTAAACCCTCATTTACACAACCCATGGTTTAAAATGATCATGAATTAAGCGTACCTTGCCTTGCGCGCGTCTAATATTTGACCTCTGACTGTGTCACGCTTATTTTGCCCTAATTTTAGACCATGGGTTATGTAAATTAAGATTTAAACCATGGGTTAAATTTAAACCTCCTTTGTGAATACAGGCCAAAGAGATACAATGAAAGCTGGAAAGAAAGACCACTCAAGGGAGACGCAAAAAGCAGTCTTTATAGACAGGTGGTCTTTACACAGTTTTTCTTAAACATGTTTTAATGAGAAGAATGAGACAGGGGGAGGGACAAAATGTGGTCTTTATAGACAGTGACCTTGACTTGTGGTTGGGTGCTAAATCATGTTTGACTGTTCATGATTTCAAGGGCAGGGAAGTCAATTTAGTCAGAGCAGAGCTTGTCATTTATGTCTCTGTTTCCTCATTTTTGCTTTAATAATGAATTATCGTTATTTCTAATATTTCATTTTGTTGTCTGTAGGAGGGATATGAGATCCTTGTCATGAACACAAATGAGAACAGAGGTCTGGATTCCAGAGGGAGGAGCCTAACCATTAGGGTAAGTTTGAATAGTAAAACCCTTCCTGTTTAAAACTTATACCTGATGCTAAGCTTAAACATAGCTACACTTTTATGACCGATGTCATAATTATGGCTTTGGATAAACTCATGTAAGCTTGAAATTAAATCCAGCACCCAGTACTGAGATTTTAACATTCTGTAGCTGAACATAAAAATCTTTATTTTAATGCTAGAATTACAGATTATTTCAACCAAACCATTGGTTTTATTATTCTAAAATGTAGGATCTTTTGCCTTGTCTAGATGAAAAAAAGAAGAAATATATTGTACTCTGTTACTTTAATAATGGAGAAGCAAGAAATAATTACGATTTAGATCAAACTAAAGTAGGTTATAATTGATGAAAATCTAATGTAAGAATACAGTAAAAAAAAAAAAATCAATTCAAATTCAATGTCCTGAAATTGAATCCCAAATGTTACATTAATCTATGCCCAGTCACTGACCCATATTGTCAATTACATTCCTTCTTGTTTACAAACTTTGGCCAAGAAATCAACTCCTTAGTTATTTCTTGTAGATTTCTTCCATCCTGTAATTTACAAGCTGATCGTAAATTGCACATGTAAATTGCACATTCTGATTGGGTTAATTTCATACCTGCGTGTGTTAATTTCACAGGAGTATGTCGGTGTAATATACAACCTGTCAATCAAAGATGCCTCATGACTCTTATGACCTATTTCTTTCTCTTGGTAATAAGCTGTGGTTCAGTGGTGCTAGTTAACTGTTGACTTTACCTTGCATGACATTTTACTTAAATTTATGTAGAGAAAAAAGGCAAGTGTATTGATCCAATTTTTTTTCCTCCTTCACAAGTCAGTTCAATACAACTTAATTCAATTCAGTTTGGTTTAAAGGTGTAGAAAAAAGGGCAAGTTGATAATCCAATATTATTGTCTTTCATTAGAAGTCATTTTACATACAATTTTTCATTCCTCCCTTGTTGTACACGTCCCACAGTCTCAAAATAGATGTGTGCATTTTATAAAACTACTCTTATGGTGCATACATAGATCTCATCGAATCAATGGGGGAGTTCATGAAACCTGAACAATAGTTAAGTAAATTCAGGAATTAGTTAACTCTGCTGTACATTCTCTATGGAAGCTGGAAAAAAACCTTGTCTTATCCTCTTCCCCAGTATTGTATCTGGCCATATGCTGACCTGCACAGTGTGGGAGGTACATGTAGGTTGCCATCTACTGTTAAACATTGTGTTTTCGGTAGGGTCAATTGTATGCTTCTTTTTCATTAATGCAGTGCCATCATTTCAATGTTTATGCCATTCATAATTCATGTCTTCTTTCCATTCTTTTTTTTTTTTTCCAGAAAAGTTCCAGTCCGTACGAGCATGGTGTCTATGTATGGGATCAGTTTGTAGCCAGTCGCCCTGTCAGACACGTCGCCATCGTTGCGCACAGTATGGGTGGCAGCGTTACAGAACATATAGTAAGTTGGACTTAAATCAGACTATATAGTAGTTCGTCTAGCAAGGAATGTGAAAACTTTGGAGAATCAATATCCTTATTGAATAATCAAGTAAAAGGGAGTTTCAAGATTTTTAAACAGGCTCACAATTTTGCATTAGGTTACCAGCTAATGTTTTGGGAGTTTCACTCCCTTTTAAGCCCCAAAATGGGTAAAATACATGTACAAATGTTTCTGACTTGCAAAATTCCTTCAAGAATTATGCATCTTATCTCAGGATAATTACCCAATAGCTCGATGAAGTGATTAGAGGCATGTTAAATATATGTTATGCATTGTACATGAACTGAATTTTTCATTCACCACACTGACATTATTTCTCATTTTTTTTCCACAAGGCAAGTAAAAGAGAGCAATCCTTTCTGAAGAAAGTATTTGCCATTGCTTTCACCGATTCCATCCACCACTTGGGAACGCCTGGAATCTCACATAACATCAAGAAATTCTTCGCAAAGGTAAACTCATGTCTTTGGTTTGTGTCACCTTGTTAAAAGTTGCAATGATCTTGTTGTTGAAATGGAATTGATTCCCATATCTCACCGATAGAAAGGGGGGGGGGGGGGGGGGAGGGGATGGACCCTCACATTTCAAGCCCAATCTTGATTCCTTTGAACAATGAATGAAAAGTGTATTTTTGTGTAGCTATTTAAAAAATACATCCTCGCTTATTTAAAAAATACATCCTTGCTTATTTCAAGTTAAATCTTTAATGACATAGACATAAAATTTTCCATAATACGCATTTTATTTTCATCTGGCAGGAATTAATTCCTTGAAATGCTAGAGCGCTGTAATGGTAGCTAGGCTAAAGCCGGGGTAATAATTAATGCGCCTCGGAATAGAATTTATAGATAGACGGGGCTATAGAAATGTCTATAATATTTATCATTATTATTATTATTATTATTATCTTCATGTTCAGAACACTGTGAACTGGGTATCGTCCATCCAGCCACTAGACACCCCCAGACCTCCCAAGAGGACCCTTGACAGCAAGCAGGTCTCTGCCGGCACCCAGGTCCACGCTGAGACATCCTGGACCAGCTTCAAGTCCGTCTTCAAGTTCCTCAAGAGCAAGGAGAACGAACTGGTGATGACCAAGGGCCAGCAGGGTCGGACTGGACAGAACCCAGGCGCCGCGAGTATAGCACACCACGAGGACCTAGACGATGAGGAGGATGACGACAGTACTCTGGAACTAAGAAAGGAATATTCAGATGAGGGTAGCCAAGATAAAGAGGACAGTCAGGAAGAACAGCCTAAGGGAAGGTCAGTTTCTGGTATCGATATATCATCTTCGGACGAAGACACAGAGGCTAGTTTTGATTTCTCAAGGTACAGTGAGGAATTATGATGATGATTGGAAAGCATCGTCAACTGTTAGTGGAACTATTTATCAAGGAAGGTACCATGTTATCATTCATTTGATGTTTAATAGCGAGTAGATCGACTGTAACCGATACATTTTCATCAGAGGACACAGAGGATAGTTTTGACTTCAGTAGGTACGGTGAGGAATAATAAGAATGATAATAATAGTTGTTTCTTGTATAGCCCTAGTGTCTCTCAGAGTGTCCACTCCTGGCGCTCCCATAATGGTGCTCTAGCATTTCAAGAAATAATTCCTGCCAGGTACTCATTTACCTCACCTGGGTCAAGTGTGGCAAATGTAGATTTAATATTCTTGCCAAAGGACACAAGTGCTGCCGCGGGACTCGAACCGCAAACCTTGTGATCCGCAGTCCAGCAACTTATCCACTAGATCACATTGATTAGTAACTGAAGTGGAATTTTATATATTCAGGAATGTATCTGATCCTCATTTGATGTTGTCAGATTTAGAAAGGAGATGATGACTCACAGACTCTTTTGACTTCACTAGATATATTGTGAGGAACAATGATTATGATAGAATGTGAAACATTGACTACTAATTGCTGTGAACATGTACGTGTATATCCAGCTATGTAACTGCAGTCAAACATGTATATAGCGACCGCCCAAGGGAAATGGTCTTTGTAGACAGGTTCCTTTAATATTGAGAAACCATTTTCAAGGGAAACACAAATGTGGTCTTTGTAGACAGGTGGTCATTAAAGCAGGTTTGATTGTAGTAGGTTTATGATTGAGCCAGTTAGCCAATATCATGTGATCTCATCAGATTTAGAGGGTAGGAGAATCAGGGAAATCGTTTTTGTAATTCCCCCACCTGCCAAATTTTCTGATTTAAGATTCAGTACTCCAGATGCCAATTTATAGCTGTCCAATTAAATTTACAATTGTATTTATTGAATTTGAATTTGCAATAATGAGGCGAGGACGACTAAACCTCGACTGCCACCCACATACAGCTATCCCTGTAATAACCCACCCCTCATAACTACCCTTAAGGAGAAAAAGGCTGGGTCCTTTCCATGAAGGGGGGGGGGGAGGGGAGGGGGGGGGGGGGGAGGGGGGGGGAGGGGGGGAGGCTTTCTGAGGGAGGTAGTAATCCAAGAGTAATAGTCAAGGAGAAAGTTGTCCTAGAACCCAGTTTGTATGCACTTGTAATTGAAGAGTTTTATTTCCTCTTTGAGGCTGAAGAGTAAATACCTTCATTTAAATGAGTTTAAGAATATGCATAAAATGCAGAAAGTTTTCATTAGATGTTTGAATGAACTTATGAAGGGAGTCATATTATACATTAGCAATACGTGCAATTTTCAATTTAAAAAAAAATGTCTTGTGTAAGTTGTGTATCATTTGACAGTTCTTGAAATCATTATTATGTTTTTGTACATACTACCTGTGATCAAGATAATTCCCCCATATCCTATCCTTGCCTAGAAGAAATGTTACAATTTGTAAACCCATCCTTGCTTTGTTTTGTAACTTTTTGAATACTGCATTGAGAGTAACATGTACCACTGCCCCCCCCCTCTTATTGTTAATATGATCACAGTAAATAGAAGTGAAAACAATTCGAGCACCAACCTCTGGGTGCCTTAAGTGGAGTACTTGTTTTAAAGTATAGCATTTTTACCATTCCAGATTTCCATTGTTAAACCCACTGTAGTTCAAATAGAAATATGTTTTTTAGATTGACATTTGTACAGATTTTTTTGAATGAGTGAATAAATCATTTTAATTAAATGTGATCTACAGTCTTCTTATCATTGGTGTTTTGATAATTCTACGAGTTTTGTCTTCAGTGAAACATCCGAGTGGATGAATGTGCTGCAAATATAGAACGTTTATCCACACCTTTAAGAGCATATAAAGCAAGGAAAGCTCCCCAAGGAATGGAAATAGTAGCAAGAGTGGATATGAGAGGACAGATGAAAGTGGTTGTATGTACAACAGTTAGAAAGTATATTAGAAAATACATAGAAAATTCCACTGAATTTCTCTGATCGGTACTTGAAGGGAGTTACCAAATAAATCACTTTTTAAAAGAAAGTACATAAGAAAATTCCACTTAATTTCTGTGTGGGCACTTGAAGGAAATATACCCAAATAATAATTTTACAGAAAGTTTTATCATCATGTGTTTCTTTTGCTTAATTACCTAGATATTGCACTACAAATTTGAAGAAAAAAATCACCCTGTCAAAACAACAACAAAAAGACCACTAATCCACACAAAGTTCTCTTAATGGGTTATTGTTTTTGTTTAATAAATACAAATATACGCCTGATTGACACAGCAAGTACAGAGGACAAATCCTTGGTCATTTCAAGGGGATGCAATTCTTTCACAATTCTAGAAAAAGACTACAGAATTCTAGATTATTCATCACATTACAAGTAGGGAGTGCATCATTGGCTAATAAGCGTGAGGTAATGTATATACATATATACATAGACTCGTATTTAAAAAAAAGTTAAAATCCCCAAAATAAATGTTTCAGGACCTACATGTACACATATATAATAAACTGACACAGTAAACATATAGGCAATGTTTCTTGAAAGTAACTTGAAGTTTGTTATCAGGCTACTGTTTGAAAAACAATATAGGAAATGATGAAACATGCATTATACATGTACATTAATTAAAATTTGGCTCAACCTTAAGTAGTAGCATTATTCTGATGTGTGTCTTCAAGCTATATCAGTGAAATAATTTGTTGTTGAATGCATTCATATATTCACACATATCATACACAAGTTGAATCAAAATCATAATAACATTTTCCTCTAAAAAACTGTAAGCAAGATCTTGTGATGGAATGATTAATACTAAATTCAAAAGCAAGGATTAATTTAGTATTAGAATGGAATGGTCATTTTTTAAAATTGGTCATAGGTACAGTAATTTGCAGCCCAAAAGACACTTTCATTCAAAACACATGCTTACAATCTGAACAAAGTACTATAATATTTTTCCATTTTAACTATCGTATATCTCCCCTATATATTCTCCTTGTATGTTATGCACATGTACATAGTGACAACACAATCCACAAAATATTACAAATAAATGACCTCCATTTTGTTCAGTGCCCCTTTATGTGCATTTGATTAAACATTGGAAGACCTACATGAAATATCAGCCTCCAGTTTTTGAATAATTGAAACTGTATTGTTAGACACCGTTAGAAGGATTTTGATGAAATACTCCACATAGTTTTCCCTTCTTTAAATGAGCACCAGAAGATAAAGAACATGGGGTCCCAAACAATTAGTCCACCTTGTATTGCATTTCTTCTCTAAACCTTAAATTTCAATGATTACCTGTACTTGAAAAAAGGTGTGAAAATAAAGAACAACCTACCACTGTGAATGATTACTTGTTATACAGAGATTATTCACTATTTTATAAATGAAAGTTTCTCCACAGATATACATGTATGACATTTCACTTCTACTTTTCTATAAATAGGACAATATTCCATTTTTTAGGGGTATCGATGGAACAATGGTCTGCTGTTTTCCTAAGCTTTTTTGCAAATTTTAAAAGATAATAATTCTATTTAATAAATGAAACATTCTAAAAGTGCTCTCACATACAACATGGAGTTGTCATTTGTAATTTTGCCAGAAAAAGGGTTACCTACATATTGAACAATTCATAAACTTACATTAAGAGCGCTGACTGTAATTTTCTGATCGACGGAATCAAACCCAATATCATAGTACTGGTGAATTATTCAACTCAGCAATATTTTCCATCCTTTTCCCATCAAGGCTACATGGACTTGGTCTAGATCTGGGACTAGGTCTTGACCTCGACACATGACGCTTACTGAAAACATTTCCTCCAGGTCTTGAGGTCCCACAACGACAACACTATTCTGATGACAAGCTATACATTCTTCGCTACATCTGTGTATAATGAAAGCAATTTCTCGCCATCCTTCACAGACTGGGTATTTGATGTAGATCATTTACTGTATAATTCAATAATTTAGTTTTATTTATTCCTGAATAATCAAACAATTCTGATGACTTCTCCACAAAATCCTGAATCCATTCATATTTACGATGACATTTCTTTCCATTCCTATTGAACTACTCTTAAACACATTCCTTTTTACAGATAGATGAATACTTTAAATTTTGATTCAGCTTAAAGTACAGGCATATTGAAAACTAATGGCAGATTCAAATGACACTTACACACTTTGTTCCTTTAGCACACATTCAATGTAGAATAAAGATTTGATCAAAGATACAAGAACATTACAGTGAGCTTCTACAAATAGAATTGATAGACACATGGTAATATGCTAATGAAGGGAATTAAACTACTAATTTTCTCATGTACCACAAACCAAGTAAAAAAAAAGCAGCTACATATATCTATGTACAAGTAGATTACATTGGTAAATCAACTATAGAAAAAAGGATGGGATTTGATTAATGAACATTACTATTTCTATGCAATGAATTTACATGATTCAAATTACATTTGTAATGTACATGTCATATAAATGTGCAAATGTTTCAAATTAGGGGATGCTGATTTCCCTCAAATTAATTTTTTTAATTAGGTTATACTGTTATGCCTGGGAATAAATCCATGATAAAACTGTAAGGATATGCCATTCTATGCACAGCTGTTGTGCTGCAGAAAGACCCGTAGTTGATTTGGACGGATTTCAAATTTGAAAATCAAGGGTGAGACAAGTTTATTGAATGAAATGGTAAATCATTATTGTATTTTATTATATTCCTACACTTAAGGAGAAGCTTTCTAATTAAAGACTGGTTCAAACTTAGAACTATTTAAGTCCTGTGAAGGACTTTGTCAAAAATCTTCCTGAAATTACAAAATAATGAATACAATATATACTTTGTGTAAATGATACATGTAGGATACACAGAAAATCAATCAATTTGTTTAAAAAGGAAATAAGAAGAATAAAAATAAAGTAAGAGAGCACTGGAGCATGAAGATTTGGTGAATTAAACTTGGGGATTTTGACTTCGCCTCCAATGCTGTTTCCATCTGTATCATCTCAATATGAATGACCTTTGAACTTTGTCCATGTCACTTTTATTGTGCTGACAGTCAAACAGATGGGTGCTGGAAACCCCCAAAACAAAAAGACAAATCTGTGTGGTGATAACAAATTATGATGCTACATACATATGTGCAATTCTCCTTTATAAGATGACAGTGCTTCTTTACCAATTCCTATATCTTCTGACCAATATCATATGAATACACCTAGCACATAAATATTTCTTCCAATGATTACATTTGCATAATATACTCTGTCAATGATAAAGAGCCAATTTATTAACTTAACACCTACATGTACAAGTATACATTTATTCTTACTACTATACAGGACGGCTTACAAAGTTTCTTGTAATGCAAGTGAACAAGTATTTGGCAAGGGTATGTCATCCTACTGGCTCTATTAAACAGGGATAAAAAGACATTTTTTTAAATTATTTTAAATCTAACTCTCTAGCCAAAAAAACAGAGCGATGCTTGCATACAATACAACTTTTATTGTATGATTACTCCTGTATAACAAAAGCAGGCAATACATTCAAATTATTACATTTTATCACCAAACAAAAAACACATGCCTGCATGCCTTCTCTTTGTTCTATCAAATCGATCTGTATGTGCTACATAATAATTAGTTTGCCATTCAATATTAAGTACAAATATATTTGTTCACCTCTAAAATGAATGTCCACATTATGAAGAACATCTGTATACAATCTGAATTTACTATAAAAATTTCTTCCGAGAGATTCTGAGAAAATAATAATGCATAGTGGATATTGTTACCAAAAGGCTAATAATAGAAAAATTTGCATAATTTTTGCTCTCGAATTTAATGTTCTGCATATATTTTGTTTCTTAGATATTGTTGTTCTTTAGATTCTAGCGATGCAAAGAAAGCGATATGAGAAAGAAATTCAAAAGACAATCGACCATCATTGATTGAGAAACAACAAATACAAATGTAATGAACATGTACATGCGAGTCAACATGAATTAAAAAAACTGATACAAACATCCATACACAGAAAAATGCTTTGAATCAAAGTTGCAAATTTAAGGAGTATAAAATAATTTTTTTTTTTCTGCATTGTGTAATTTTTTGCATTATGAAAAATTCATCACTCTTTAAAAAAAACTTTTATCAATCACTTACAGCGATTAAAAACAAAAAACAAATACTCATCGGGAATAAATTTCCCCATCCATAAGACCTCAATATGTGGTCTTCTTTTGCCATAAGCATTTTTTGTCATACAGGTTCAATACCATTTTGTATTAGCAGTGCACAGTGACATTAAATGAACTTAGTCATTTTTAATCTAATTACACTGTATGTGAATGTGACCAAACTGTTAGCAAATGCAATTAAAACAAATTATTACAAAATGAGTGATATAAATACAGCTGCATATCTAGATTTAATATTGGGAATTCAAAAGCTGATAAATGTGGTATAAAAAAACCTGACGACTGTAAAAATGAGTTTCATTCCGTATCCAAAATATAAAAACTTAGATTTTATCATTAGTGAATGTTGCAAAATTGTTAGGGAACAACATTATATTTCCATTGAAAAAAACAAAATCATTTATGTAGAGAACTGGTTAAAGTTATCCCAACAAAACATGGATAATTCAAAAATGATGTCATATAAAAACTGTATAAAAATGAGTACGATATCTTTGTTCTTTAAGTATATACTGAACCAAATATGTGAATGTGCCCAAAAGGTTAAAAAATGCAACTGTGCACTGGAATATCCATGACAAATCGTGGGGATTCCAAAAATGTGACATAATGTATGTGGTATAAAAAAAACATGTAAATGGTATTAAAAAAAATAATTTCATTCTCTTTTTCAAGAATGAAGCATATGATATTCATTTCCACACAAGCAGCACCCATAATGATTGTATTAGTATGCAATATAATTGAATTCAATTAGTACTCTTTGCAAACACTCTTAGCGTGTGATTACAATTTTGTAACCTGTATGTTGTATGCTCTTAAAAACCGAAAGCACTTGAATTCAGTATGGGGGGATACAGATGTTAAAAATCTCTGACTCATATTACAAAATATTGAAATACTGTCCTGAAATTCTTCAATTATCAGACAATTCCATACAACTATGAATTCATGTTCCTAATTCTTTTTATTCTAGTTGGATTTTCAGCAATTTTACCAAACAAGTAGTCAAGTACTATCATCAAACATTATAATTTGTTTCATGATTTATGCTTGGGTAAGGGTTTCAAGGCTTATATATTCATGAACTGAATGTGTTTTAATACTATTATGATATCGAGGACATAAAGTATGTCACCATCATGAATATTTACATCATTCATGAGTACACATACTTGCAAGCCACACTGCTTGATTTAAATCCATTTGCCAAACTTTTTCTGATTCATGCTTCTTTTAAACCCCAGTCGCACCACCAAACCAACTTTAGACCTAATAACGATTAGCCCTTCCGATTCGGGTAAAGTATTCTTTTGTTCTGTCTATTGTCGGTCTGGCGTCGGTCGCATCATTGTGACTTGGGTATTAGTATGTGCAATTACTGCTGTAAAAGCCACTCTTGTATTTGATCATGAATAATTTACATACATGGAGCTGTGTGTGTGTGTATTGTTCACATGACACCATATATATATATCATGCTGCATGTAAAATCGTAACTCGTATCAAAATTCTTGGCAATGTGTTAACAGCTCTACCAATCTTTATTTAGCATAGTTTTAACACCACTCTGCCGTACCTGTAGCTTATGATATTAGTTAAAAAACATCAACCCAACAAAATAAACACAATGACGTGTGATTTGGGTAGTTATGTGTACAATGTGGGTGTGTATTAAAGCACTTTTACATAATAATCAATTATTATTATTATTCATATATGAGCTGGTATGAATGTATTAGAAAAATGATGGATTTTGAACAACACACATAACAAGAATACTTTACTATTTCTACACTTCATTATCATCCGTTGGAGGCCTATAGGTTTCAGAAAGACAAAATACAAGAAAGAAAGACGGAACAATGAAAGACATTATACAAAATTACATCAAATTGATAGAAAGACATGCATGATTGTTCTGTTTATTGTTGTAACATTATACATTTGTTCTCAACATGATATAAAACATTTGATCTTTAATTTTAAATACAATACAATTTAAGGCCTGCTTTGTTGCTTTTCAGTGTGCAAATATTCTCCATGTTTTTAAGGTCATGTCAATGGCTAGAACAATGGAATGAAACTAAATGTTGAGGCATATGGTTGAATAGCATTTAAAATTCTTCTTCACCTTGTGCTGTTTAGTCTGTATAAGAAAAAGAAAAAGACAAATAAAAAAAATTATAATTACAATATTCTTGAGGATTTTTTTATTAACTCTATCAAAAGCAAGTACATTTATTTACAACTTTAAAAGTTGATAAATTTGAAGAGAGCACCACACACACACAATTTTTTTTTCTTTGATTGCATGGGGTAATAATCTCCAAGTTTGGAAGCGCTTAGTGATTGTAATAAGCACTGTATAAAAACTGAGTATTATTATTATTATTATGTATCAATACATCTATCATAAAGTGACAAAAACAAACATGCTCACATTTCAAATAACGTATTCCTGACAACAGGCATCGCTATTCTATTATGTCTTTTTTATTTTCATTAATTTCAAACAAAAAGGAAAATAGTAAAAAAATTGTTCCGTTGGTTATTAAATTGATTCTATCGTGTTTGGGGGGAAAAGAGAGAAAAAAAAAAATCAAATAAGAGAGATGTCACTCTTTATTAGTGTGGAGTTTCAGCATCTACTGATTTATGTGCATAAACTAAATGTACATATATTTACAGAACACTTGAACATTTACTCCATGCTTAATTTTTTCTCTCAAAAGAAATGGTGTTGCTGTCAAGTTCTAGATTAGATTTACAGTTAGGTTTAGGGTTAAGGTTAGGTATAGTGTTTGGTCCAGGGTTGAAGATGGGAATTCTGTTACAAAATTGACAACAGCGCAGTGGTTCCCATAGTATAAATCATCAGTTGAATGAATTAAAAGGAACAAAAATGAGGGGAATAAGAAGAAGACAAAATGTACTTACTTTGATCTAGATGAGCCTCCTGTGGAGCCAAGGGTTTTTTCAAACTTTTTACTTGATGGCAAGACAAATCTAGCTTGCTTCTTTCCTCCATCTCCTCCTCCTCCTGTCGAATTCAAATCTGGTTTCACAGCTGGTTTCTTCATATCCTTGATGGTCTTATCCTATGAAAATAGAACAGATAGTCTTTCATGAAAACTGTACCCACTTTGTGGTTATAGGTTAAAAACCTTACCAGATGCATGAGCAGAAAACCAGAACTTCTACACACACCCGTGTCCATTTTTGTTGAATGAACAAATTCTATTGGATGCCACTATCATGCCATGAATTTTAGAAAGGAAATAAGCCATAAAATTTCAAAATTGGCAACATACTCAGAGATTCAGTTATTTTGTCAATGTAAACATTGACAATATTTTATTTTCCTTACATGGTTCATGTCTAGATATATATTTTTTTTAATACAAGACTTTTTATTAGAACAATGTAAACAATAACATAAAAATACCAGTATTGTCAATTTGGAGAAGGAAAGGGGCTTAATTCAACAATCAATTAATTCCTGTCCTAAATAAATACACTCACAGTTCAGTGTCGTTATGGTGGCTGCTTGGAGAAAATGGCCCATACACTACGCACTAACAGCATACATGTTTCATTATCACAACTGTATTACTATGAATTGATTTGATTAAGTAAATTGTAGAAGGACGTCCTTCCTTCTCTCTGACTGTCAATTGGTGTACATGTACAACTGCACAGATGGAGATAGATTTCATACAATACACTGTGGGCCTAATGATTGATAAAATAATACAAATTAAATTCAAGCAATTCCTGTTTGCCTAAAATGTGGAAGTATCGAGTTATACTGGTTCATTCAATTGATTATCAATCACAGGGTTCAGGGTTCAAATCTCAGCCCGGTTCGAATGAGCTGTGGCAAGACATTAATCCATGTTTGCCACTCTCCACCCAGGTGTAAACAAATACCAGATATGGTTAAGTGCTTATATTGCTGGGCCGCTGAGACTAGGGTGAAAATGTTGGAGGGCCAAGAGCGGCACAGCGTGACAGACACAAGTACTTTACCAGGGACCCGTTTCACAAAACCTTTTTCAATGACAAATGACAAAAATCAGTGACAAATCCACTGATAACCAATCAGAAGCAAGGATTTCAGTAGCTTATAACAAAACCTGTCATTTGTCACTGATGACAAGTTTTGTGAAACGCCCCCTGAAGACACAAAACCAAACCTACCTGTGAGCTCCTGAGTGCTTGTAGCCTAGAC
Organism: Strongylocentrotus droebachiensis; assembly: GCA_035222895.1. NCBI lineage: Eukaryota > Metazoa > Echinodermata > Echinoidea > Camarodonta > Strongylocentrotidae > Strongylocentrotus > Strongylocentrotus droebachiensis. Next base: position 12,881 of record JAVYIG010002937.1, on the reverse strand, counting down.
TCCATGCTGTTGAGTGACTTCCTCCTATCTTCATAGCCACTGCCCTTCCCCAGGTCCTTGATGCCTTTACGTTCCCTCGGCTCCGGGGACAGCGCCCGTTTGTCCTCGCCCCCTCCTGCTGCCGCCCCTCCCTGCGGGCTTTGCTTGACGGAAAGCCTCTTGAGAGCAGCGGCAAGCTGCTGGGGTGTGGCCGATCTACCGGAGCCTGGTCTGGGTGAGGGCGTGGTCGATGAGATGGGCGACGCCCTGCTGGAGGTCTGAGAGCGTTCCAGGGAGAGGGTAGAGTTTGGAGTTCTCTTTAAGGGCGACTCCTTTACCTTTAGACTGGTGAACAAACAAGACAATAACAAAATATTACATATATTTCTGCAACGTTATCTCTCTTTTACAATGACAATTGACAAAATTGCCTTTCTACAAAACATAAGAAATGTAAATCTTTAAACTTTAAACTTTGTACAGCATGTCTAACTGAGGTGTAATGGGGGTTTAAGTATGAACAGTACTGGAGAAAAATTGTAGAAACAAATCATAGACTATCCTGCTTGTTACTTGTGTATACCAGTATTACAAACTTGTTGTTTTAAACTCTCAAACTTTGTGTCTCAAACTCTATTCTGCAATTCATCATTATTGGTCTTACACTGTACCTCACACTCTATTGGGGAGAGTTTTGCCATTCATCCTAATTGAAGTGAGTGCCTTTTGCTACATTATTTTCAATAAAAGCAAACAATTTATTTGATTGCTGGACAGACACATTAATCCCTACCACAACATTTATATTTTCTTTACAAAATGAGAAGCCAAACTTCAAGAAATTACCTATGTATGAACGTGACTCTCACAAGGAATGGGGTCGACACTAGACCTATTACAGTGAATCCTGTCTATAAAGACCACCCAAGGGAGACAAGAAAAGTGGTCTATATGTACAGGTGCCTATAGTATATGTTTCAATAAGAAACATTTTTAAGGGAAACCAAAAATGTGGTCTTTGTAGACAGGTGGTCGCTAAACCAGGTTTGACTGTAGTGATTTGACATCCTGTCTAATAATACTTTCTTACCTCTCCTTGGCACTGTCTCTCTGTTTCAGGGTTAGCAGGTTGTTGAGGTTCTCCACCTCCTTGTGGAGCTCCTCGTTATCCTCCTCCAGGTTCTCCTTCTCAGTCAGCACCTCCTGGTATTGGCTCTCCAGACGACCGCACTTGGAGCACTTGGATTTCTCTGCAGGGGAGAGGGTGAAGACATTTTTCATTTCTTTTGATTTAATTTTGTTTTTATTTCACGAACCATGATTAATAATAATAATAATAGTGGGTTCTTGTATAGCGCTCATGTCTGTCAAACTTGACACTCCTGGCGCTCCCGATTATTATCCTGGCTTTAGCAAGGCTGCCATTACGGCGCTCTAGCATTTCAAGGAATTAATTCCTGCCAGGTACCCATTTACATCACCTGGGTTGAGTGTGGCAAATGTAGATCAATGTCTTGCCAAAGGACATCAACAGCATGTACAAATATAACTTAGCAGAAGGAGAGAACATAGTGACGTCTACAATCTTTGAGACTCTCTAGATATGTTGAACATTTGTTTAGTTTTCATACATTCGTGTAATTTGTCTTTACCAATCCTGTAACTTCTCTGTATTCTCTCTTTTCTTCTATCTTCTTCAAGTTCTTGTCCTTTTATTTTCTTTGCCACTTGTCATTATTTCTCGTTATTCTTTTATCATCTTCATATCCTCTCCTCTTTACTAATCCTTTCTGTTTCTTCTTTCCTCCTTCACTTTCTCTACATCCATTTTCTTCATCACATTTCTTCCTCTTCCCTCTGCTTTTTGGTCTTTGTCTTCTTCACCTTACTTAAACTTTCAATGCTTTCCAATATTGGTCTATTCTCTTTTCTACCCTCTATCCCCTACTCCTCCTCCTTGCCATACTACACATGCAATTAATCATCTTCCTAACCACTTGAAAGCCTAACTGCACTAGTTTGGCCAGGAGGGATTAGACCTCCCTGCATGGTCACTGACAGGTGGTTATCTCATCAAATCCGCTCTCAATCAACATAAGAAAAAGGGGACCATGGGGACCGTAGGTCACCGATAAGGCATTGTTTGCTATATAGAGGGCGCAAGTTGCTATAAGTACCGTAGTGCAGTGGAGCTTTAAAAATAAAAATTGCATTACAATATTACACCATCACTCAAGACTATATCCTAGAAGTTCTTACCATCCCGGAGTGAGTCCATATCCTTCATCAGATTATCTTTGCTTTCTTCCAGTCGCTTGTTTCTGTTCTGAAGGTTGTTCACCAGTCTGTTCAGGTTACCAATCTCTTCCTGGAAACCTTTGGCCTTATCCTCATACCTGTACGTGCAATGTATGCGTGTGTGGGAGGGGAAGGAGAAGAAAACAATTAAACACCACAGGATAACTCAAAGTCACACAATGAGATCAAATAAGTTTATCATCTTTTCTATTGCTTAATCTCGGTCAATTAAAGGCATCGTTTAAAAATTTAAATCTGAGATGCAAGGCCATCCGTGTTATCAGTGTCTGTAATATGGTGTAATATTGAAGCCCTAAAAAAATTGCGCTTCAAAATGATCAAGAAGTGCCTCAAAAAAGTAAAAATCTTTGAGTGACCGGTTTTACCATACTCATTTTCCCCAATAGACTGTAGTGTTCTGAAAACCATTTGGCAAACGCAAAATTTGATTTTGATTTCCAATCATAAATATCTTGATAATTAAACAGGCGATCGGTTTGTAAAAGTCATGGGATTCCTGACTGACCTAAAGGTTTATAATTATCATTGCAGCATGAGCTAAATCCAGGATTTTGTTTCAGAATCCTAGACAAAGTTACCAGATCCCTTTAATGTACTAATAACTGATTTTGAAATGATAAATTGATGAATCTTTAAATCAAAGCAATTACACTTGACAAAAATGGTGATGCCCTGACAACAAATATGTATATTATATCTTCTTTTTTTTGGGGGGGGGGGGGGGGGGACCAGCATGAAGTATAATGGTACTTCGAATCAATTTACATTCGATCAATCTGAACAAATGATAAATAAATTAAGGCAAAAAACAAACAAACAAAACAATGACTTACCTCTTTACTTTCAAATTGCCATCCTCAGACTGTAAAATAAACAAACAAAATGAATTTAAAAAATGTAAGTTATTCACAATGACCTCAGTTGGCAATTCATTATGATTTACAGAAAAAAAAAACCAGTGGAAAGTAAAGATGAACATCCAACCTAAAACTCTCAAACAAAGGTGAAAATCAGATCTACAACTGCACAATGTCATTTGAAAGTGCTAAAAAGAACAAAGAGCTATTAAATCATACACTGTATGACCCCATCTACAACAAAATCATATCAAATTGCATGCTCAATGCTGGGTTGAAATCCCTTCAATCTCTCAAATCATAGTGGACAGCAAAAGAAAATCCAGGATGAAATAAAAAAAGAAGCCAAGAAATCCCAATATCATTGAAACCATTGTCATGAAACCCTAGAGAAAAACATACAGCAAAGTCCCAGCAAAGTGTTTCATACAGAGCTGCCAACCTTGTGCAACCCCCAAAACGAACAATGATGGTAAAAAAAGGAATTTATTAAAACGAAACTTACAGCCACGCGCAACATACTTCCAATGCAGAAATGTCCAATCCTCATGCTGATATTTCCATATTAGCTAGACCTTTAGTTTATTTAGAAGTAGGTAGTTTTTGTTGTTTTTTCTTTCTATTACTATTTGTAAATTCGTACTCTTCATAAATCTCTATTGAAGTAGTGATCAACATTTTAGGGCAATTGGTTGACATGCGGTATGTTAACAAAAAACGTACGACTGTAATTTTGAGAAAAAAACACAGAACAATTCCAGGAAAAACGTAATGGTTGGCAGCTCTGTTCATATATTCAATCGTACGGCAGAGAAACCTCACACAATCAGTCTCTAGAGAATACATGTCCAAGACATCTACTAGAAGACAGAGTCACATTCCATCTTACCTTCAGTATCCCATTGGGTTCTTTAAATCTAACTTTTGTGTATTTCTTTAAGAAGAAAATTGTTGGAAAAACAAAGATGTTGTGGAAATAAATTAAGCTCCCTGTACCTTTTTACATATAAAGTATGACATCACAAACTGTGTACATCAAAACGTCATATTCTATCAATTGCCTATTATTGCCCTTCCTCCCTCCTCCATGTACCTTTAGGATGTCTTTGGGCCTCAACTCAAAATAGATGATGTTATATTGCATGCATACACCATTCAACAAATCTTTCTTTAAGGAACTGCTTCAAAATGCAAACTTCTTTTTATATTACATGACCTTACAGCAAACTGCAATCAATTTCCCCATTTGTAAATCCAGCTGTTTCAAGCGAAAGGGGGGGGGGGGGGGGGGGGCCCAAATTACATACTGTATATACTTTTAAAGAACTGTATATGAGCACCCTTCTGGCTCCAATGTAACAATAAATAAACGGAATGAAGAAAATACATATTGTGTACATGAGCTGACTGGCAGAATGTTAGTTGTCCCCCACAAAATTTCTCATTATTATTCGGAGGAGGGGAAAGCTGCTATTTCTGCTCCACACATTAGCCATTCTTAAAGCCTCCTTGTTAAAACAAAAATGAATTTACAAACAAAATGAAGTTATCCAACAACATACCTTTCCTTCCATGGCTCTGTTCATATCCTGTAGGATAGTCAGTTCATTCTTCTGGAAATCCAGTTTGTTCCTCAACTCTCTCAACTCATCATTCCTACAAAAAAAGTAACAGAAGAAGAGATATTTACAGAAAGGCATTTTATCGCTGATGTGATGAATAGGCACAAATGGATCACAAGAGTTACAATAGCAGGCTTCTTGTTACATTCATGACAAACCACCTCATGAAATTTCATCTATACACCTGCTTTATATGTATAAGAAGTGCAATTACCATATCCTTTAATGCGGGTAATTTGTGAGGAACCTACTGTGAGAGCGAGCCCTATGAATTAATCGACTACTGTTATCTCATCCCTCTGTATCTCTCTTGCTCCAGAGACAGACACACACAGACTGGCAATGGGGAAAAAGAGACAAACAGCAAAATGTAAAACAATATTCTGTCATTAAAAAAGTCATTTTGTTTTGGTATTTCTCTGTTCTAATGCACTCTTCTCTCTCAGCATTCTAGGTGGTATCAATTATCTAAAAGAGTTTTTTTCTTTCTTTAAACATTGGTATTGATGTGTCAATAACATTCAAGGAATTTTGTTTTTGTTTTTAAAATTAAAAAAAAAAATCCTAATACAGTCAAACCTGCTTTAGTGACGACCTGTCTACAAAGACCACAATTTTCTGTTTCCCTTGAAAATGGTTTCTCATTGAAACATGTACTAAAGGAACCTGTACATAAAGACCACCTGCCTATAAAGATCACTTTTCTGGTCTCATTTGGGTGGTCTTTATATACAGGTTTCACTACACTAGAATTACAAACGTCTCAAGATAACTGGAGGAAATCAATGAAAGGTTCATGATATCGATGACAGTGGGGAATACTCTACACTTACGAATTATCTTGTTCTGATTCCACTTTTCTTTTCAGTTCCATCTTTTCTCTCATCAAGTTGTCATGCTGTAAGAATATAATAACAACAACAGTGAAAAGGTGCAAAATATGAGGCTGATGATCGTGCAACGTACTGCGCTGTTGAAAAACAAAAGTGTCAAGAAGCAATTTTGTGTCATTGATCATGACTATTTGTTATTGATATGTTGTTATTTGTTTTTATTATTACCAAACAGGGCCTCATGGAAGACCACCAAATTGGTGATATGTGCCACCCTGTATCAATATCAGAAATAAATAAATAAATAAATAAATAAATAATTTGTCTAATCTTAGGTTTGTTAACAATCAAATGGACATCAAGATGACTAAATCTTTGTGAAAATCACAAACAGAGGATGGGATACAGATATCGGTTCATGGGACATCACATAAATATAGCATCAGAAGTTGTAAAACATGTCCAGACATATTTGTACTTATAAGAGTACTTTAAAGCCTATCTGCACTAGTTTGGCCAGGAGGGATTAGACCTCCCTGCATGGACACAGACAGGTGGTTATCTCATCAGATCAGCTCTCAATTAACATATGAAAAAGGGGACCATGGGGAACCAATGGTTGCCGCTTAGGCATTATTTGCTATATAAAGGGCGCAAGTAGCTGTAAGTAGTGCAGTAGGGCTTTAAGAGCAATCCTTTTCATATGACATTGCTACCATGATATTCTTGACTATATCAGAGAAAGTTAGTTGGACAATACTTCATTTTCTGCTGATGAGACAAGTCTTGGTCTCCTCACTAAGGTCTAAAAGACAATATTTCAGATTTCTCTGTGTGTGTATCGCGGTTTCCAGGTGGCGAATCCAGGTGCATGCCCTACCCCCCCCCCCCCAAAAAAAAATATATTCACAAGAATATTCAGTTTACTCATTCATAAATGCCTAAGAATGTACCATAGAGCGTTTTATGGTAAACATTTTCCGCACCCTACGCCGTAAAGGCTTGGCGCTTGCAATTTTGTCCTTTTCACATCTCTTCCTTTTGGAAGATCCTGGATCTGCCCGCGGTTGCGGATTTAAATCTAGGTGGATTGTTTACCTTTTCATGAGCATCCCTGAGCTGGTTATCTTGGTCTTGGATCTGAGTCTCTTTGATCTTGATGGTGCCGTTGACCTTAGCAAGCTCTGCCCTGACACTCGTCAGTTCGTGTTCAACCTCATTCATTGACTCCTGAAAACAAAATGGGGAAACATTTTTACAAAATTCAGTGACTAAGCTTATACTTGTACATGTAGTTCTTAGAAATGCTTCCCAACAACTATTGGCCATGACAATGAAGTGGGATTGATCAGTGGAATGGGGATCCATACAGGTGCTCTGAAAAGTGTCTATATTGAAGGAAATTAAAAAAAAATTCTATTATTAAGGTGGTGATCTTGCCTACTTTCATTAAACTACGTGATTTAAGCCTACAAATAAAAGTTTGATGTTTACTCTTCTTTATTTAATGAAAATATGTTTCTTTCACCATTTGTTGTTCATGACTTAAATTGAGAAATATTTACCCTTAATACCCAATGCTTTAATCATCCTGTTAACTGTACTGTGTATTTGTACATTAAATTCTTGTATTTCAGTTGCACAAATAAATGCATTCAGGATTTAGAATAATTATATTCAACACTTCCCATTTAACCCAAAAGCATAATCAACCAACCATAGTCTCTTATTGATGGGACCAACTCTTTGTATCCATGAATGTATATATATATTGTTTATGTTGTTTATGTGTTTATGTATATCACTCGCCAGTAGACGAAAAATTTCTGTATTTTTAAAATCAGACAATAAATTGTCTTGAATTGAATCTTGAATTGAACTAAAATCACTGAAAAATGAAATAGAACTCACTTTTAATTTTGGCTTTTGAATCCTCTCTTGTTCCAGCTCATCGGTCATGTTCTTGATGAGTTGTTCTTTCCTGTCCATCTCTCTGCGTAGTTCCTGGAGCTGTCTCGTAACACTCTGTTGGAGTTCTGTCTCATTCATCTCCTTCTCATCCCGCAATCTGGCATACTTCTTGTTGGTGTCTGATAGCATCTGCTTCAATGATTCAACATCGTTCTCCTGTCGAGTAAGGGGGGGGGGGGGGCGAGGGGGTAAAGGGGGTAGAATGGTTGTATACATGTTGGTGACAGGTTGACATTAGACAAAAATCACATTTTGTTTCTTCAGAAGGTCTGACATAGAATGTTTGACAATGTAAAGACTGAGGCTGTAGTTGCACATTTACAAAAAATGCATCATCACAGAAAATGTACTACCTTTAATACCTTTATTTCACCTTGAATACATTAATTAACTCAATTGTAGTAACTAATGGTAATCAAAAGTTTGATTCCAACTCAAATAGTAAAATGGGGCTGGCCCTTACGTCTTGTGGTACTAGTGTATTTATTAAAAAAATTATCGATAAATACTACATACCTGTGCTGTTCTGAATCTTCTTAGCTCCTCCATCTTATCTTCTACTTGACTCCTCAGTCTAATGATCTCACCTTCCTGCTTCTCAACGATGCTTGTCAGATGCTCTACTGTTCTTCCTGCTTCACCACGAATCTAAGAGAGAATGAAATGAATTATCGCACCATTACTCAAAGTGATGACCACCTATAACATCTGGGCTCCATTTCACAAAACGTGTCATCATGGACAAATGATAGTTTTTGTTATAAGCTTAGTCAAATTCTTGCTTCTGATTGGTTATCACCAGATTTGTCACAGGCTTTTTTCATTGAATAAAAGCTTTGTGAAATGGGTCCCTGTTTTCTGATTTGATTTTGTCTCAATGTTCTTCCCATTTTACCATGGACCTAAAGAGAATGACATGACATTAAAAAAAAAAATCAATGTGCTGACTACTGGCAACACTGTTTGCAAACCAGTACACAGGAAAGGTGATCTTTTTCTCATTTGTACTTCTCACCATCAACTGCAAGATACTCTGTTATTCAGCCAGCTTCACGGTTGATTTACACATACAACTGTGACCTGCGTGGTCACTTTCGTAGACGGATACCTTACAACACTCTTTGGGAGATGTTTGATGCGACAGACATAAAAGTTATGTTTTCTTTCCTTTCTGTTTCTTACCAATTTACATCAGAGGCATTCTTCACTGTTCTTGTAGCATTACAATAGGTTTGAGATGGACAATGGAATCAACACTACATCAGTTAAGGGAACTGACAACTTGGTCTGTAAGGTTAATTATAGCATATAATACATGCTATTTCTGGATTGATGAAATCTTTCGTATTCGTAACCATATAAACTCCCACAATCACTACATTCCTTCAAGTGAGAAATCATTCAAATTGATCACCAAATGAATTAAATTAACAACTAAATGAGTGAGCAAATGATCACAAGGTATTAATCTTTATTTGCCACTCTCAACCCAGGTGAGGTAAACGGGTACCTGGCAGGACTTAATTCCTTGAAATGCTGGAGCGCTGTAATGGCAGCTAGGCTAAAGCCAGGGTAATAAATAATGTGCCTCGGAATAGAATTTCTAGATAGACGGGGCTATAGAAGTGCCTATTATTATTATTATTATTATTAATAAATCTACCAGTCATCAAATTACCAATGAATTAAATTAACAGCTTAAAGCGTATCTGTACTAGTCTATAGGAGGGATTAGTCCACCCAGCATGGTCACTGACAGGTGGTTATCTCATCAACTCAGCTCTTAATTAACATAAGAAAAAGAGGATCATGGGGGACCAATGGTCACCGATTAGGCATTTAACCAAAAAATAGAGTATATAAGTAGGACAGGGTGGCTTTAATGAGTGAGTAAATGAATTGATTAATAAATGAATAAATCCTTTGAAAATTCAATCATTCTATACCTGATCCAGTTCCAGCTCCTGCTTGGTCTTTCCCTGGAGAACCTGTCTCATTTCATCCTCTCTCCTGTTGAGCTCCTGCCTCATCTCAGATCCTTCATTCTCCTTCTTGAGTAGCTGGAGCTGTAGCTCCTTGATCTGCTTGGTAGCCTCCTCATGCATACCCTCGATCTCTGAGGACTGACTCAGCTGGAACCTGCGCAGCTGGTGATCCTTGTCCGACAGTTGCTCCTGGAAGAGAAATGACAAATAATCTTTGTTAAGAATTTCATCAAGGAAATTAGGATAATTGCTAATATGTCAATGTTCATTCAAAATATGCGCATATCTACCCAAAATGATTCTCAAGTTTCCTGCAAAGTACTAATAGCCTGACATAACCAGGCTGCCCATAGGCATATTTTATTACCAGGTATCCAATTACTACACCAGGGTTTCACACCAGCAAATGTAGACTACTTACTTGCAAAGGTTACTAGTGCTGTGGCTATGATTTGAATCACAGACCTTTTCATCCAAAGTCCAGTAACTTGTCCACTAGACCATGATACATGTATCTCCACATCATTTCTTTATTACGTACATAAGTAAAATCAACATGTACCTACAGTGTAGTAAATATTCCTCATTATCATCACCTCATTTACCATGATAACCATCATTATCATATTTCATCTATTATTATCCTACTTTGTCTCCTCATTGTTCCAACAACAACAAAATCAAAACCGAAGAGAGAATTTCCTACCTCAAGATTTCGGACATCATTTTCCATTTTCCTGACGTTCTTGTTGGCACTCATGAGTTGCTCCTGGAGACTGCTTATCTCTCCTTGTCTCTCCTGCAGCAGTCTAGGTTTCTCATCTCTTAGCTGCTCCAAGAGCATCTTCTGTTCCTTGATCTATAACAAGATTGAAAACAGTAAGGTACACCAGAAATGTAGCAATGGGCCTTGTGAATATATTATTAGTTTCAGGAGTTATACATATCAGAAAGGTATCCCATCTCCAAGTTGCTCTAAGAGAAAGTTTTATTTGTTGATCTTGTCATTACTCTGTTTAGTTTTACTTTCATCAAAATTGTAAAGCGCTTTGATATAAATCTCATATGAAAAGTGCTATATAAGTAAAAGTTATTATTATTATTATCTACATACAGAATAAGATCACCAAAAAGAAATAGATCAAACATCTGAGCTTTATCGTACTCTTCACTTTAGACAATAGAATTATTTATATTATTTAGTCTTTAATGCTACGCTGTACTGTAAATAACAGGTCATGTAGGTTTTTTTCTTTCTTTGTTGCATTTGAGCTCTTACAGTACTATCTTCCATTCTTTTAACATCAGTGTTTCGTTACATGAAACTCGCACAAATAGATGTACCTAAAAAGGGTTCTAACTCCTACCTTAATCTCTAGGACCAGCTTCTCTTGCTCCAGCCTCCTCCTTGCATCACTATGCTCATCCCTCTCCTTGATGACCCTCTCCATCTCACGAGCCTTAACAACTATCCTGTCTTCCATACCAAGGTCACATTCTCCAGAGCAACGTTCTTGGTAGCGACCTCCGTCTGGAGCTGTTTGATGATCTGCTTGTGTTCGTCCAGCTGGGCACGCAGAAGAGTCTCAATCTCCAGGTCGTTGATGTAGCGGTTACGTTCCCTGTGATTAAAGGCATCGTTTAACAATGTTAAATCTGAGATTCATGGCCCTATGTGTTCTCAGTGTCTGTGATATAATGGTGTAATAGTGCAGTTGGTAATCTGCTTTGCATGAAGTAGCATTTAACAATGAAGAAGAAGAAGAATATTAAAGCCCTAAAAAAATTGCGCTACAAAATGGTCATGAACTGCCTCAAAAAAGTGAAAATCTTTGAGTGACCGGTTTTACCATACTCATTTTCCCCAATAGACTGTAGTGATATAAAACTGTTAGGTAAAGGAATTCTGAAATTTCTAATTCAAATCATAGATATCTTGATTATCAGACAGGGGATTGGCTGGTAAAAGTCATGGGATTCATGTACGACCTAAAGATTTAGAATTATGATTGCAGCATGAGCTAAATCCAGGATTTTTGTTATTGAATATGAAGCAAAGTTACCCAATCCCTTTAAGATGACTACTTGTAAGGCATTGATGAAGTTTCTAACGCAAATAAGAGCTTTCATCATGTCATGTTTTCCTCTCGATATACATGTAATTGTACAATTCTTTAAAACATGGTTTAATATAAGATCCAAACAGAGTATATATTTTGAACTTGACAGGACTACAATTATCGGGATTCACCCTGACCTCTAAACTAGATAAGTATCCAATACACTTCTAACATTATTCCTCAATTACAAAGTCCTCAAGATAGGATTTGAAGTCATGGGTCCAAAAATTGATCATCAACAAACACATACTTGCTTCCTTGGCAGTAAGTTTAATATTCAACCAATCAACTGAATGACAAATCAAACTATTGATCAATAATCCTATTACTGATAGGCCCCTAATGGGTCTCAGCTAAAACCCTCTATATTATATTTTAAAGTTTCCTAAAAGAATACCTACCTTTCATTTGACATCTTTCCTTGAAGTTCCATCAGTTCACCTTCTATCTGACCTGTATAAGCAAGTGAAATAATGACAAAATTAATAGGCATGAAGTTGAAAATTTGTTCCAAAAAGAGAGCAGAAAAGAAAGTATTGCCATCGTTTGAGTTTAAGCTGGTTGGTACAGATGTGCTGTTGAAAATAATAACATGCTTGGGTGACTCAACAAATATCATACTGCAGTATCTATTTTAGGCTGTTTCTTGTCAAAGATATAGGTTTGGGTTAGGGTTGCAACTGAGTTTTAGGTTACAGTTATGGTTAGGTATAGTGTTTAGTTCAGGGTTAAGGGAAGGAAATGTGATAAGGTAGGAACTTGACTACAGAGGAGTTGTCACCATGGCAAATGTTGTAGTAAACTAATTAAGAGGGGATGTAAGTGTGTACGTAATCATACAGTACATGTGTATCTATGGTTCTCTGTAATGTAACATTCTAGTTTATCCCTTCCAAAATGATATGCACTGTACAATATGAGGACGGAATCCTGATATTATATGCTATGTTAGATATTTTACTCTGAATGCATGTACACATAGAAAAGTTCACCATTCAAAACCAACTTCAACATCATCACTTTAATACGTATATCATGACAACCAGTAACGATTACTGTAATGGATAATGGATGTCTTGATTTATCAAGCCAATGGTAAAAAAAAAGATTTTATAATGGGGGGAGATTGACATTCCATGACACCAAGGAATTCCAACTTGCCCATTAATGTTGTTTTTTAAATCAATATCACAAT
>JAVYIG010002936.1:116247-219380 GCA_035222895.1 Strongylocentrotus droebachiensis | reverse complement strand
ATAATCAGAAGATTCAGCCCACGAATCCAGTCATAAAAATCATCGTTTAAAACCATATGAATAATTATGCGTACCAATTTTTCACTAGCTGCAGTCAAAACTCTTCTGAATCCAAGATATAAGATGTCGACGTCGCGTCGTCGATCGGGAATTCAAATATGGCTCGAGAATGCGCATTTTGGATGACGTCACGAAAGCATGCGCGCGCATGCATACAGCCTCACTTTCAAGTTGACTCACTTTTTTCTTCTAAAATGCTCTTATGTCGATCTTGACTCATTTTTTACGACCATGTGAGTCAGTCGAAGCATTTTGCAAATGCGTCAGCTCATGATTGACACACTGGTGAAATATAAATGAGTCAATAGAGACTCATTGGTTGTTACTAATGAGTCAATTTACACCTGACTCACGAAAATTATGCTTAAATGTGCCAAATGACTCACTTTTTGTTGTGGGTGTACATGTTCAAGCTTTTCGTAAATATACAATGTCGCACGACATATTTTCCATATAAGTAAGGAAATTGGATACTCAGAATCAGATACGATTTTTTTTTAACCGTAAGACATTATGTAAACGGTTGCATCCCCTGTATTGTGTATTTTTAAAAAATAATTTACTTTTTAGCTTTGATAATTATAGACATCCCCATAATCTAGCTCATAATATTCCCCCGCTACAGCAGTGAAAACAAGAAGGAAAACACACATAATCCTATCGTCATTTGTCCCGCTCGTGGGAAATCTGCCCCACCACCCTGCACCCCCCCCCCCGACTGAGCTTATCGTGGCTACGCCACTGACACATTAAGTAAAAAAAGCATGCTCATTATTATAGCCATTTAAGGACTTAGTTTGCTATTTTAAGAAACTAGTTATTGTTTATACGAAAACAATATTTTTGTAGAAAGTAACTTTTAGTAGGACTTATGGAACTACAAATTATAAAGCCTTAGTCAGATCCAGGCACACAGAAGCTCTTCAATTTCAGCCAATGAAGAGTTTCAAGATTTCAGTTTTCCATGAATTATCATGCCTCATGATACTAATAATCATATTAATTAACCTAACTTGATTTATCCAAAAACTTGATCTCCTGAAACGTTCTGAATATCGAAAACAAACGGAGTTCGACCGGACCATTAGCCTATACACTGTGAAAAAGTTGGGCAATATTGTTTAAATTGGCGTGGGGTCCAGGGCAAAGCCCCGGTAAGGGTCAAGGAAGCCCTCGTGTTTTAAGCATTAAAATAAGGTCAGATGAGCTTCCAGGGGCCTGCCTACGGGCCTTTGGTGGGGTTCGCATGCCCCCGGAAGCTCGGGGGTTTTAGGCATTTAATTACGGTCAGATGAGCATATTTTGATACCTCATTTGTGAAACCGGCAGGTCACTTTTCTTTCTTTCTTTATATTTCCCCATTAACATACTTTTTCAAAAGGGTGTGTGTGTGTGTGTGTGTGGGGGGGGGGGGTTAAACCCTGACACGTTAAGCTACTAAATTAGCATATTTTTTACCCGAATATACATTTTGGAATTAGTCACTTTTCAACAAACGCATACAAAAGTATGATTTACAAAAAGTGAAACAAATCCTCTTCTTTCTCTAATAATTTAATGAAACATCAAAGCTTCCACGTTTTTCGCGGGAGGGGGAAACTGAATTCAGACAAGGATTAAGAGTCGAGAATGGAACAACGAATCATCTTCTTTCTCTAATAATTGCATTAAACAATGAAAGGTCAAAGCTTACGCGCTTTGCGCAAGGGGGGGGGGGGGGAATAGAATTCAGACAATTATTAAGAGTCGAGAACGGTACAACAAATCGTAATTTTTCTCTAATAATTAATGAAAGGTAAAAGCGAGGGGGAAAACTGAATTCAGACAAGGTTTAAGAGTCGAGAATGGTACAATAAATCGTCTTCTTTTTCTAATAATTAATGAAAGTTCAAAGCTTTCGCGCGTAATGGGTGGGGGAGGGGAGGGGGGGGGGGGACAGCAAGCTGCCCGAATATGAATTTTTGATATCTTTTCTCGTTTATCTTGGTGATAAATAACACTTTCACAAAAAACATATAATGCTCAAATTTTTGCTCGCTCGTTTCGCTCACAAGCAGAATTGTGAACTAGAAAATTACCTTTTCGGGCAAGAGGCTTTAGCCCCCCCCCCCCCCGATGAAAATGTCAAAAAAATGTATATCTTAAAAACGGGGAATGTTGATATCGAACAAGAGACGTGAAGTGAGCTTGCACCCCTTTCCAATTTTTTTTTCCTGCTTCTAGGTACCCGTATCGTGCTTCTTATATGACCTTGTCAGTATTGGTATGTTGAGTTGAAAAAACGGTCTGCGCATTTTTCAAATTTCCGTCCCCCCCCCCCCCCTTCAATTGGAAAATTCTGGATCCGCGCCAGGGCGTACTGATGGGGGGGGGGGGGCTCGGGGGATCGGTAGATACTGGGCTTAGGTCCAATTGTCAGGTCCAATTCCGCTCAGTAATTTGTAGGTCCATAAGTCCTAATAAAAATTACTTTCTACAAAAACATTATTGTCGTATAAAAAATTACTAGTTTCTTAAATAGCAAGCTAAAATGGATAATGGGCCTGCTTGGCGTACTTAATATCTCAGTGGCGTAGCCTGGATAAGATCAGTCGGGGGCAGGGTGGTGGGGCAAGATTTCCAACAAGGAGGAAAATTTACGATAGGATTATGTACATGTGTGTTATGTTTTACTTTTTTTTCGTCACCACATGAGCGGGGGTTGGCTCTATATAATTATCAAAGATAACAGATAAAATATAATTACTTTAAAAAGAGACAACTATTCAGGGCTATATATCCCCCCCCCCCCTACAGGACGGAACGTAGCCGAGAAGGGGGGGGGGGGCGTATTATGAATAGCGAACCTCATTTCGTATCATGAATAGCGACCGTCTACTCCTATTATGAATAGCGACCCTCATTTCTTTTTATATGAATAGCGACCCTAATTTCGTATTATGAATAGCGACCCTTATTTCTTATTATGAATAGCAACCCTCTACTCCTATTATAAATATCGACCGTCATTTCTTATTATGAATAGCGACCCTCAGTTCGTATTATGAATAGCAACCCTCTACTCCTATTATGAATAGCGACCCTCATTTCTTATTATGAATAGCGACCCTCATTTCGTATTATGAATAGCAACCCTCATTTCATATTATGAATAGCGACCCTTATTTCTTATTATGAATAGCGACCCCTACTCCTTTTATGAATAGCGACCCTCTACTCCTATTATGAATAGCGACCATCTTCTTCTATTATGAATAGCGACCCTCATTTATTATTATGAATAGCGACCCTCTACTCCTATTATGAATAGCGACCCTCTTCTTCTATTATGAATAGCGACCCACTTCTCCTTTTATGAATAGCGACCCTATTCTCCTATTATGAATAGCGACCCTCTTCTTCTATTATGAATAGCGACCCTCTTCTCCTATTATGAATAGCGACCCTCATTTCTTATTATGAATAGCGACCATCTACTCCTATTATGAATAGCGACCCTCTACTCCTATTATGAATAGCGACCCTCTTCTTCTATTATGAATAGCGACCTCTTCTCATATTATGAATAGCGACCCTCATTTCTTTTTATGAATAGCGACCCTCTACTCCTATTATGAATAGCGACCCTCTTCTCCTATTATGAATAGCGACCCTCATTTCTTATTATGAATAGCGACCCTCTTCTTCTATTATGAATAGCGACCCTCTTCTCCTTTTATGAATAGCGACCCTCATTTCTTATTATGAATAATGACCCTTATGAATAATAACCCTTATGAATAACGACCCTCATTTTGCATTATGAATAGCGACCCTCATTTCGTATTATGAATAGCGACCCTCATTTCGTATTATGAATAGCGACCCTCTTTCTGTGTTATGAATACCGACCCTTTTGTAATATTATGAATAGGGACCCTTATGAATAACGACCCCGATTTCCTATTATGAATAGCGACCCTCTTCTAATATTATGAATACCGACCCTCTTCTTTGATTATGAATAGCGGTCCTTATGAATAATGACCCTTATGAATAATGACCCTTTTCTCCAATTATGAAAAGCAAACCTTATGAATAGCGGTCCTTATGAATAATGGACCTTATGAATAGCGGACCTTATGAATAGCGGTCCTTATGAATAGCGACATTGACCTGTTCAGTGGATCGTGGAACATATCTCTTTGTATTTGACAACACAATGGGCGGGTTTTCCCTCTCCGTTCCCCCTATCGATCCCATGCCTAGGTCAGCGTTTTTCTATCATGGTGCCGCTGCTCACTGGGATGTCGCAGCACGCCTTTGAGGTGCCGTGATATATATTTAGTTTTATAACAAATATTCAGATCCACCTCGATTGAGTTAACACCATTATTAAATTAAATTTCTGTAGGAAATACAATTCTAAGGATAATAAAATGTCTCGCTTCCTCGGTCGCTTCGATATCTCGCAACATTTATAAACATAATTTCAGACATTTTCCAAGGAGAGGCGTCCCCCGTCCCCATGAACAGTTGAATAACTGTCTCTACATTTCATTCTTTTCTTTTCTTTCTTATCTTCTTTCTTTCTATTAACGTCAAGTAATTTATATATATATTACAATTGACATTGTTATGGTTGCCCCCTTTTAACAGCGTCGCGTGTAGTAGGACTCCCCTCTTTTATCTGCTATTCCCGTTTAAACCCAACATTCCTTTTTAGGACTAAACCGCGAACCACCATGCAAAACCTAAAATTCATTAATCACTTTAGCTATAAAATATAACCCTGTTCTCAAAGAGATAAGCAGCACCCCAAAAGATATTGGCATATGATATTACTATTACTGTTAGTATTTGACATTAGTTGGGCAAATCCGAATATACATCAGAGATGACGGCATTTTGAGAAGAGATACATATTACGAAACAGCAATAGTCTAACTCCCTAATGTTATTTGATATAGGAACGTTTCTTAGTAAATGTTTCTCATCACTGCCCCAAAACTGCCCCCCCCCAACTTAACTCCTCGCTCGGGCAAACACACACACACACGCACACACACACATGCACAAACGTACTTGCCCAAACTCACGACCCACACGCACATTCATACAAACACACACACGCCCAAACACACATCATCATCACCATCTCAGGGGGTGAGGCAATGCTCTCTTAACCGGGAGGTTCCGGGTTCGAAACCCGGTCGGGGGTGCTAGGGGTCTTATAGGTAGAGCATTAATCCAATGTCAATATCAAATCCCTCGAAGAGGGCTTGAAGCCTTCGGTCCCCCGGTTTCTAACTTACAAGCATACACATGCTTTCTTTAATAGGTCACGATGTACTTTTTGCTTCCCCACCGCATGCACATAAGTATTCATTAGATAATGTTGTATATCACAATTCTGACTAGGCGTTCCAAGTTTGCCCCAGTTAGGATATAATGATCATTTGAATTGTGAACAATAAGGACATTCATATTTCAAGGTGAAAAGTTGTTGGGGTATGGGGTATTGTTGCCTTGTATCTCTATTATCCTAATATTCTTTGATCTGACGGATACGCTGTTTCACTCAAACGATCTTTCGCCCCCAGGCCATCAGAATTCCCCACGTTGACAGCAATCAACTTTAATATCGTGAGAAAAGTAGCTAGCTAGACATTTTCGTCGTGCCGGTTGTTGGTTTTAAACAACAGAGCATGCGCATGAGTCTCACCTCGAAAGCATTCATGTAACTGTCATAAAGTTCACCCACATCCAATACTGGGATGTCGGTGAACTTCGACTTCTGACAGTTTCGTAAACAAGTTGCCCTTGGTTGGCCCGGACCCCCCACTCCGGGGTCGGAATGACCGCATGCGTGTTGCCAAAATGTCCGGTAAAGGGGTACTTTTCGTGCGACAAAGTCCGGCCCGAGAATTGTAAAAAAAAGGGGTGTATTTGACTTTTCACCCGGAGATTTCTTTAAAAAGGGGGTGTTTTTTCTTTTTTTCTCTAATCTCTTTGGACTACTGAGAAATTATTCCGAAATTGGGGGGTACATTGAGCATTTTTTTGGATTTAGGGGGGTCTCCAAGGCAGGAAAAGCCCGCGAAAAGCCCGCGAAAAGCCCGCGAAGGGGGGTTCGGAAATGCTGGCAGTCCTCAGATAGGGGGTGCTTTCAAAAAGAGGGAACAAGCATATGCGTACCCTAAATAACACTGAGTGTAGGGGGGGGGGGGGTTGGCTGGTAAATAAACCAAAGAGCAATAAGCATAGGAAGGCTCCAATCGGTGTGTGGTTATCATCAACAGAGCGTCAACAAACACAAATATTTCATGTCGTCTTTAGCCAAGAATTGGTCGATTTGGCGGTGTGACTGGTGTATTTTGAGTTGGTACGATAACATTTACAAAAGATTAATTTTGTATCACTTTACACTCGTGAAGTACCATGAACTCATATGCACATTTGTTTCTAAATGTGAACGAGCCCAAACAATTATACTATGAATTTGTTAATATTATACTTAATAATCAACACTCTAGATATAAAATGAAGAATGAAGTGTGAGGGTACCCCGCTGCCGCATACATAAATACAATTAAACCATTATTTGCGGACACCTCGATGCACAAATATGATAATATTCGGGCATTCTCTAGAAATCTCCTGTTTTCTTAATGTTGCAAGTGAGTAAAGAGGACGAGCATGGTCAAGTTGTAATTTCGATAGAAAAGATACAATATAAATTCTGGCACCTCGTTGCTCAAATATGGATCTAGTCAGGCACTTCAATGCCTTAAACCGTCATTTTTCCAAAGGTTGCGAGCAAGCCAGCGAAGCGAGTGAGAAAGAAATACAGTTTCTTATCTATTAAATGCTACTTCCTCATGAAATAGTATGTACTCTAGCAGTTTCTGATATTGGGTTTCATGAAATCGACGTTATTCCAAAATAATAACATTTGTTTAATTACTTCCTTTAACTCTCTCACAGCACCCCTATAGATATCTTGCGACACCATGGTCGAAAAAACGCTACTCTATGACAATGCACGTATTTGTACAAGGACAATGTCAGTTAACCACATTTGTAAGCCTATCATTGTGCAATGAATCATAACTCACAAACTGTGAGAGAATATACAAAGATAAGATGAATCGATCATTAAATATAAATTTAGTCAATATCAGAACAAATACTCCGTTCTAATCATGACTTTCACCTTTCTCGCATTAGTATTTCTATTTAGTAGAAAACATGCACATGAATATTTTTTTTTTACAATGCAAAGGCATTTGTACATGCATCACAGTGGCTCAAACTAAGGCTAGATTCAATTGCGACAAAGATTTGTGTTATCTCCTTCCTCCATAACTCTAGATGTATCTGAACTTTTTTTCTTCAAACAGCGATTTCAAATAATTTAGTTTAAATCTGCCCTCAAAAAAAGACAAAAAAAGACCCCCAAAAAGAGGAGGTAATGAGAATCAAATATAAATCCAAGGGATAACGCATTGTTTTGCGAGCACATTTAAAATCTCCCAAATGAAATCTCATAAACTGAGACAGTTATCTGTCGCGATTGGTGTTTAAATTATCTAACGTGATAACATTTTGGCAGCCAATCTATATGAGTCATATAATCGTTTCTTTAACATTTTCTTTAAAATGTGAAAAAGCGAGTCTTAACGTCCGGATGAGATCATAACGTAATAACTGCAGAATTACGTAAAACAATGAAGGCAAAGTCCAAGTGACTTTGTTTATGTAATATTTTCTATTTTTATTCACCATTGATCTGTACTGATAAAACGTCAAATCAACCTTTCCCAATAATTTTGTTTACTTAAGTTGAGTTTTTATTTGAGACATTTTGTATTAAAGGTACTATGTCCCATTTGCAGGCCCAAAAAATGAAAAAGTTAAATTCCAACTGCATTTGAAAGATAATACTAATTTAGAACTTCCCTAAAAAAAGGTGGGGCTTAAAAATGTCTTCAAGTGGGAAAATAACGACTATTAGTTGTCAAATCGACTTTAGGGCTATAGAGCCCAAAAGTAATAGTCTTGATTTTCAGACAATTGTACCGAATGGTCATACGTTTTATGCTGCGCAAAGATTCAATCAGTTTAATCTTGGCCATCACAAGAAGTGGGTTATTGATGTAGACAAATGCTCATGTACCCTTTACAACTCTTTTCATGTATGTTATTACCAAAGAAGAAAAAAAGCCAGTCAGTCACTAAATAGTGTCTGACAGTGAAGTCTAGCAAGTAAACGGGTTTCCTTGCATAATTTGAATATGAGGACACTGCTAACGTTTAAATTTCACAGATAGGACGTACATTACATATTCATAATTCCTGCAAACTTCTACAGAATTTGAGGTTGGCTGCAAAAGGGACATAGTACCTTTAAGCGCTATATAAAAATTAAATATTAAATATATTATTATTTGAAATTATTTATTTATACAGGACGAAAAGGCTTCCCTCAGCTATTTATTAATTATAATAGTGATTAAGTTATGATAAAACATCGATAAATCTCGGTTTCCTTTTTTCTGGGACGCACTGTATAGACAAACTGTCATTGGTTGCGGGTAATTATAATATGAAGTTTAAACTTCTACCGACCTTAAAAAATAGATATGTATTTCATTAATGTATTTGTTCGGCCTGATTCCTTTCAAAGCAAAACAATACATCTCATGATTCAAAAGATTTTTTCTTCATTTTTTGTAATCCTTATTGGCGGAATGTCATTGATAATAGGCAGAAGGCATCATTGTTACTTGGGTTTCCCAACAGGTATGACCCAGCTCTGCGGGACAATATGTATTGTTATTGTGTTAGACACCATAAAATAAAAAAGTCTTCTTTTCCCATTTGATTAGACACAAAATGACTAAACTCTCCATTTCCAGAAAATGTATGACTCAACAGGGTCTTTTCTTTTCAGAGAATCTGTAATATTATATACAACCAATCATATATTTCGAGACATGGCCAAAGGGAAAAGACACTTCGAAGAACAACATGAATTTATGACATTTGTGTACTCGACAAATGTGAGATTTGTCCGTGTCTCTACGCCTTAGTTGCATAGATGCAAACACTCATAATTTGGTCTGATTTATTCCCAACTTTCTCTATTCTGTTTTTCATATGTTTTCCAGTTTCATACAAATGAATTATTACAAGGGCTGGATTGCGCTCTTTAACAGAAGTGAAGACGCAGCCCGGTTCCGAGGCCCCTGCTTATTACCATTGCACACACATGATCATTTTACTGATACAGCAGTAAGGAATGATAAAAACAAACTTATTTCTGAATGAATCTCAGTAACCCCGTCCTTTAAAAGGCGTCAAGATGAGTCGAATTTTTAAATGATACGTCTGGTTGGAGCCAGTACTTCCTCGTACAGTTAATGCTTTTTACCTCTAAAAGCGTGGGTGTTGTTAGTGTAACAGGCAAATTATACACGTACATGATCATGTTATTTGCACAAGCTAGTAAAGATAATTTGTAAAGGAACCCGAGGTCACAAGGGGGGATTTGAATACACATTCAGCATATTGTGCACTCGCATTGAATCAATCGAAAATTGTGACGAGATTAACCATGCCCTAGGGGGCGTTTCGCAAAGCCTTTTTCAATGACAAATGACAAAAATCTATGATAAATCTGCTGATAACCAATCAAAAGAAAGGATTTCAGTAGCTTATAACAAAGACTGTCATTTGTCACTGATGTCAAGTTTTGTGAAACGGGTTCCAGAAGTCATGTTTTGCACACTAATAATCGCCCACCAGAGCATAATGTATATAGGGGCCGGGATAGAGACAGTAGGGGTCCATGGATTCAGTTTAGCACAGGTTATATTTCCGGAATGATGGGACCCCCCCCCCCCCCCCCTCCGGTGGGCAATGCGCCCCAAATGACGCCCTGATGTGAATCCTTATGTTGTTGCCGTTCTTGTGTTTTGTTTTAGTTTAGTTTTTGTTGCATAGGAGAGACCGTCAGACAGAGGAAGAAGAGGAGGAGGGGGAGGGATGAAGCGAGAGAGAGAAAGAGAGAGGGGGGAGAGGACAAAGAGAGAGAGAGAGAGAGAGAGGGGGGGGGGGAGAGGACAAAGAGAGAGAGAGAGAGAGAGAGGGGCGGTGAAAGGAATGAGACGGATAGGGGACACAACGAATAAAGGTGACAGGACCCTCTGCTGCACCCCAGTCGCGATCCTGTTTATTAATTTACATTTTATTGATTAAGCCCTCTCGTAACAGCCTATTAATTTTTTTAGAAAGCCTATTCAAACATTTTTGATCCTGAGAGGCATTAGTTTGAGTAGATTTCTCATCATTTTGAATAAGCAACTTATTGCTTTGATGCGATCAAAAATATAGGAAAGACGAAAGCAGGCTGAATCGACGTCTCATTAAAACTACGTCGGCGATATTGAGCAATCTGATTGGTAGAAAGTCTTTCGACGTCATCAATGCGACACGCTAGTCTCTTTTCGCGTGTCGCCATTGTTGTAAAAGGTAAGTGTCATAAAAGGCTGGTAAAAATCCAATTTAGAAGGTTTAATTTCATGTAATATCATAATGAGTTTTAGTTTTAATTTTGATTTACGAGTATATCAACCAATCTTGTGTAGATTTGTCAGTGGGATATTGTAATGTTAAGACTATCTAACTGGGTGTTGAAAATCTCAAAATTGACGACTGTTATTAAGCCTACAAAAATTATTATCATTGTACATCGTGTCCGCATGCCAGAACCACATGCATGTTCATTTTACCCTTAGAACACGTAGAAGTCTAATGCATCATTTAACGCGGGTATACTAAAAAAATCAAAAAAAATCGGGGAGTTTGAGTGGCTTGTATGAAAAAACCATGCACATGATGCAGGTCCTTGCATGACATTGATGTAGTCTGCTTCACACGACCTTTTTCACTAGAATATTCATCCCAGCTGAGCCGACGTTTACAACCCTAAAACAAGTCATATCTCCAGCTATCATAGATCGTCGCGGTTATCGGATTATGACGGTTCTTGTCTTAATAGTCAGATTAGATAAGATATTTAAAATTCTAGAATACTGATTTAAAAAAGGGGCTACCGAAGTAGACTTTATAGACATGACGAGGATGTGTTTTTGGTTTGTGGTCACATGTAAAAGTGTTACATAGTATTGTTCCCACAATAATTTTTTGTAAAATTTTTACCCTACAAATGTATAGAAATACTTGTATTTTATCGCGTCTGCGTAAATCTAAGAATTAAAATGTTAGACCTATTAAAGTTAGACAAATTTCGTCTAAACTCTAAACGATGAAATTTACTGGATCTTACAGAGCTAGCCTATTTGTAATATTTCGTCTGTCGTATCTTGATTCTACCGTAGACCACTATTGACCTTTTCTCCTTGTATCCTAGCTTGACAAATTTTGTCAACTGGTCTATGTGACTCACATTTGTTATTGTCAGATGCAACCACTTTATCGTCTTCACTTGTAACTTTATTTAGTAAGCGTTGAGTAGCCTACAATTGTCTGGTCATTTTGTTTCGTGGGGTATTTTATAGTTGCTTCGAGATAGATTTTTAGAATTGGCTGTTTGTGTGAAAGGAGGCAGAAGTTCATTAAGTTTAAATTTGAACTTGTAGGGGGGGAACTCATTAGTAAGAGTGTTGTGATATAATTAATGTAGTATGTGAATATAGAAAAATTCTTAAATTTGGGGGGCAAGGTAGTGAATAAGTAATTTTGGTATTTAAGGGACAAGAGGCCTTAAATTTAAAGTACTTTGCTGTACTTAAAGAGATGGTTTATTGAAATGTGGAAAATGGGTAAATTACACCTCTACAGATTGCTGAGAACATTAACAAAATGAGCAAAGTACTTTTGAAGCCCTCACTGTTGTGAGGAATAAATTAAATGCAATTTTGTTACCCTTTCCTGAACCCACTCACTTAGTGAATTGCCGGCGTTATTTTACATGCGAAACGATGACGTCACAATATGAACAACCTACATCACACATTCGGGACAATGTTGGATACTCATTGCAATTTTCAGATATGGGTTAACGTTGTTTGTATATTTACCGCAAGTGGTGATATTTCCTCTTTTTTGGCATTTTGAATGAGATAGACTGAATAAATGATACTTTCTACAAATGTTTGTTTGATTTTTATATTTTTTCCCGTCACATTTGAGCATAAAAATCGGGAAAATAATCACATATTCTGAGGGCACTTCAGCGTGTATGTGTCTGATCTGGGAAGGCAAAGGACATTTTGCATGCTGACCTAACGACTCTTTTGGAGTAAAATAGGCGACAAATTTACATAGAATTGTCCAGATATTCATTATAAAAATGTGTGATGAGGCTGATTAATTTACATTTTTGATAAATTAAGTCGTATAGGACCTGATAAACCGAGAGAAACAGATCAGTCCGGTTCGCGATTCACGGCTAGCTCGAGCGCCAGGCTACGGGCTAGGCTGGCTAGCAAGCTGCGCTAGATTGTGATGCACGCATATAGAGTTCAGTGTATTGCACACATAGTACATGCACAGAGTACGCACGCACAGCTACCAGCTACGGGAAACTTGAACGCTACATCGACGATATATTCACTCGTTTTTTTGAAGTTATATACCATCTAGACTAACGTCAGATTAAGAACCAAAACCATGCTATAGAGGAGCCTTCTGGAGTATACTCAAGTATGTTTTCGTCCATATCCATATTTCCAGGGGATTTTGATGAAGGTAAACAGCGTTAGGTATAAATGGGTACGTTACTCGAGAGTCAATGCAATACATGTGAATAGCACGCAAACTGCATCTCGCACCGTCGTCAATCATTTCAGCTGAGCGGCCCGCTGTTCATATTGTGGCGTCACTTCAACAATCAGCTGACTTACGATGTTTTGGGGGCGTTGAGTGGGTTGATTTTTCGTCAAGTTCAATCAACTTTTATAAATTTCGCTCAAATGTCCAAGTTACACAAATGTAATGATTTTACTCAGTGTAATTTTTCGATTGCAATGATACCAAATTCAGTCAAGTTTGAAATCAATAAACCATCTCTTTAACATCATCACTGCACTGCCTCGACATTATACAACGCATTGGCATAAGCAAGTCGATCTTTGCACTCTCGCAAGCAAAGCCTCCTGTTCTTCAAAGCGTGAACACATACCACACGAAATTATACTAAATGATTTGGGATAAAATACTCTTTCATAAGATGTGTAATAATTTACTGTTTCAGAGATGATTTTTTTTTAATCCGCAGGGGGGGGGGGGGGGGTGTCCAGATAATTGAAATGAATTGCAAAAGGAATAGAATGGAAACTTGTTATTCCAGATCGTGTAAAACTAATTTTTATACATAATATGGATTACCCAATGTCACACAGAGGGCACCACAGTTAGTAGTCTCAACTTACAGACCAATTGTGTTACAATATACAGTCATATATGTCGTCATAGTGACACTTTAATTCTAAAAAAATGTTTACTCTTGGATGTTCATTGATCTATTTTAACATCATTACACATGTCAGATATCATAGTTCTATACGTTTTTTAATCGATTCTTCACAATGTTAACAATTTTTTTAATTGCTCCAACATACTGGCACTGGCCTTGTATGTAGTAAATAATAAAACAAAACTGCTTGTAATTTCTGTTCCCATGAAATGAGTTATATATTACTGTAAATCAAGAAACGAAAAGACTCATCCTTTCATCTGATCATTGCTTGTTTAAATGCGATTGTCAGAGGATGTGAGGATGTGTGTGTGTGTTTGTTTGTATGTGGGAGTTTTTGAAGAAAGTAAGTTTGAAATTATCACAATTAGTAGAATTGTAGAGTAGGATCTGAGACCTTTTTTTTTCCAGATACAGTATTTAATCAATATAAGCCTACTGTTTGTATATCTGTTTCGCTGTGGTTCCACTGGTGTTTTATTTTGGTGTACAAACTTAAAAATGACAGCGGCGTAAACCAAACATAATTTTCTTTAAGAATCACAAAGAGCGGGTATGCGCTCTCAATACCCTCAGTCGCTTCCATGCCGTTCGAATGGTAAATTAACAAATTATACAAGCCATTAAAGTATATGAACCCATGCATCATACAAATCAAATTTCTTGGATCCTTTTTATGTATATTTCAAATTGGTTCGTGTCATTACCGCTGACAAATAAAGCGGGCCAAGTTCATCTGCTTTACTTTAACGTACCACAACACGCGTCAATGCGCAGTGCTAACCGACATACAAACTACATAGAGGCGGCGCTCTGGGGGGCTAATGACGCATCCAGAGGGGAGGGCACAGTGCCCCTCTTTTTAAAGTACCCTCAAAGTGACCCCTTCCCCCTTATACACATCCCATTTTTCCTTTTTAACAAGCGCCCCTTGTCAGTATAAGTACCCCAAATCTTTTTTTCAATAAGTTTCCTTCTTCTTCTCATAAATGGCCCTTTTCACCTTTGGTAAATTCCCAAATTAGTTCTGATAGGTGTTCCTTCACCTTTTTGATATGTAACTTTTTTCCTTCTGACATGTATCCCTTTTACTTTTCGATAAGAGTCCATTCCCTTCTCATAAACATTCCATTTCAGTATCTCGAACCGTGTAAAAAGAGAAACGGACATTGAAATCATCCCTGATAATGTAATCACAATCAAGGCAGTATAGAGGTATAGGCTTTACTAACATTCCCAATGTCCGGAAACTTAACAAACATAAAGACTTCTTTTTTGCCTTCGTATTTAAAAGAAAGTCTTCATCAAATTAAAAAATCGTGGATATATTATGCCCTTTAAATATTGTCAAGCATAAGTCACCGAATATTTATGAAATATTGCTTGTAAACTTCTTCAATTAGCTGTTTTAAATTAACTGTAAGTACAATATTTGTTTACACAAAATGTCCGGACCTATAATGTCTGGGTATACAAAGATTTGAGGGGCACGTGGTTAAAACTGTTGTTCAAGGTGATCTCGGAACTTAATTTTGACCTGATATAAAGCAGGCAATATTTGTTTTGTATTCCGAATCTCTTTGTCCATTCCCCAAAAGAGATATATATATATATATATTAGACTATTCTATACGATAATACATAGACATTATTATAATTAATTATTTATAATTATGGTCTTATATTAATCTACTATGCAGGGCCCGCATGAAGAATTAATTCCCATGTGGGTTTCCTGTTTAACATAAAACCGAATTATTTGTTCTTTTGTACAAGAACTTGTTTCACCCAGGTCACTCTTATCAGCATCAATGCGGTTCTTATTTTAGGGCCCTTTAATTATTATCTACCCAGCTGTTGCCAGCTGCCCATTTATACGTGACCGGAGACTGAAAAATCTGGATTAATGTCTTTAATTAACTAATGTTCAAATGACGTTAGTGCCGGGCTGGGATACGAACCTTCAACCCTTGGTTTGAGAGTCAAGTTAATGGATCTCTTTACTATATCACCTCTATTATTTCCCATAGACCAGATTACTGTATATGTTTCGATTTTACTTTCGGTTTCGGTTTTACTTTCGGTTTCGGTTTTAGTTTCATTTACCAAAAAGATAATCAATATTAACAATTATGACGAAAAGTCGAACATTAATAAAGTGCATTTTGCAAATCACTAATCGAAAAAAGAAACTTTTGCTATTAATTATGTATTAAAGTTAGGAGAAAGAATTACCAGCCTTGTAAATATTATAGCCAGCATCTGACATTGATTTTGTAAAATAACAAAAAACTATACTAGATAAATTATCACACAAAATGAGACTTAATAAATTGCAATTTAGAAGCTTGCCTATACAATCTCGT
The DNA here is from genome assembly GCA_035222895.1 of Strongylocentrotus droebachiensis. Classification (NCBI taxonomy): domain Eukaryota; kingdom Metazoa; phylum Echinodermata; class Echinoidea; order Camarodonta; family Strongylocentrotidae; genus Strongylocentrotus; species Strongylocentrotus droebachiensis. The sequence continues at coordinate 203,471 of JAVYIG010002936.1, read as the reverse complement.
GCAAAAGATCGTAGATTTCAAAATTAGTTTCAACAAAATTAGGGAAATGAACATCTGATCAATGCTAAAAAATGCACAAGATGGAATTAGAAATTCCTTTGGGATCGAATAATCAATTATGTCAAGGATCTTTAAAGATCTAAATAATAAGTTTTGCACCATCAAATCATTGATCCCTATAACATGTTTAAGATCGAATTGCAAATTTCTTTATTAAGATTGAAGCATACATTATTTTTAGGATCAAGTATTAATCCTTCTAAGATCTTCTGATTGATTATTTCACGATCCAGTTATTAATTCCTACTTAGCATGCAAAAAGAGGCTACATTTGAGGATATAGGTGAGTTAAGTACATTCAGGGAAATACATTACAATCTTGATGCATATAATTATTCCAAAGTTGATCTTTTCATTGAAACCTACTGCAGTGTAATATTGGAGCGCCCTGATTTAAACACCATGTTTTAGTGATGAAACTGATACTTTCTACTTTTCCTTTCAATATTTTTGTTAAGAGACTGTGAGTCTATCCAAGTATCCTCTAATATATAGATAATCGTTTTTATTTTCATTCGATATATTTATTTCTCGCTCTGTGATCTCCTTCCATCCCAATTTTTTCTCTCACTTAAAACAACATAAACATTATAAATCGATGGATTTCGTATTATATACATTTTTAAACTCATTTCGTTATTCTCTATGTTCAATCCTTATTTATAACCTGGTTTGCAATTTTTGTTTGTTAAAGTCGTATTTTGTAATTTTCTATATTTATTTATATTTTGATGTGTTGATAAAATGTATATCCTTGTTTGTGTCATGAAGGGCCTCAACGAAAACCAGTATTTATTTGAATATCCAAGTAGAAACAGTGCATTCTAGCGGCAAAGTAAATAAATCATTCATACATCGTTGCCCATACATTTTATTTTATTATTTTTCCAACCCCTTTTTTTAAATGAACCGATTGTGACGATATGATTTATTTATGATAGATAAAGTTTGTTTCTTCTCTTTATTTGTCAAATTGAATTGATCAGTAAACTCTGTGAAGATGTACACATTATCTCCGGAATAGATCATATTGTCACTCATTTCATGAAAAGAGGTAAACAAAACAAAAGTTTTCAATTTTAAAGGCTCAAGTATATGCCCAAAGTAGAGTAATTAAATTCTAGTTTTGACGTAAATGCGACGCAATTGATTATTATGTGGCACCTCAATATCAATAAACCCTAAATACATACACACCAGATCGTAACCCTATTTAAACAACAGTACTAACGATTACAAACTAAATATTCCCCCATCCAAACTGTAATCTACCGGACAAATGTTTTACTGTGGCTGCTTCACAAACACGGAACCATGTCCCATTTTTGGTCAATAACATAATCTGTATTGACTCTTTCCAAATATCCTCATTAACATACTTCCTCCCTCATTAATTTAACGAGATGTACCTATTTGCATAGTGTATGTATTTCATGTTTTTCTTCACATTTTGTATATTTATATTAAGCGCATAGGTACTTCCTGTTTCTAACGCTTCTAAATGATCGACATTTTTATTATCATCCTTATTATTATTACTATTCTAAAGCGCAGCTTGGTTCTTTCAATGACTTTCTAATCCAAATTTAGGCAGAGGTCAAACGTGATATAATTATAAGAAATCCAGAAACATGTACTTTTTTCACAACCTTTTATTTTTGAATATTTCTACGGACCTATAATTAAATGTAACTTTATAAATGTTTAAATCATCTGCAAAATCTGTTGTATATTGTCATTTCCCCCATTATCTATTATTTATGAACATTTCTTATAATAGTAGTGAACTTTATAGACATTTTTGACTGTAGTAGTAATAGTGATAGTAGCATATAAATAACAATGATAATAAAGACAAATAATAATCATAATAATAATAATAATAATCCGCTTTTATATAACGCTCGATACATCAACGATGTCTCTAAGGGTTTTACAGAAATATTACTACCCCGGTCAACGGATTCAGACTTGCCCGCACACAATGTAAAATGTAAAAAAAAACGAATTGATTTTAAGATTTTGACATTGGTGTTCGTATGCATGCAAGGATTAGGCCCTGATTACTAACAGCAATTGATAACAGAACATCGCCCGGCAAGAAACCTCCACTCTCAGTCACAATCCTTGTTAGTTCCTCCCTTAATATCAACAAATTACCATAGTACGAGATCCTTTCAACTGGGAGCTAAAGAGTTATGGAATAAATTACTTAGTCATCTAAGCAGGTTGATAAAGTAGAAAATCCAAGAGTCTCTTAAAGACACATTTGTTTGTTTATTAATTTAGTACAATGTTATGACAAAGCAGTTATTCTTTCTCTTCTCTTCCCTCATGTCTGCCATTATCCTTTCTTTTCTTTTTTCTGAGCGAATAGGGACTTAAAATTATTTTTGTGATATGCGCGATATAAGAATGGTTTATTGTTATTATTATTAATGTACGCACATCCTCCGCTCCACGAGGAGCATTCTAGCCAGGTACGATCTTACAGACCATCACAATGCTGAATAAACTATATTAACTTTCGCATCCTACCGGGTACCCATTTAACACCTGGGTGGAGAGTGGCAAATGTAGATAAACGTCTTGCCAAATGACGTTAGTTTCGGGGGATTTGAACCCCATACCTTGTGATCTGCAGTCGGGCGGCTTATCCACTAGACCACATCATCTTCATCATCATCATTACCATTATCATTATCATTAATATTTTGTTGCTTACCTATCCCCACTTAAAAAAGGATGCTTCCGACAAATTCTTCTCACGTCCGAAGCCTTCCTCACATGCACTGATGATGCAAGTTTAACAGGTATCCAAAAAGAAAACGATCAAAATCCAAAGTCGGAAGATCAAGCGTGGTAACGCTAGATCCTGGTATAGCCCAAACCTTGAATGGGCTTCCGAATTTCAGTGCTAGCTCCAACCCTAATTTTGTATTGCGCTGAAGTTTGGAGAGTGTGCTATAATTGGCGTTAACCCCTCCCCTTTTGCATGTGCCTGGGGAAAAGGGGGCGGGTAGGGTGGTCCTAACCAGTCACCGACATTGCTCGCGTGAACATACACAGAAGCACACACAAACACACACACACACACGCACGCAGACACGCACACACACACACACACGCACAACCGTCCTTGCCCGAGCTAACAACACAACCACGTACCTCCGCACACACACACACCCTCACCATCTCAGGAGGTAAGGCAATGTTCTCTTAACCGGGAGGGTTCAGGTTCGAAACCTAGTCGAGGTGCTAGGGGCATTATAATTAGGGCATTAATCCAATGTCAATATCAAGATCCTCGAAGAGGACTTGAAGCCTTTGGTCCCCCGGTGGGTTACTTATAAGTATACACATGCTTTCTTAGGAGTCAGGTAAAACAAAGCAACAACATAACCAACACCCACATACATAAATATTCATTGCCTAATTCCTAATGTGCTTAATACTAAAGGGGGGCTTGCCAAATCGCTGATGACGTATTTTTGCTTTCCTCGCCGCATACACATCGGTATTCATGAGGTTCTATTGTATCTCACAATTCTGACTAGGCGTTCCCAGTTTGCCCCAGTTTATCTTAGTAGATAATAATCATTTGAATTTTGAAGAATTACGTCATTCATATTTCAAGCTGACAAGGTTAGGGGTATGGGGTATGGTTTCCTTGTATCAACATTATCCGAACATTCTTTTGATCTGAAAAAACCCAGAATTAAATGAACTTTTGCCCCAAGGTCATAATGTCTCGTTCATACAACAATCTACTTTAATGTCTGGAGGGATAAAGGGCTAGCTAGCGCGATTCTAGATAAAGACTCCGCTCATTAGTCCCCCCCCCCCCCCCCTAGCCTCTTGTCGATGCCCTCGCGCTGTTGGAGTCTCTAAATTCTGACGAGCGAAGCGAGTCAGAGAAACCGAGGCGCTTTGCGCTGAGGGCCTCTTGACAAGTGATCTGAATTTCTTATGTTTTACATTGTTTGGCGAATATTCCGACCCAGCAGAGTTCGGTGAAAGTCATCCAATCAGAGAGAGCTACTATGACGTAATATCTACCGCTCTGTGCGAATTCCCTCCATGAGAACGAGACTGGCCGCCTAGTTGTAGTCTGCAAGCACAAACCCTGGTCAGTCGTAAAAGAGAGTGTGCACTATAAGACTACCATATGCCACGTACTATAGCTGCTCCTGACCTATATTGGTACAACCAGTAGGTACCAGTAGATAGCTGGGCTAGGCTTCTCTCAAGGCACAATGATTTTTTGATAAAGTGTCAAATTAGGGTTTGTGCTTGCAGACTAGCCTAGTTGGGCAATCCCGAACACACGCGTACACACACACAATCGCTGCGGTCTAGACATGCATAATTCAGTAGGAAATCGGGTCTCATGAATATATAATTCAGATCACTTGTCAAGAGGCCCTCAGCGCAAAGCGCCTCGGTTTCTCTGACTCGCTTCGCTCGTCAGAATTTAGAGACTCCAACAGCGCGAGGGCATCGACAAGAGGCTACCCCCCCTAAAAGCATTCCTTGAGATTTGTCTGGGCATTGAGCTGCTACATGTATCATGTATTTTAGAATGAAATGACATGTTACTCGTGGTCGAGTGGTTTAAGGCGCTTGACTGGGGATGCGAAGGTCGAGGGTTCGAATCCCGACACGGCACTAATATCCTTTGGCAAGATATTAACCTGCACTTGCTAATTTCCATCCAGGTGTTCAATGGGTACCCGGTAGGATGCGACCGTCATTGTTGGTCAAACAGTTTTTGAGCGTCATGTAACGCCTGGCTGGAATGCTCCCCAGGGAGTGGAGATTGTGCACACAGTGTGTGTGGGCAAGCACTGGATCCAATGACCGGGGTAATAGTATATTTGTAAAGCACTTAGATACATTTGTATTAAGCGCTATATAAAAGCTAAATATTATTATTGTAATTTTCTACACACACTAATGATATGTTGCTGTTATCTGTTTTTTCTTCTGAAATTCGTTGTTAATAAAAGTACGTTGTCCCAGTTGCAGGTAAAAAATGGAAATATGAAAAATATTGAAGACAGTACTTATATAGAACTTCCCTCAAAACGAAAGGGTTAATTTGAAATGGCTTTTTGTGGGAAAAACGACCATTAGTTGTCGAATCAACATTGATTGCAATCACCTAAGTAATAGTCTGATTTTCGAAACCTTGTTCCGAATGGTCGTACGTTATGTGCTGCACAACGATTCAATCAGTTTAGTTATGGCCATTACACGTAGTGGTTTATTAATATAGACAAATGCTCATATACCTGTTATAGCTCATGTTATGTATGTTATTACCAAAGAAAAAGAAGAAGTCAGTCAGTCATTCAATAGTGTCTGACAGGGAAGTCTAGAAGGTAAACGGGTTTCCTTGCATGGTGATAATACTAGGAAACTGCTATATTCGTTTAAACTTCACAGGTAGGACATACATGATATATTCGGAATTCGTGCAAAGTTCTTACAGAATTTGAGTATCTTTATAACATTATTTGTCTATGAAATTCAGAAAGATTAAGATTGTAGGAAATGATCACACATCTATTTGTATTTATTGTAGGATAATTGTATTTACTTTCTTATAATAGCCATGTTTTCCCAAATGAAATGAAAAAGGCTCTTTATGTTTATACTCGTAATGTCATAATATATTGCTTGTTTTATTCATAAATATTTCATAGTTCCTTCAATAGGTATTCATATCGCATACATACTGCACTGAGTGCACTCAAGAATGATAATAATAATAATATTGATATCGATAATGATAATAGTAATAATAATTACAATGTAATATTGTTTAAGTATAATTACTTTGGATATAGGAACAAATATTGTCAATAATGTAGATTCAGAGACAATATGTTTATTTTCTCTGTATACTCGTTTTTATGTTTGTATGTATCATGTCAAATGTACATTTGTATCTATTTTCTCTGTGAATAATGCATGTTAACACAACGGATTTCCTTTTGGACCAATACAATTTGAATTGATTTGAATTAATTATCAAAACGTTATATATCATGAACAAGCTTTGAAACGGGAGTTGTTGTAGTGATTTCTTAATTTTACAGACAAAAATAAACTACCGAAGTGCCAAAGGACACATTCGCTCGTCGTCCAGGGAAGCGTTTCACAAAACTTGTCATCAGTGCCAAATGACAATTTGTGTTATAAGCTACTGAAATCCTTGCTTCTGATTGGTTATCAGCAGATTTTTCACTGGTTTTTATTATTTGTCATTGAAAAAAGGCTTTGTGAAACGCCCCCAGGTTGTTGGGTTCTTAACAACAGAGCATGTGCACGGGTTTCACCTCAATATCATTCAAGCAACGGGCTGGAGCAAGACGAATGCAGTGTTATATTGTAGTCACACCGACAAAACCGACAACGGGATATTTTATTTCACTACACCGTCATAAGTATAAGTTCGCCGACATCCCATTACAACGCGGATATTATAACTAACATGTATTTCACTGGGATGTCGGTAAACCTGTACTTTGTGAAACAATGCCCTGGTTACATCAAAGAGCGATAAGTGTAGAAAGGTGCGCTCGGGGTGTCGATATCCTCAGGGGACCGACGACAGAGGGGAAAATATTACATTACGTCTATGGCCAAGAATCGATCAGTTTGGCGGTGTGACTGAGGTATTTGGGCTGGTATACGCTGCCTACACTTCGATACTCTATGGCAGCGTTTTTCAACATTTCTTTAGCCAAGGCAACATTTTATGAAAAAACAAAAAAACATTTACATGATATTTACAGAAGATTGATATTTACAGAACATCACTTTGACACCCCTCAGGTGCCTCACGAATATTAGGATAAAATTATCTGGAATTATCCGTTTTCTTTATGTTGCGAGTGAGTAAAGAGGACGAGCATGGTAAAGTTGTAATTTCGATAGAAGAGATATAATATAAATTCTGTTACCTCGTTGCTCAAATATGGAGGTATCAGGCACTTTAATTGCGCTCTGTAAGTTTACACTATTATAATAATAATTATTATTAAATCGTCATTTTTGTAAAGGTTGTGAGTAAACCGCAATGACTTTGGGGACGGTCATATGTTTTGTACACAAATTTCTTCATACTTTTTTGCTATTTTTGATTGACTCGTGTACAAAAGTTTTGGCATAGTTTTGTTCGAGAAAAACCCGACTTGTGTCTATGGGATTTTGACATTTTGAATTTTACTTAAAAAATTATTCATTATCCTCTGGATTTTTGTTTTTTTTCAAGCAAAAAGTGACCTATAACACGTATTTCTAAGGTATGTTTGACGTTTTGAATATTGGATAGGTATTTTTCTTTTAGGACTTAGATTTAAAAATAAAAAAGTGACTTATTACACGTGTGTCAATGGGATTTCGACTCTTTGACTTTCTTTCTATACTTTGTGTTTGACTCTCTGAGGAAGGTTTCAACGCCGTTGGAAGTTGGACCAATGTCTATTGTTCGATCACATAAATAAAGGAACAAAGGGTCTGTGTATTTACTCATACTGTGATTCTCGCCTGGCAACACGAGGAAGCGTATTGTAGCCTATTTGTACGGGGTATTGATTTGTTATAGGTCTAGTGTCTTTTGTACTTGAATTACCTCTTTTCAGCAATAGTACTGTTGTTTCTTATTGATCGTGCATTGACTGTATGACCCTCTCACAAGACTTTCGACAACTGAAGCTTGTTTTACTCTGACCTGTTCATATCGCCGAGTTCTTTTCACTTTCCCACATCACTTTGATATATTCATAGCAGTGTTTGAACTCTCTCAAAACATCATTCTGGACTTACTTTGTATATGTATGTTGTACGACTATTCTGACGTAGAATACACACATCAATGAAATAAAACACAAACATTTTACTTTATTTTAATTCATTTTTTCCGTTTTAATGTGAACAACTTCATGCAAAACACGTTTAAATACAAAGATAACAATTACAATTTAGTTATGTTACAAGAGAGCAGAGATAAAATATAAACAAATATTTTCAATTATAATTTTGTTTTTGGACCCGTGCAGGTATGCAAGTTTAAACTATAAAAAAAGGTAGATTGATGTGCAACATGTTGAAATAGAGTAAATTTGTCATCTATATTATTACGGTTGTCTACGAATTATTCTTTGTCAATGTGATATCAAGACGATGTCAAGCCTTAGTTGTCGCTTCCCTCTGCACCCTCCGTATATTCTTCTCTATCATCGTCATTCTCATCCTGATACTGGAATAAACCCTCGAATTGTGTACCGTGTCTTGCTAAAACTGTTTGCACGGCTTTCCGAAAATTCATGCCATTTTCTACTTTTTCCGTGAGATCAGACATAATTACATGATTGATGTTGATGTCAGCTCCTCCAAGGTTCACGTTCTGCTGCAAGAACTTGGAGTAAAGATCGAAACAAGTGCGTTTGACGGCCCATGGAACTTTCACGTGAGCCTTTTCTTTAGCTTCTTCTTCGTCCATTCCCTCGGAGATATATTTTTGGTATTTTTCGTCCCTGAGGTCATCGGTGGTTGCCATGGCCTGTTCTTACCATTCTTGATATGCAAGATTGTCCTCAAGTTCTTTCATGTGTCTGTCTCTCCTACGGTAAGCACCCGTAACCTTGGAGTCTACTTCGACCAGTCCATGAAAATGGAAAGGCACATTTCACAGGTAAATGTAGGTCAGACTGCTTACCACCAGCTTCCTAACATTGCAGCCACTATACCATTGCTTACGAGGATGGTAGCAGAAAGCCTTATCCATTTACTCATTTCCTCTAGACTTGATTTATGTAACAGTCTTCTAGCTGGCCTTCCTTCTGCAACCTTGAACAGACTTCAAGCAGTACAGAATGCAGCAGCACGTTTGCTTACTGGGCTGAGGAAGCATGATCACATCTCTCCTGTCCTGGCTGAGCTAAATTGGCTTCCTGTCAAGAGCAGAATTGAATTCAATTCATGGTCAGCCCCCAGCATATGTGACATCTTTAATCGAGCGGCGTCATCTTCGCCCTGGACTTCATCTGGCCTTACTCTCCAGATGCCCATTACTCATCTCAAGGGATATGGAGACCGGGCATTTTCCTCTATTGCTCCTAGTCTGTGGAATTCCCTCCCATCATCTATTCGCGAATCGACAACCTGGACCACTTCAAAGCTTCACTAAAAACTCACATCTTCCTTCAGATATTTAAATGCTAATTTTATTGGAGGAGCTCGCGCCTTTGAATGTTTTTTGAAACTGATATATGGCGCCATACAAATGCTGTTCATCATCATCATCGTCTCTGACTTTATGAAAAGAAATTCGTGTACAAAACCTATGGCCGTCCCAAAACCCACTGTGGTAACTACTGCTTTGATCGATCTAGCGAAGCGAGCGAGAAAGAAACACATTTAATTATCTATTAAAGGTACGAAGTGCCATTTGCAAGCCAAACAAATGAAAAGGTAAAATTCCAACGGTATTTGAACTAATTTAGAACTTCCCTCAAAACGAAAGGGCTTAAAGGTGGCTTTTAGTGGGAAAATATCGACAATTAGTTGTCGAATCGACTTAAGGGATTGCAATAATATAAGTAATGGTCTGACTTTCAGACCCTTTTACCGAATGGTCGTTCGTTTTGTGCTACACAAATTTTCAATCAGTTTAATTTTGGCCATTACAAGTGGTGGGTTATTGATTTAGACAAATGCTCATGTACCTGTTATTGCTCATTTGATGGTTGTTATTACCAAAGAAAAAAAAAACGGGTTTCCTTGTATAATTTGAATACTAGGACATTGCTAGTGTTTAAGTTTCACAGTTAGGACATACATGACATAGTCATAATCCCTGCAAAGTTCTACATAATTTGATGTTAGCTGCAAAAGGGACATAGTATATTTAAATGCTAGTTCCTCATTAAAGAGTATGTACTAATATTTGGGTATCATGAAGTCGACGATATTCCAAAATGATGACATCAAACAAAAATCCTTAAATTCTCCCACTGCACCCCTAAAGATATCTTGTGACACACCAGTTGAAAATGCTGCTCTTTGGCGATGCACGTACATGTATTTGCACAAGGAGAATTAATGTCAGTAACCCGCATCCACCAGCCTACCACGGTTCAAGGCAGGTTTAATTGTGCAATGATACATACCATGCAAACTGTAAGAGAACAAACTTCCCGTACTATCATGTCTGTAACCTTACCTGTATTAGTATTTGTATTTATTACAATAATTGTATTCACATGGTAAATCAACATTTTGTTTTACAATTTCAATTAAATTCAAAGTTTATTCAGCACTCTTCATAAAAACATTTAAAACATAGAAATAGAGAATGGAATGATAAAAAACAAGATAGTGATAACAAATAACAATGGCAATTCATGAGAGTATTTGGGATAGGCAGAAAGGAGGGATTCCTTTTATGAAAGCCTACCCCTAAAACACACACATGCAGGAAGAAAGAAGAAAAAAAGGAACAGAACAAAAAAAAAAAAAACTTACTAAAACATACTTTCATGTACAATCAGAGTAAACGAAACTGTCAAACTTGCCCATGCTCTTAATACTGATTATTATACTTATCTAACAGGAATTGTTTAAATTAAATTTTAAAAAGATTGAAAGTTTGGCATTTAATAATTTCCTGAGGTATATTATTCCATATTAATAGTCCTTTATAAAATAGTGAATTTTTCATACAAGTCGTTCTAATCTTGGGGAAGTGATAATTTAGGGCATTTCTAGTATTAAAAATACATAGGCATGATGTGAGGCATTTGTACATGCACCATAGCGGTTAAAAATAAAGTTAGATTCAATTGCGACAGAGATTTGTGTTATCTCGTTCTTCCCATGTCTCTAGATGTATCTGAATTTCATTTCAAAACAGAGATATCAATTTTTTGTTTAAATCTCCCCCCCCCCCAAAAAAAAAAAAAAAAAAAATAAAAGAAAAAGAAAACAAGGAGGAGATAATGAGAATCGAATATAAACCCAAGAGATTAACACAAAGTTTGTGAAGCAAATTTAAGCCCCCAAATGAAATCTAATAAACTGAAATAATACTCAGTCGTGATTTGTGTTCAAACTATCTAACGTGACCAAAATGTTGGGAGACAATTAATGAAAACTCATATGATCCTTTCTTGTGTTTTGATTGTGTCAAGCGAGTTGTAACGCCCGGATGAGATCTTTGGAGCGTTCTAACAGCAACGAGACGTGAAACAATGAAGGCCAAGCCCAAGTGACTTTGTTTATCGAATATTTTCTATTTTTATTCACTATTTGGAAGTGAGCTGTTCTGAAAAAACGTCAATTCGATCTTTCCAAATAATTTCTTTCACTTAATTTGATTTTTTAATTTGAATGTATTTATTTATAGTGGCCTAATAGGTTGCCCTCAGCCGAGAGCCGTTATTTCAGTTAAAGTGACTCGATAACATTGTTGAAGGTTGATGAAAATACTGCGTACGGTAGTTTTTGAATGAAATTTTACTCAATATATTCCTTCTACTGTACTAACCCTCTAACATGCATCAAATCCTGAACAATTCTCAAACCACAAAGATATTTATGGTTTTCTTTGAACTTGAAGGCATCACTGTGCAACACCCTCTAACGATTTTATTACAAAATATAAATATCATACAAAACAGGAAAAATGTAAATCAACATTTTGTTTTCATTTTTTGGTCTTTTTCACATGACACTCCGAAGAAAAGATATATAGAAAACTGTCATTGGTTGGGGTAATTATGATATGTAGTTACAGCTTCTACCATACTTCTACCGACTTTGAAAAAGAGATATGTATTTCTTAAATGTATTTGTTCGGTCTGATTCGTTTCAAAGCAAAACAATATATCATAATTCAATTTTTTTCCCGGGCTCGTTTTTTGTTAGGATTGGCTTCCTTTTAAACTGAGTAGTCTGCTAAAAAGGGTGAAATTTTGTTTAATTCCTCCACTATGATACGAAATGCAACATAAATCACGCTTATGTAGTACATACAACATATGTTTTAACTTCATTAAAACTTCACTTTCTATGTAAAAAGAAATCTTTTGATTTTTTTATTGACAAGACGATTTTTTAAAAACAAATTTATCTACATGTTACACTGATAAAACACAGTTTCATTTCTGAATTTGTTATTATATACTAAATTGTATTCCTGTTTTGTGTATAAACATTAATTGTAGCAAGGTATTTTACTGTTAACCATAATTCCTTCTTCTTTCTTTCTTTCTTTCTTTCTTTCATTATTGTGTTTTCTCCTCCTTTTAATTTGTCTTCTTTCTTTCTGTACTTCTTCTTTATATTTCTTTTATCACATCAATTCAATTACTGAATGTCAAATCGTGTTTTTCGTTGCCTTTTTACATTGTGCCATTTGCATGAATTTTATATGTTGCAGTTGTATTTATGAAATCAAGATGAGTCAGCTTTTAGCTTTGATTTGGAATTTTATATCAATAAACCTCGGCGATTCAATTCAATTGTATAAAAAAATCCATTTGTCACTATCATGAGGCGCTGCAGAACATTAATGAGGTGGGGTGAGGATTTGGGCATTCAAACGAGCATTCAGGTATTTACCGTTAAAGGGAACTCCAATTTTAATAGTAAACTACTCTAAAAGGAAACAGAAATAACCAGATAATCAGATTGGTGAAAGTTGACAAAAATGTTATGATATTTGAAAGTTGTAATCCCAATACGTATAGGCACTTCACTTCCCATTTGTTCCAACACAAAATGACTAAACTTCCAAAATGTATGACTCAGGAGGGTCTTTTCTTGTTAGGGAACCTCTTTATCAATATATGCAACCCACCATATATTTTGAGACATGCCCCAAGGGAGAAGATTCTTCGAAGAAAAACTAAAGTTTATGACATGTTTGTAATCGAAAAATGGGACAGTTGTCCGTGTCACTACGTCACAATCCAGCAACAAAATGAGTAATTTACGATTCGTATAGGTTCAAACAGTCATAATATGGTCCCATTTATTTCAAACTTTCTCCATTCTGTTTTGTTTAATTTTTTTTTTCTTCAAATTTCATACATATAAAACTATAAAAAGGGTTGGATTACACTCTTTAACAGAAGTGAGGACGCAACCAGGTTACGAGGCCCCTGCTTGTGCATCGCACACACATGACCAATTCACTGATACAGCAGTAAGGAATGATAAAAACAAACTTATTTCTGAATTCATTTGTTCTTATCTAACCACATATCAGTGATTGCCCTTTATGAGGCGTCACGATGAATTGAATTTTAAACAATAAGTCTGGTTTGAGCCAGTAGGGCGTTAGATTCAGTTTCTCGTACAGTTAATGCCTTTCTGTCTCTGAAGGCGTGGGTGTTATAAAAACAGACAATTGTACACGCACATACATGGTCATGTTTCCGTTCGATAAAGAAGTTATTTGCGCAAACAAGTAAAAAATAATTTGTAAAAGATGGTTCGATTTAAAAGAGAGAGAGAGGGGGGGGGGGGGGGGGTGATGATACATTCAGCATATTGTGCACTCGCATTCAATCAACCAAAGAATATCTTTTCAAAAAGATCTGTGACATGAGTAACCATGCGGTTAATGACAATGCGTTTGAAATATCGTGCGATGTTTTGTACAAATATCAGCGTCCATCAATCACAGCACAATTAATGTAATATGTAGGGGCCGGGGGTAAAAGGAGGTGAGAGGTACAGGGGTAGCAGGGGTTATCGCTTGGCAAATATGGGAACCCCCGGTGGACAATGCGCCTCAAATAATGCTCTGTGGTTCCTTCTGTTGTTGGTGTACGTGTTTCTTCTTCATATGAGAGACCGACAGAAAGAAGGAAGATGGGATGAGGGGAGGAAGGAAGAGAGAGAGAGAGAGAGAGAGAGAGAGAGAAGAAGAAGAAATATATATATAGAGAGAGAGAGTGGGGGAGGAATAGAGAGAGAGAGGAGAGAGAAGGAGAAATAGAGAGAGAGAGAGTTGGGGAGGAATAACGAGAGATAGAGAGAGAGAGAGAGAGAGAGGGGGGGGGGGGGAGTGGGAGGGAGAAAGAGAGAGGGGGGAAAGGAGAAATAGAGAGAGAGAGAGAAAGGGGGGAGTGGGAGTGGGAGAGAGAGAGGAAAAGGGACAGGGGGAGATTATAGAGAGAGGGATGAAAGGGAAGAAAGGGACAGGGAAAAACAACGAATAAAGATGACAGGACCCATTGCCGCGCCCCAGTGGTAAAACTGTTTATCAATTTCTATTTCATTAATTAAGGTAGTATGATTTTGACATGCCCCTGCTCTCTTTCACATTTTCGAACCTGCCCCTATCTCTCTCTCTTTTCTTTCTCTCTCTCTGTCTTGTTCCTTCTATACAAATATTGTAGCTTGATCAAACTCTAAGAACCAAGTTCGAGCTTGTTTTTCTTTTTTTAATAGCTGTGTTCACAATTATCTTCAAATTAGTACTTATACCTTTTTCAAACATTTCAAAACAGACTCGCATCAAGAATTAGTACAAAGTTGTTTATCAGGTTTATTTAAACGTATATGAAATTAAGAATACTATATAAATGTATTTGATTACACAACATTTTTATTTAAACAATTAATAAGGGTCATCTGCTTTGGTTCCTCATAGATTGCTTTTCAGTGCGTATGTGTCACAATTATTACAAATTATATAGCTCTTTTTGTCAAACGTTAACGATGGACAATTTTATAAAATCTATGTTAGACGAAAACGACAAGTCTTTAAAAAAAAGACATTGTGAAAAAATGTGGGGAAGTAGTCCCAGAATTCATAACCTTCGTCTCCGAATATGGAATTATGGAATCAAAAGTAGATTGTGTAAATCAATGTTCAGCCCAAGCTAAAAATCGCCAATTCGAATGAAAATTTGATAAATGAAAGTAACCATAACCACAACCTGAAGTCTGTGTTCAGTCTTATCAAATATAGATTAACACGTAGGGAAGGATGTACATAATGATTGTCA
The DNA here is from genome assembly GCA_035222895.1 of Strongylocentrotus droebachiensis. Taxonomy (NCBI): domain Eukaryota; kingdom Metazoa; phylum Echinodermata; class Echinoidea; order Camarodonta; family Strongylocentrotidae; genus Strongylocentrotus; species Strongylocentrotus droebachiensis. The sequence goes on along the minus strand of JAVYIG010002936.1, from coordinate 188,379 downwards.
TAAAGATTACACCGATGGGTGTCGACGTTCTCAAATAATGACAGGCTTTTATTTCAGTTGAAGTTTTGGAACCCTGAGCGTTGTCCTATACTCTTAAAAATGATTCTAACGCGCACCCTAAACAATATATATTAACAACATTTTAAACTTTTCCCCAATATTGAGTAAAACGAGAACTTGCATGTTTGTTAGGCGACATCGTATGAGGTATTGAATTAATTGTTAACTTTTATTATCTTCTCATTGTCGATACAATGCAGCAAACATTTCGATCGGAGCTTTATGGACAGCATTATAAGAATATATTTTTTGCCTTTAGTCCAAAGCCAATTGGGTACCAACGATTAACAGCAAACGACATAACAATAACATCGAATTTATAAATCATTGATGTGAACATGTAAGTTCGTTTACGACCTGATAAATGGTGTGGGTGAATATTCATTCGGCATAGTGTGCACCCACTTTGAATCAGCCAAAGAATATATTTTCAAAAAGATTATGTGACATGATTAACCATGCGGTTAATGATAATATCGTTTTAAAGAGCGTGCGATGTTTTGACAAATATTAGCGTCCATCAATCAGAGCACAACGGAATATGTAGGGGGCGGGACAGAAGGAGAGAGAGAGGGAGAGAGGGAGAGAGAGAGAGAGATAGAGAGGAGACGTACATGTGGTAGCAGGAGTAGGGGTCGATGGATTTAAGGTAGCACAGGTTATAGCTCTGTAAAAATGGGCGACCCCGGTGCACAATGCGCCCCAAATAATGCTCTGTGAATCTTTCTGTTGTTGGTGTACGACGTGTTTTTTTCTTCATAGAAGAGACCGACGGACAGAAGGAAGATGAAAAATAAGAATAAAACAAACTTAACCCCCTCCCCCCCCCAAAAAAAAAGAGGAAACTGCCGCTTTGTGTACATTTATATTGCGGTTCTAGGACACCAACCCCCTGGACAACCACCCCTAGGATAACCACCCTCTAGGACAACTAACCCCTAGGACAACTACCCCCAAGTCAACAACCATCTAGGACGACTACCCCCTAGGACAACTATCCCCGGAAAACGACCCCCGGACAGCTACCCCCAGACCACTACCCCCTAGGACAACTACCCCGGACAACTAACCCCAGGAAACTAGGTGTCCGGATACGTCATATAGCACCAGGAAAAAAAAGGTGAATACATGCACTCAAATCCAACATTTTGCCTAGAGTTTTACCTGAAGATGGCGCTGTGCAGCTAGGTTAGATATCCAACAACAACAAATAACACTAAAAAACAAAAACAAAAACAAGAAGAAAACAATTGAGAGAGAGACAGGTCATCATAATTAACCTTAACCCATCTGTATACTGGGAACTTGTTCTTTTAGTTTTGAAAGCCAAGTAAGAAATGATATTAACGCAACCCTGTTTGCTTTCTAACAATCATGCACATGCTTGTTCAACAGTCAGGTAAAACAAACAAACAAAAGTCCCCGTCAGGCAATACTAATTGATCATTGGATTTCACTCAGATGGGGCAGAGGGTAAAGAATGGTACGACTACAGAATTCCTTTTAAATTATTGTTAGTAACTTAAAGGTAATACAAAGTTTTGGTATGGGGTCATGAATTTGGTTCAAAGTAACATATTGGAAGCATATGTAATCCTACAATATTCAGTGATCGTTGTCGCGGTCGAAATCGAGTCTAAACTGATGAAAATTTTAATAATAAGCTCTTTATGTTGTATAGCTCCCTTTCAAGGTCAATATATTGATTTAGCTATAAAACAATGTTTCTTGACTAAAATCGAGCAATTTGCTATTCCCGTTTGGAAATTATATATCACAACTGAATATTCTGAGATTGTCATGTTCGCAGCTATCATTGTATGGCCGTAGGCGCTATTTGAAATTTATCCAAATTTACCGGGAGCACCGGTAAATTTTGATATTCATTATATCTCGAAAGCAGAAGTGTTTTACGGGCTAATTTTTTAAGTGCTTATAATACATCCGCAGGGGCATCCAAATATATCAAAATTGTAAGGAATCACTATCCAGCCAATTTTCAAAATTTACCAAAACTTTGTATTACCTTTAAGCACAGATTTGACTACTATTTTCAGGCAGGTACTATTATTCCATCTACATGACTGCAACCCTACTCCACCCACCCACCCCGAATTTTCTCCAAGATTTGAGCCCAGAAGGGGAGGGGAAAAGAAATTAATATATAAGCTCAAACTGATTTTCATTTTCAGTCTCAGAAATGACTGTGTTTTATAACTTGCCTATATAAACCCCCCCCCCCCCCCTTAGGCGGCCAAGTGAAAAAAAGGGGAAAAGGGGGGGGGGGGGGGGAAAGAAGAAGAAAAAATAGGGGAAAAAAAAAGTAAACGCGCGATTTTTGGAAAATCCTGGATCCGCCACTGGGTCAACCCCCCCCCCCCCCCCCCCCCTTAGGCGGCCAAGTGAAAAAAAAGGGGAAAAGGGGGGAAAAGAAGAAGAAAAAAAAGGGGAAAAAAAAGTAAACGCGCGATTTTTGGAAAATCCTGGATCCGCCACTGGGTCAACCCCCCCCCCCCCCCCCCCCCCCCTTGGCAAAAAGCTAGATCCGCCTCTGTCACCAGTTAGGTCGGATGCTGTGCTGGTTATCAATTGACCTTGGCCCCGTTTGACTCGTGACACATATAGTTTGCATAAACGATTTTGGACAATGACCAGCTTTTGGACTGTACGTGAATATTGCCATACCATATTTATTCTTTAACACGGTCCATGCACGGTCCGTCATAGTACAGTTGATTTCAAACTTCCTTTGAATAGGTCCGCATATACGGTGCAGGGGTTTGTACATTTTTGATCGTTATATTACCGTCATATAGCCACGCATCAATTCTCCATTGCTAATAATCTTGGAAGAGATTGTTGTTCAGCATTCAAGTAGGTCAAATTTTATTCGGATTTGAGCCCGACGATCATCGGAGTATGGCCGTTCCTGACCCACTTGACTTTGACATTCATCCTAAATACGGCTTTGTTCCCGAAAACCCTGCTGTGAGTATAATAATTATGTGTGTATATTATGTATGGAGCTACTATTTCATGAAGTCTTAGGTCGGTGTATACCACTGGACAGACTGCTATATGTTAGTATTATGTGAAGTATTCAACACTGAGCAGTGTTTAAAAGGGAATTCCACCATTATATTAAGTTGGTTTAAAAAGGCAGAACAGGCATATCTACTTTAATTTGTCGTAAAGTACCTGTGTCATTTGCCTAGCGATTCTATGCAAAATTTAATGATTAATATTTTTAGATTAGGGTTATATCGTCATAAAGAGTAATTACATTTGAGTAATGACGTGGCGAAGTCGGCTATGTAGAGTAAAAATGGGCACGTACCTACTGCAATCTGCATTATAACGTCTGTCATATAACCAACAGTGCATGCCCACCCCATCTTCATCTCTCCCTCTCTCTCTCTCTCTCTCTGTCTCTCTTTCTCGATCTTGATATTCATGTGCATAACTCACTTCTATCGTTCTCTCTCTCTCTCTATATATATATATCTTATATCCTCCCTCAACAGTATGGTAAGACATATATCATTTCCGTTTTGTGTGTTTGCAGAGAGAACTTCCGTCATACTATGACCCTTGGATGACCTTCACGGTCAATGTCCAAGATTATGTCCACAACAGGACGATCCGTGACAAGGTCAAAGAGGTAAATATTTCCTTTTTTCTATCTGACCCCCCCCCCCCCTTGGATGACCTTCACGGTCAATGTCCAAGATTATGTCCACAACAGGACGATCCGCGACAAGATCAAAGAGGTAAATATTTCCTTTTTCTATCTGACCCCCCCCCCCTTGGATGACCTTCACGGTCAATGTCCAAGATTATGTCCACAACAGGACGATCCGTGACAAGATCAAAGAGGTAAATATTTCCTTTTTTCTATCTGACCCTCTACCCCCTTTCTCTCTCTCTCTCTCTTTCTCTCTCTCTCTCTCTTTCTATCTCACTTATTTCGCTTTGCTTTCGTTTATGCATAGGCGCCTTAAGGATAGCGTATGAGAACTGTGTTTGTGCATATTATATATACATAATACAATTAACAACAAAATTGTTCATACAGTTACCGAGTTGTATAATTTCTCCGGTATGTGAAACGACAATTTGTCCTTATTCATGTTCCTTGAGAATGTGACATCTTAAAGCTTACATATAAAAGTATTCAACATAGGCCTTAATTTAAAAAGTGCACATTTCATTCTTGAGTTACCAAAAAACATACAAAACATTACATTTGCAAAGGGGGGTATGTATATAATTATATATATGCATTTATATAGTACATGTTGCTAAGTGAAGCATGGATTAATGAAGTGAATTTTTTATTTGAAAGCATATATAAATCAAGGAATTATATTAGATATATAGCTCATTGTTTGTTCAAAGTAACCGTTTGTTTTCGGGTTTCGTTCTTTATTCCAGGACGCACTGTATACAGTGCGTCCCAGAAAAAACGAAACCGAGAAGTATCGATGTTCTATCATAACTTAATCACAACTATAATTGATAAATGATACATATTTGGAAAGCTTAGAGTCTCCTCTTTCATGTGATGCTACTCAGATGATGTATATTTTCACGCATGAGTGATTAAAAGCAATTTGAAGGAAGGAAACCAAAAAGACATTTGGCGGGCGGTATCTGAATTTCGAAGAAAAATTCACATTTCTAGAAGTTGAGTTTCTGCCCTTTCATATGACACCTCAATCAGGAAAAATGAGCGAGGAATGACAAAGTTCTGTTTGTTTAAAGTAGTGCTTGCATTTCCATAATTTTATTAAACGAATTCGTTTTCACTGGCTGCCTGCCGTATCAATAAACGAAATTAACAAAAGACTTAACTCCGTTTCGTTGACAATCAGCCGTAGACGAGAGTCTTCATGCATGGCTGATTGTCAACGAAACGGAGTTAAGTCTTTTGTCAAATCTGCTTTTTGCTACGGCAAGCACCCAGTGAAAACGAATTCGTTTGTTAAAATTATGAAAATGTAAGGGCTACTTTAAACAAACAGAACTTTGTTATTCCTCGCTCATTTTTCCTGATTGAGGTGTCATATGAAAGGTCAGAAACTCAACTTTCTAGAAATGTGAATAATTCTTCGAAATTCAGATACCGCCCGCCAAATGTCTTTTTGGTTTCCTTCATTCAAATTGCTTTTAATCACTCATGCGTGAAATATGCATCATCTGAGTAGCATCAACTGAAAGAGGAGACTCTAAGCTTTCCAAATATGTATAATTTATTAATTATGGTTGTGATTAAGTTATGATAAAACATCGATACTTCTCGGTTTCGTTTTTTCTGGGACGCACTGTATAATAGTAGCGGTAGGTATAAAAGCAGCAGCAGCGGTAGAGGTAATAGTCTCGCTGATTTTGTGCCCGAAGCTTAGAGTCACTAGAATCAGTCCCAATATCGAACATGTCGAATCTCTATTTACAATAAGTATCATAAATAACACGTTTGATTCAATCCTTGTTTGCTATTAAACGTATTATGTAGTTAGCCTATTCTCACGAATATTCTATAATCATGATTTATTCATTATCTTAGCTACCGTTGCTAGACCACACCCAGCTTGGAGATGACGTCAGACTTCTTCGACTTGCTCATTGTATTCTGACTGGTTTAGCGCAGTGTTATATCTGGGTTGATGGCTTTGAAGGAGTCCCGGAGGTAGGAATGCCAGCACACTATACCCACAAATATAAAAAAATAATTAAACAAAAATAATAATTACAGATTTTTTAAATACCATTTAGCATGATATGATGATAAATAAATAAATAAATAGCCTAAGTAACTAAATATATGATACTAATAAGACCAGTTAACAGCAACAACAACAGCAGTGATAATGCTGATGATGATGGTGATGTTTGCGGTGATGATGATGATGATGATAATGACGATGATAATAATAGTACTGCTACTACTACTACTACCACTAATACTATCAATTATAACAATAACAATAACAATAACAATGTCGATAATAATGATAACAAAGGAAATTCAATGAGTGAAATACTCACGGGAAGGATGATACAAATAAGATGATAATAATAATGATGATAGTCATAATTAAACAATAACTAAACATAATTATGAGTAACAACAAAATCGAAGATACTGCTACTATTTTGGAAAGAAAACCTCTTTTAGTTTGGGATTGTGTCTGTACTTTTTACCTTTTGTGTGCAGTCTTACAATTATTGACTTACAAATTATTGCATCCTTTTTTCATATCCAACCAAGCAATAAATATCCACCCACGTTTTATGTACAAGTTATGTGCAATGGCAATGGCAATATCAATGACAATTGATTCTCATGTCACCCGCATTGGGATATTGCAGAAGTTTACAATCAGTATTGAATTTTTCAATTCACACTGTTCAAAATGCAATTCAAATCGAATAAAAATTAATCCAAAAAATATCATTATCGACGATATTGAGAAAATTATGAAAATAATAATAATAATAATAGCAATGTAAGGGAATGATGAATATAATAAATACGCTAGTGTATTCGCTTGATACGTATCTCATGCACAATTTCGAGAATGAAAGTTTCTCGCACACCCTCCCATAACTGCATAAAAGTTGCACTGGGTGTGGGAGGGGGGGGGGGGATTTTACTAGAAATGTAAATCAGAAAAATAATTGTTAGCTTATTCTATGGTTGAGTCAGTATTTATGTGAGGCGTTTTAAAACGATGCGGCGTTGCGAGAATCGACCGGAAGATTGGTATACTTCTTGTTAAAGAAACATCTATCGCCTAGCTCATCACTCTCTATACCCCCTTCTCTCTCTCTCTCCCTCTCTCTATCTCTTTCTTCTTCTTCTTCTGCTTCTTCTTCTTCTCTCTTTCACCCTCTCCCTCTCCCCCTCTCTCTTTCATCTTCCTCTTCTCTCTTTTCCCTCTCTCTCTTCCATAGATACTTCCCCGCCAGGTTGCAGTGCCTCTGAAGGGTGTGTCCGACAAACTAAATTACCCACCAAGCCCTATGTATCAGACCTCGAGCTTATGCAATTGGAAACTCAAGGACCCGGATGGTCCTATTGTTCCAAAGTATGTTATCATTTATAAATTCAGATTACATCATTTTAAAAAGCAATATTTAATAGATTTCTCTAATCGTAAAGAATCAACGCTGTTTTGTTATAAGATTTATCATTACTGGACTAAGGCTTATAGCAGAACATTCTTATATCATCTTTCTTTCAAGGTTGTTATCATTATTTATCGCTTTTTTCTCAATGACAAATCAGCATGTGCAATCGACACAGGACCCTCTTTATTAAAATCAATTTCGTTATACATTTGTCATGGTCCTCCACTTTTTGTTCATAATATTTCACTGAAAAAGAACGATAAGATTTTCCTTAATATGTCATTTTTAGCTTAGGACAATGTGAATAACATTTAAAGACAAAATAAATATCAAAATAGCGGCACACTAGCGACGCGACACTGAAAGATGAGATATTGAATTACTAACTTTTTTTAATTATTCTTTTCTCTTTTAATGTGACCCAATGTATCGAAGCCAATTTGTAAACTGTTTTTAAAAAGAGGACCTTTCAATCTATACTGAATGAAAGTTTATAGTTTTGGATTTTATATTCCTTGGTGATGTTCTTTAACAGAAACGTGGAAACGATTTTCACAATGAACGGAGGTGAGAAGGAAAGTAATTTCATGACGTCGACGCTCCCGTACGAATTTCTTGCAACTGAGGGGTTATTTGCTGTCAGCGACGCTCAAAAGGTCCGTTACCGATTACCAAAAACAAATCTGTTCATGTCTTTAGTCAGCACAGTTTATCAGTCTTGTAATTGTGATAAGGAATATCCCTTGTCTCATAATGCCTGATACATTATATATATACCTTTCTGTATTGTCATTTCCACTTCATGCTGTTTATCCCCGTAAATCATTATAGTTTAAAAAGGAGTCCACTCTGATAATATGCTGATTTTGATAAAAGCAGTACAAATAAGTGGAACAAGTCAATGACATTTTGAGCAAAATCCGATTGAAAATGAGAAAGTTATGAATTTATAAATCAATCAAACTCAAATTGGGACTCTGTGACGTATCTTGTGAGCTCCCCTCCATTTGCCCTATACTAAAACAAAACAACACATTTATGATTTCCTACAAGAACATTTTCAACCATACATGCACCGTAAATACAATTATTCCAAATAATTTAATGTTTCTATTCAACCCCTGTCAGTATTCCGTTATCATTGTTAACGAAGAAATTAACAAAAACTATGAATGTGTATGTACAGAGAAAATTAGAGAGGTGCTCGCAAAATACATCACAATGTTGCCAATTTGTTTTTGATTGATCGCAACTTGTTCTTTTTGTCGGTCTTGTTTTCAAAACATAATAAGATTATGCATTACAATTTGTTGTAAAGATAAAAGTTGATGATGAATAAGGGTCGAAGGAATATGTCACTCTCTCCCTCTCTGCATAATACATACGCGCGCTCAGGCACGTACACACAATCATGCACACGCACATATATTAGGTCACATACGTTATAATCCTGATAGTTATATATTCCTCTTTTTTTGTAATTGCAGGCTGTGTTACAAGGAAATGATGATAACCTAGCCATTTGTCTGGAAAAACTAAAAAACTGCTTACAGAGCTTGAAGAAAGGTCTCCTGGTTGTTCGAGGTGATTAATATCTCATTTGTTATTGTATACATTATAATTCTTCGAAAGCTTTGGAATAAATTTCCACTAGACACAAGAAAAGACTCATCTGATGCTGTCTTCAAAGTTATGTTGAAGACGCACATGTTTTCATGAGCTTTTCGATACTTTTTGTTCTGGTGTGTCTGTAAAGAAGCACTGTTAGGAGCAGGAATTTCATTCCAACTCCCTGGTTAGGAGTGTTTTTTTATGACAGTGCAGTAGGGTATATTTGGCTATATAATTTGATCGAATTATTATCATTATTATACCTAGATTATTATGTTCAGACTTTTACTATAATTATTGACATATGTTGAAGTTAAGATTGTTGTTTTCACTTTGTGTTCGAGTGTGTGTGTGTGTGCACATATGTATATTTATTTATTATTGTAACATGAACAGCTCTACGGAATATAGTTGTGTTTTCTTCTATTAATCCAACCATATTATCCAACGATCATTTTTATCTTAAAACAATTTCTCTCTCTCTCTCTCTCTCTCTCTCTCTATCTATCTCTTCCTTTCTCTGTTTCCCTCCTCTCTTACCGATAATGAAGATGGATGCGACCCAGAACATTTCTATCACAAAATCAAGCCTTTTGCCAACGGGTAATGTTGTCTTCTTGTTATCAAATTCATAGCAAAGATAATGTTTAGGATGCTTGATAGAATATTATTCCCATAGCAATACTTTGAGCACTCAAAATTTGTCTTGAGTTTTGCCACATAACAAATTCAAAAATTGAAGCTAGATCATTAGGATTTAGGGTATATGAAGAGTTGTGTTCCAAAACATGATACATCCACTTTTTTAAAAATCAAAATTGATTTTGCATTTAGTATGTACTAATTTTCAGTAGATACATGCATTGACACATTAAACAATTATCCTCATTCCATAAATGATAAGTCATATAGAGTGATTTTCAAATGGCAACAACTTGAAAGAAATATATCCACAGTCTGATTTTTTTTAAACAAATTATATCTTACCCATTCCTTTAGAACACACTGTATTACAATGAACGACGAGGGCTCTCTATTCATTAGAGACATTAACATTGAAAGGAATATTGGGATTAACCATGAAAGATGAGTAGTTTTACGATGTGATGTTTAGAACATTAATAGATCTTGGTATATTATTTCAACATGGTATTACATGATCGAAATGTTGTAGAACAAATATAGTTTTCGGTCTATAATTAGGGGATTATGTTTTGTTTTCAATTGTTAGAATATTTTTTAATTTTTTGTTTGTTTTTTCTTCATTTTCAGGTGGGATTCTCCTCCTTTTCACAAGAAAAATCTTAAGGGCATAGTCTTTGAAGGTGTTAGTGACGAGCCCATTGGTGTAAGGATAAGTACTTTTTTGTTATTTTACAAGCCATCGATAGGCAGAAATAAATTAGTTTCGGATTATACTTGTACCTCAATTTTTGAGAGACGCTTTTAATAAGATTTAGAAAGACAAAAACCATATACATAAGAAGTGCAGAGATAGGGAGGTGCTAGGCTAATTTCGCCGCGGAAGTGGCGGGGATGTATCTTGTCACATGCCACCCGAATAATCTCCCTATATATATGTCACATTGCAGCTATCATGGAATAGAAATAACAAAGTCTTCGAAATTGTTGACTGTTTCTATAAGAGCGAAATTAATCCATACCGGGGTTGAAATATTGGTCACAGAACTAATCAAGACCGGGAAATGAGTAATTTTACAAAGCCATTGTGACGTACAAAGCGAGCCGTTGTGCAAAATTGCGCTTTGGGCCGTGCAGACAAGCGAATAAAGCAACCGAAATGTCAAAAGTTGTAGATTAGGGCATACAATGAGTTTTGTCAACCTTAATATGCATTTGGCGCATGTGCATATAAAGCCGGGTGCTCCCAACCACTCAATGCTCGTTGCTCACGAAGCGTCATTTTGTTACTGGCGTAGATCTGCATCTGCGCGATCTGTGATGCTCCATCTGATGGTGACATTCACATAGTTGGATGAAAATGAAGTCTGGAAATATTTATTTCAGTGGCTATTGTATAGGTGTCACAGTCTAATGAATACGTCAGTGGGTCACATGGTTTGCGGTTCGAATCTTGCTGCGGCACTGTTAACACGATTGCAACTATTTTCTAAAAATCAATTTAAGGCAATTTCAACAGCCTCGTGTGTGACTAATTGATTAATCCTAACATGGCAATTATGTATTACGTAATTATGGCACGGAAATCACCCTTGACTTTCTTTTTATAAATAGTTGCCATCGTGTTTAATGTTCTTTGGCAAGAGATTCCTCAGTATTTTCCATCCTTTCACGAGGTGTTTAATTGGTACCCGGTAGAATGCGAACGTTAATATGCCTTGTTTGACATGTATGATTGTAGATGTATGACGCCTGGCGGCGATACTCCCTAGGGAGCGGAGCGAGTGCACTTTCATGTGTAGATTAGCAATTGAATCCAATGATCGAGGTAAGGATAATTACAATGTAGCGCTTAGAAACGTAGTCTTAAGCGGTAAAAAATGTGACTACTATTATCATTATAGGCAAGTTGCCTTCGCATGCCTGATATCGAAGGTATTAAAGCAACAGCATGACGCCGTGTGCGCAAAAGACATATATATCAACGTCTGTCGTGTTCAAAGTTAACGAACTCCCATCCCATCCTTTTTTTCTCCGTTTCTTTATGTCAAATTCCGACTCTTTTACTGAAGCCCGTGCATGTAATTTACCAACATTACCACAGCACTGCTGCTTCGGTATTTGAAATATTTCGGTGAAGGCGGACATACAGCGATTTCCGGGTCCTGTACCCAATCATCATTACGCGCGGGTCATCAGTTGGTGATGCATTATGGGACGTCAAATGGAAGCTAGTATAAACGTTAATCTGCACAAAGAACTGCACAATAGTTTTATTATTACCAACAGAGATGATTTTTTTTTGTATCACGGATCCAGCTTTTGACAAATTTAATTGTGTTATTATTCATGCCAATTATTATCTGTATTGCTGTCGATGTAACAAGATATTGCCTACCATGTATCAATTTATTTGCAAATTAAAACTAAGTTGTGCTATCGAAAAAGAAATTGCCCTTGGTCGGGATAGACTTGACTCTTGGAACAAGAAATGGGATCTTTTGAATATTTAAATGATGTGTACGCTTTATATTCTGGGTATTAAACGCTCTTTTTAATTTTTTTTATTTTATATAGGGTGTTTCTACATACATGCAATATGACCTGTTGGGTACATGCTGAACCCTTTCCTTTTCTGTCTGTATTTTTTCACTTTCGATGTAAATTGTACGTATTTTGTCTTGTCTATTTTTGTTTTTGTTTGGTAATGTTTAAAGAAAAATTGCCTACATTATAAGATTGTATGAGGTCAACTTAAGAGTGTAATATGGAGCTGGTGGTTATATTTTGTACTCCCCCCCCCCCCCACCAGTTCCAAGTACAAGTAAAGGCGAATAAACATGAGAACAAAAATAAAAAATAAAAAAAAATAAACGTTAATCTGAATTAGAGTCAGTAGAACACCCCGCCTTTAACAACAATACGAAGCGTATACTATATATTTTACACTAGGTTATCATATCTACATATATATATATATTCAATTTTATTTTTAAACCATGGAGTATCTGAGCGAGGGTTTACTCTCTGTATTATCCAATGCCACATCTTTCCAGTGTTTCCGATATATATTATAATTTACGTTTCATATTAATATGTATCATATTTTCCAGTGCGGACCACTAACAGCCGGCCAGACGCCAACATTACCCGTCTTTGATGCCGCACTGGGTATCAAACACACACCAGAAGAAGGTACTTAAATTGGCAGTGCCACTCTCCACCCAGGTGTAGTAAATGGGTACCTGATAGGCCGGAAGAAATTCCTGGAATGATAGAGTGCCTCATCATGGTAGCTCAGCTAAAACTGGGGTAATGAATATAACTGCGGGTTCTCAGGGTTCTCAGTATTCGCATTGATGGGAATAGCTATCCTGGGTTAAAAAGCCATATTATTTGTCTTACTATTATTATCTTAATATCTGAGTTACATAAACGAGTACTAATTCAAACCTTATTGAACTTAATACTTCAGATGATTTAGAAGATTTGGACCGCCAAGGATCGACCCGAAAGTCATATATAGTATTGTAATAATGAGGCAAATGAATACCTGATTTCGTCATTGAAAAAAAACATTTATCTTCCTTTTTATTTTATTTAACAAATTATGGTGATTGATTACATTTTATCATTCTTACCGCGATTTCAAACATTTCCCTCAATTTCTTCCTGTGATAGAAAGGAACCGTCTTCTTCTCAGAAGTGCGATGCCGCCTGCCCATGTCCGCTTCATCATAGCAGTTGAGAACGGCCCTTCTATCAAAGACTTCGGTAATATCCCAGTCCTAGTTCTCCTTGATACGTATGAATATGATATACCGTTGATAAGAGACATAACTAAAGCTTTTTGACTTGCACTCATCAGAGTAAAACGCAAGAACGAAACAGAAAGCCGAAATCGAGCAATATAAACGGAAACTAAAAGGAACAAGGCGCGAATATAACGAGCGCTGATTGGCCAATCAGCGCTCGTTATATATAGTTATGTCTCTTTTCAACGCTATTCTCCGATTTTGTAGTACCAATCATCTTTTCAGAATATGATATACATGTATCTATACTAAAGAGTAGAGGTATCGTGGTCTAGTGGATACGTAACCAGTTCACACTCAGATATAAGGTTGCAATTCTTCTACAATAGCAGCACTCTCTGCGAAATACGCGTAGATGGATGCAAATCTGCACCCCAATTGCACCCTTATTACTTAGTGTGTTGAAGTCTTAGCATCTTTTGATCAAAAATTTGCACACGCACACAAAAAAAAAAATCTCCATGTGCTTTGTACACAATATATTTGTAGAGCACGGATAAAATATGTGCGATAGAGATACACAATTTAATGGGCGTTTTCCTTATGGAATACTCATTCATATATGATGCCAAGTTTCAGATTTGTTCGTCATTCCATGGCCAAGACAGGGGAGGTACATATGTATATTTATGTATTATTGTAACATGAACAGCTCTACGGTACTGAGAGAGAAAAAATAACCTGGCCTTTTGTGTGTTTTAAGCTCAAACGATTCCATTGTCGTTCCCTTTATGACAACTGCATCGTTTTCAGCTCCTCTTCCTACCCCCCCCCCCCAAAAAAAAAAAAAAATATATATATATATGAGGGTTCATTTTTATCTTCTTATCCACTTGTAAACACTCAATATAGTTGAATCAACGAAAAGTCCGATCTGCAAAGACCTGTATAACAGCTGTGTCCATGCTATAAAGGACTTCAGAAGTGGTCACGTGCAAAGTGTCACCAGGTATGGAACCACAACGGCGTTAAATTCTTTGTTTAAAAAATAATAACCACCTGCAACAGTGGTTACCCAGAAATTAAGCATTTGTTAGGGATAGCAAGTTTTATGAGACATTACCCAGACTGGATCGCACATCATTAAAGACCGTGTGCTGACATGATTCCTGGGAGGCATCAGGGAATTCCATCTAATGTCAGATGACGCCCTCACTTGGCTCTTCGACCTCGATTTTATCATTATTATTTATTTGGCAATCACTCATAGACTTTCACAAGTACAAAGTAAATTGTATAAAGCACAATATAAATGTAATCAATGAATATAATTATGTATAAATAGGGATTAAGAGCACATTTTCCCAAGATGACGGGGCAGAAAAACAGAAATAAATTGTTATGACCAAAAGGCCTTCCCCATCTTTCTGGGGATTTGGAATTTTAGTTACATAACGCCATAAATGAAAGATCACCTGCTTTGGATCTAAAAGAAGACACACATACAAAAAATAAGATGTCAGTTTCAAATCACTGCTTTATATCTGATATCTTATAAGATTTTTCGACGAAATGATTTCAGAGATTTCGGGGAGAGTTGTTATTTATGTTGTTGTCGTTTCTATCACAATAAACATTAAATCAATTTTTCTTATTTATTTGTGTTATTGCTTGATGTTGGATGGCTCACTTGACTAATGAATGGGCTAATCACTTATAACTTTGGGTCCCATCCTTTCTTTAAAACAACAGGGCCTTGTTTCATAAACCTTGTTATCGACGAACAAGTAATTCCGATAACTGTTCTAAGCTTCTGAAATCATAGTGATTGGCTGAGAGGAACTTTGTTATACAATAAATTACGGCACTTGTTTTTGATAATTTTTTTGTATCACCAACATTAATATAAAAGATGATGATAATAAAGTCAAGTCAATAATGATAATAATATTAATAATAATAATGATAATAATAATAATATTGATAATAATAATGATAACAATGATTGTAAAACTCTGAAAAATAGTAACAACATAAAATCTTCCATTTTCTTTCACCTTTGTACATCAGTTATGGAGTAATCCCAGGCGCCAAGGAAGCACGTGATTCTGATGACCCGGAAGAAATAAGAGAAATGTCAAAAGGAAATGCAGGTAAGATGTTTGGTATTGTGATATACTGTTTGCAGTGCTTGGAATGCTTTGTGCTATTCCTTCAAAGAGAGTATACATTGTCTTACAAGGGGACATCGGTCAATAATCTAAAGTGGAATTCAAACCTGCTGGTTTAAATTCTCGCTACCCCAAATAGCGATTCTGCCGAGATCCGGGGAAAATCCTGAAAACGCGCATTGCATTATGGGATAGCTTTTCGACATTACAGCTTCCTGTGCAGGCGCTACATTACTAGGCGCGATAGCGCAAACGTAAAACGCCGTCGCCACACAACGTGTATGCACCGAATATGTCGTCTGCTCGGTCTTGTTTTTTTTCGCAAATATTTCAACGTTTATTTGAACATTTCATTCGTTGTTTTTTGCGTCTTTTGACATCAGGGACGATGGTTTTCTTTTGTGAGGCTGCACAGTGCTGGGCTCATGATTCCAAGCGTAAGAACCCTGAAAAATGGGGGTGGATGAAGGCCGTGACTTGGGATGGGACTCTATACCGGAAGTTGTAGTGACGACCCGAGAGAGTGAAAATTACCTCGTCTCGCGAATTACGAGATTTTCGTACCTATTTAGGGTAGCGAGAATTGAACAATACGTTGAAGTTTTGCGGCAGAGATAATAGGGACTTTTAGATTTACACGACGAGAACGTGGACCGCCACGTGTGATAAGGTAATGTGACGTCCTTTTAAGGCACTGCCGGGCACGCCCAGTGCCCTAACATAATAGGGACTTTAAGATTTGCGTGGACTGATACTTGTGACGTCCATTCAAGGCAGTGCATTAAAAGGACGTCGATCGTAGCAATCCCCATTGTCTTTTTGCGAATCTAAAAGTCCCTAATGTCTCCTGCGGCAGTCCACACTCCCGTCGTGTAAATCTAAAAGTTCCTAATAACAAAAAATGGACACAATAGAAAATTTATTTTTGAAAACACGTTTAGACATTGCAATTAAAAGCATTCATTTGAATATTCATGAATATTATGAGGGTTGTTTAAAAGTGCACATGTGCGTGGGCGTGTGTAGGCTAAAGTACATGTATTCTTATTTGAAGAGTGCTTTGTTATGTTCCCCCAAATTTGATATAAATTGGTGTACTGCCAAAGAGCATGTATTCATTATGTGTTCTCACATGTATATCTGCCTCTTCTTTATTCATCATTTTCTCTAGAACTGTTGGGGTTCTTGAAAGGAATGCGAGATAGTACTGGGCCAACATTAGACTAACTGGAAGCAGTTCAGATGGCATCTTTCAGGAGGCATCTTATTATAAATTTAAGACTCGTTCAGATATTACCCGGTAAACCGCTGATTCCGCACAAAAACAACAGCAACAAACACACAAAACAAAGCAAAAACAAAAAACGCGTTTGAATTTACAGAGCATTTCAATATTGCATGAAATTTTATTCACATTTATATTCTGTCGCAGATTTTCATTTATTAGGCCAACAATTAATTTCTTACTCCCTTTTCTTTTCAAGAATTCACCATTCAAAAGGTCAAGGATTGTACCTTGCGGTACCCTAATTAAAAAACAGTAATTTGGATTAATTTGAATCATTTACATATATTGTGTTCTATTCGATAAGTAGTTTTTAAACCATTGTATTTCAACATATATAGCAACCATCAGCCATAGCAACTACCGACAAACACGACGAACAACCGAAATCGAAAAATCTAAATCTGAAGTGTGTTTTTGTTTAAAACGCCTGCCGAAATGTTAGGAGCCCTAATTTTTTTCTTGTTCCAAATTCGTGAGAAAATATTTAGCGCTGAATCAGCCAGCCGGCGAATAAGCAGGGGGGGGGGGTAGTGAGCACAATGTTTCTTGAATCAACACCTACCCCCCACCCCCCCCCCCCCCCCCCTTGCGTCAGGGAGTGGGCCCGTCTTCTTTTTTTATTAAAAAAAGGTTAAATTCATCTAATTTTTTGGCCAGGCGACATAGATCCACCACTGTGAAAGGTGGCACGAATTAATTCCTTGAATGCTTGGGCGCTATACTGGCGGCCATGCTCGGCGTAACAACAATGAAACGAAATGAGTGGCAATGTGCTAGACATGGGGGTAGGCCGCTGAAGCCTCGAAACCCCTACCTTTTAAAGGGTCATTTTGGCGGGGTTTCTTTTCGAAGTAAAGCCCATTAACAAACATTTTCTGGTGTTTGCATGAACATTTTTAAAAATTTGAAAAAAGCGGACTCATATTTAGGTGTTTTTTTGTTTAATGGGACCCATGTTTAGGGATTTTTCGTGAAAAAGTTACCCAGTAGAGCAGCGCACCCCCGTTTGTCTTAATATATGAGTGCCCCCTCCCCGGGCTAGTACATGTAATATGAATCATGATGTAAACAACAATTATAATAGTGATTGTAATGATAGCAATGAATTAACAATAGTGATAATAATGATAGTACATATGTGATGATACAAATAATAATCATTATGATATCATAAATAAATAATAATTAACAACATGAGTTATTACAGTGCTTAATATATCGACGATGTCTCTAAGCGCTTTACGTGTAAATTATTTTCCCGGTCATTGGATTCAGATTTGCCCCCAATCAACACATTGTACATTGCAGATTTGTCTTGTTAGGGGGTTAGGGATGTTATGTGTTAAGAAGGCACAATGCACAACCTTCAATGATCATGAAAGAATGAATGCTGACAATAAAAATGATCCATGGAAAATGAGAGAAACTCCCACAAATTGACAGTCCATCGTACAAAGACAGTCTTGATTTTTAACATACATGTGCAGAATTTCTGCAAATTCCAAATTTCTTTCGAGAAGAAAAATACATGTAGAAGTCCAACGTACGAAAGGAAATGATTAAAAGCAGCATAATTTCCTGCTTCATGTACTTGGAGCCTAAATGTACTTGTATGTAAAGGTATATGATAAAACACCCTTCTGGCTCTCAGCAGACTATTCATTACTATTTATTTAAGACATGTAGATGTGTATACATACACATTATCATATGCATGTAACGACTAAATTATTAATATTCTCTTACCCTTGTCGTACCAAGTTTTGTAATGGTTTAAGTACGAGTATTGAAGCAATGGATTTCAATTTCTAATCTTTCTTAAGAATGTTTAGGCTTAATTTATATTTCTTGACATATTCAAGTTTCATCTAAAAGTATTCAAGAAAGGCGCTAATCGAACCAACCTTTTTTTTATTATCATTTTACGAAAACAAAAATATTATTTACAAGAGTTATGAATATTTTAGTTCTTAATTGTATGTATTTATGAATAATCCATGTACTTTTTTTAAATAAAAGTACATGTTCATGTTTTAGACACCCTCCTGGATCTGAAGAAGCAGAAGATGTCTTCCTCATCATTGACCTGCAATTGACAAGAGATTCCAGTACGTTCATGTACTACAGTTGTTTTTTCGTTGCTCTCAATAATAATCATACAGCCATTGTGTTAGTAAAATTTCACCAAATCAAGATTGAAATAGTTTTCATTTCTTGTAACTGTTATACATTTAACAAAACAGACGAAGGCCTGCACCATCCCCCGTGCAAAATATGTCAAAATACTGACATAATTGTCGTTCCTATGCACCCCCCCCCCCACACACACACACATCCAAGATAAAAGGTAGTAATGAAATATTAAAAAACCCTGTAACAATTTAAAATTAATAAAATGCAGCAAGATAAATATACACACAGCAATACCATTACCTCCATCAATATATGTCTTTTAGAGAGAAAGACAGAGAGAGAGAGAGAGAACCAAGACAATTTAAGATTTGTCCAATATTAGTAATGCTCGACATGTATAGTCAACCAAAACTAAAAAGAACGTTATCATTTCAAGCCAAACTATACTAGCAGCATCCCATCTAGTGCCATCTCGTAGCAGTATAGTCTAGTAACTCACTGCGCTGTTGGTTCTTGCATCGAGTCCAACGAACTCAAACCAAGTCCTATATCTGGGTTACGCACTGTTGGCAAGTTGACCATTATATGGCGCTGTGCAATAAACCGTACGTACGATAGGGCAGAAGGTTCATCTGTTCAGTGTTGCTTGTATACACCCGTCACAATGCCAAACCAACTCCACACCGACTCTAACCCGAACGATTCTGGGCAATTGGAGTTCATGTATGCCTAATATTTTGTTCAGTCTGGATACTGTCTAGTGTTGGTCTTGCTGGTTTTAATGTCCTACTGGCCCATAGCTAATACTCACATTTGGCAAATTAACGCCTCTTAGCTCTCTATTAATCCATAATACAAGTCACGTGAGCCAGTGGCGGATCAAGGGGGAGGGGGGCGGGGGGGGGGGGGGGGGCCGTCCCCCCCCCCCTGGGGAAAAAACGTGTAAAAACACCTGATTTTTACCTTTTTGGGAGGATGCCCCCCCCCCCCCCCTGGCCCCCAAGGCCCCCCCCCCCCCCGCTTATTCAGCGGCTGGCTGAGTCGTTGCGATTTTTTGGGGAGCAAATTTTCGGGAGCAAAAAACTAAAAACTAAAAAAATAGTGAACACTACCCCCCCCTTCCCCCCCCCCCCCCCCCCACTGAGCGACTTTTCGGCCGGCGCGATTTTCAAATTTTCGGGACCCCTCCCCTAAGAAATCCTAGATCTGCACCTGACGTGACCCCTCAGATTGTAATTTAATACAGTCACGAAATATTTAAACCCTTTCAAGACACGATTTATTTTGAGGGTTCAATGATGACATATTACAGTAGGTAGGCATGCGCGTGCACAATTGGTGGTGCACCCGCAGGCCCACTGCACATATACACCACCATCAGGCGCGTACGCAGGGGGGGGGGGGGGGGTAAGCCCCCCCCTCGAGTCTTTTTATGTGTATATTTGTTGATGTTTATTACGAAACCCCCCCCCCCCCTCCCCTTTTGGATTTTTTTTTTGTTTTTAATTAAAAAAAAAATACCATCGCGTTAATCCGATTATCTCGTTATAAACTTGGCACTGCAGGGATTTGGGGCTTGGCACTGCATGTATTAACCCGGTGGCAGGATAAGAGTTAATTCCTCTTATAATTTCATCATTCAATGGCTAGCATGCATCATTGACGATATACACTAACCAAGACATATACACAATAAGTCTTTTTTTTAATTCAATATGATACATGGTACACATGTATGTTTTAATATTGAAGAACAGTTAAACCAGTCTTTTCATCGAGGTGTACTTGCTAGCGATCACTTTTTCTCATGTTTAACTGCAAAACTAACATGCTTAAACCGGATTTAATGTCAAAAGATCTTATCAATTTTCAGGAAACAAAAAGCCATTCCAGTACGTGGGAATTTTGGTGAAGTCTGTTTTAATCACTCGTCGAACAAAAATCGACCTTGTTAAACTTCCTTTTAAAAATGTTGCGCGATCGTATGTTTCCCCTGAGCTGTAATTGCCTTTGTCACTTCTGCACGTTGAAATGTTGATATACTTCGCTAATGATATTCCTGTGGCGTTGGGAACATATTGAAATGTAAAGAAGAATATTGCTGTGCTGTGGACTTTACAGAGCTCATTCCTGTGCAACAATACGTTTCTCAAGGAGTAAGTTTATCATTATCATAGTTTGTTATAGAACCTGCAGTATAAAATTCTTACGTACAGATTACAGTTCATAATAGGGATTTCATGAGGCCAATCTGAATACTATCCATACATGTATCTATACATTTTTTTTTGCATAAATTTGTCTACAACTACACTACAACTAGTACATAGCGACCACTAAGGTATATGCAAAGTGGATTCCAGTCATAGAGATGCCCTTATTTACAACAGGTGTCTGGAATGGCTAATAACCAGGGTTATTGATAGAAACATGGATATTTAAATACAATAGTCAGCGTGAATATTTAGACCGTACATAAGTGCGTTATTATTTACAACTTTTGTAATTTACCTTACATTTCATTTTGTTAATTGATACTTACATATCAGCACTGGAGGCACATGCCACTCAAATATATGCCACTTGAAGCTCAGAGCAAATGGTTCATATGATTCAGCTCTGCTCATGGAGATGTCACGCAATTAACTTATTCTTGTAAGCCTTATAACTGATATATTGCGCGATAATATTGTCCCAAAAGTTTGATTTTAAGTACACTTTAATATAAATTAACATTTACATTTACTTTTTACGTAATCTCATTTTGTTATCAGTTCACTGTCGGTTCGGATAAAATAATTTGTAAAGTTTGCACAAACCAGACTCGACTAGATTCATGTATAGAACACAGTCATTTGTGCAGGGAGTGCAAGCACCAAAGATACATGTCAAGACTATTTCATCTTCCCTTTTTACAAAATTCCCGAACATGGAATACAACAAACTTTTCAGAATACAAGATACCAGATACAAGATATTTTATTTGATCTTTGCAAACAAATTACATAGAAATTTAATTTCCACTGGCATTACAGTAATATTCAAGAAAATACACAATTACAAGAAATAAATACACGGCCCGGGCTTACAAAATATGATGATAGTTAAAAAGCAAAAGTTAATTACACTGATGTATAATAAACGTAGGAATAACCATCATTCCCTCGCCCTCTATCACTAACAGGAAAGTCATAACTGACACGGAGAGGTACCAAGATTGGGCTAAAGACGAGAGAGTCAATAAACATGATCAATAACAAATATATACATCAATCTGAGATATTAATTTCCTTCCATACACTCCAATATTACTTTCTTCGACTGATATATATAAAAATAATACTATTATGTGAATCATTAAGAGGTGCATTAAATGATTACGATTTAATGATTTACGTCCGTAATGTAACCTACAGAAGACAAGAAAGAAAATAGAAGATAGGAGTGAGAATGGAAGAAACATAGGAAAAGATACAAACCCTGTTTCAGCTCTAGGATCCTTGTTTTTTTTATGACTTAAAAGTTTCAAAGTTTCACTGTAAAATGCACAATGTTTACACTATAAAGGACAAGCGCAAACGTTTGCGCCGCATACATTGCCCCTGTTTCGGCCACTCGATAATATCACCTGTCAGGAACTCTGCTGTTAAAGCGCTCATCCAATCCAAAACTTATAGAAAAAACAAGATCAACATGTCAATTTCGCTTTAAATCGATTACCAATTTTGTAAATCATTGAATTACGAATTCCATTTTTTCTATTTACTAGAAAGCATGTTGAAAGTAAAATTGTTTTGGGCAATGCATGTACATGTATAATATAAATCACGAACACTTGTAATAAAAGAAACTATTAATTTAATATCTCTATTATTTGCTCTCAATGATTTTTGTGTTAAATATGCAGGTCATTATTGTTATTGCAAATGCCCATCCCCAAGTTTCAAAACCATGGACGTGTTGGATTAAACATATAGCTCCGTTTAGTCTCATTTGACAACGCCCCCTATCGTCAGAGTCAGCAGCCTAACATGTTAGCCTATGGACTTTTACCCCCAAAATCGTTAAAACTTCATTTTTTGTTTAAACGAAAAGCACATCCACCCCGACGTACGTTATCACTAGCTCTTTCATTGGAACCCTCATGTCTCATTGACTTTTGAAAGTTCACCCACCGTAATTTCATCAAAATAGGTCGCAAGCTCGCCATTGTCTATATAACACATGTATACAACAAGTCGAACTTTGGACTCAATTTACCACGCGATTGTAAGGTTATAAGTCAAGCACACGAAGGATAAGAAGAATGAATCATCATAGATCAGTTCTAATTTGTTCATTATGTCCATTTCATCCAACCCGCCACCGTAATTTTTCCATTTAGTAGAGGCAAGCATTTTGCCGAGGTAAGCAAAAACATGAATATTCATGAACGGTCAGACAATACAGCCTTTTAGTACGTAACGCCAGTGAATGGGAATGGGCGATGATCCGTCCAGGAGGTAGAGGTCAGTGGTTGCTGGCAATGTTCCAGCGAGCGACAATGAGACAACCGGAGCAATATGTGAATGTTAAAACAGTATATGACCCTTAAATATCGATTTCAAAGCGATTCCCCCGGTAAAAATACATTACCATCCATTACTAGTATTTTTATGAATGGGGGTGAGGAAATGGTACTTATAGAGGTCATTGTATTATATTTGTTATTCTCTTCCTCTCACCCGGTCACTCCCTTCCTCTATCTTCGTGAATACCCTCTTTAAATCCCCTTTTCCCACTTTTTCTCACCCTCTTTTGCTTCCTCCCTACGTGGCTCAACCATCCTTCCTGACATCCCCTTGTTCTCTCGCCCTTCCTTCATTCCTTCTTTTCTCACCCTTCCTGCCTTCTCCTTCCTTTCTACCGTCCTACCCCTCTGTCTTTCCCTCCTTATCTATTCTACCCCTTTTCTACCCACTCCCTCTCTCTCTATCTATCTTTCTCTCTCCTGCTCTCTTTCTCTATTTCTCTTTCTCTCTCTCTCTTCAGAATTGTTCTTCCTACAGGTACATACTCCGATCAGGATGGCGGCGAACTTCAGCTCTGCAAAAGACATCTGTGAAGGAGAGAACTGTGAGGCAATCACAGATGTGACGTACTACGTGAAGCAGAAAAAGACGCTCTGCGATGGCTGCGCTTCCGAAGGGGGATGTATCGGAAAAGCAAGAAAGGGTGGGTTCAATCTCTATTGTGAGGAGCATTATGAAGAAATCAAATTGTACTGTAAAACACATGGTGTAGCGCTGTGTTATTCATGCGCACTTATAGATCATCATGATCAATGTTGCGTGCGACAGGATATCGAGGGCTCCATCATGGAAATTAAAGCGAGTCTAACCACTCTGAAAGAACAGGCAAAGGACAAATTGAAGCTGTGTCGAGTTTACGGAGATCAGATTAATAAGTGTAGAAAAGACACCGACACCCATCTACAAGCTTTGAAAGATGATGTTGATTTTGTAATCAATAGGGCGATCCAAACAGACAAGGACACAGAGAAGGAGGATGCTGCAAAAATCAACCAGGAGACTGATGAGAAGAATACAGAACTTCAAGAGGAGATTAAACAAATCAATGAAAAGATTCGAAAAAACGATGAGGAAAGAGAAAATCTACTTGACTTAAACCGTTCAAATGCAGAGAGGAGACGAGTACCCATCGAAAATAAACAACATGGTCTTCAAACCGACATTGAGAACATCGCTGAAGAGAAAGAAAGAAAGATTGGTGAATTGGAGAACGCATGGCAAGATTACACAAATACCACAGAGACTACAATACAGACACTTGATACAGTACTCGAAAATGATACAAATGTCATCAAAGACGGGCATCGTGTAAAGACATCGGTGAGTGATATATTAAAGAAGCCATTGGATGAGGGTGAGGTGAAACAAGTCACTGATACCATATCGGGTGTGAGGTTTTTGAAGGGTGCTGGGAGAGAAAAGTATGATGGGAGGATTGATGGGTATGATGGAGCGTGGAAGCTCATTGATACAATCAATGTCAGTAATAAAATCACATTCCCAACGATTGTAGGATACATAGATGAATGCAATGTGATCATCAAAGATAGATTAAGTGATAGCCTACATACTCACATGTTAGATATGAACACTAAAGACAGTCAGAGAGTGATAACCGGTAGTGATACATTACGAGTTTTCTCCTGTGCATTGCTGAATGATGGCAAGGTGGTGTGCGGTAAATTCAGCAGAGGTTGTACAGGGGACAGTTTGACTGAATCCATCAGTGTCTATGACAGACAATGGAAGCACATCAATAACGTCACAATACCAAGAAACACAACGCGGGATGCCACAAGGGTTAATGTAGATGTTGACCAGGTTGGGATGATCATCGCTGCTGAGTGGGGTCAGTCTAAGATATACGTCATCAACCCAGCTGATGGTAAGATCATGAATACCATCGCATGTAAAGATAAAATAATAGTGCGTGGTGTACTATCATCGGGTCACATCATCGCTCAACCCTCACCATCAGATAACAGGTTGTTCATCATCGACAGAAAGGGTGCTCAAAGGGAAATCCCCCACAGTGATGTCATCATGAATGCCTGCCTCGATCCTATGACAGACGACCTCTACGTCGTGACATCAGATGATGAGTACGATACGTGTGTGATTGATCATGTGATGAGTGGGGATGACATGGAGAAGAGGAGAGTAGCATCATTCCCTCTATCAACAATACTGGGTCATAGGAAAAGTCACCTCCTAGGATCTCGGGTGTTGATGACGTCATCAGGGAAACTGATTGCTAGCGATGGAGACAACATTCTCGTAGTTAAAAACAGATTTACCCTCTAAATCGAATCCTGTTTGATTACAATTGTCAATGTTCACTACGTATACAATATTATGTACATACACATATGCTATGGCTATCACCACTAGCATCCCAATAATAACATGTAGATCTCAATACGTGTGTTGTTACATGTACCTAGATTAGACATGATTATATAATATACGGGATCAAATATTGTCAAGTTAAAAAAAAAAAAAAAAAAAATCTTTATTTGAAAGAGAAATTATAGCAATACACGAATTTCGACAAGTACAATTACATTAACCATATCCGGATCCATGATCCTGTTCGGGGTCAAGGCAGGTTTCTGCAATGAATCATAAATATTATTTTTTTAAAGAGAAAATACAGAAATGAAATGGAATTCGAATCATAGTGACTTCAGGAGAAAACATATCACCAATTATAGTGAAACGCTATAACAATGCAATACAATACAGAGTTTCTTTATCTGTCAAGCTAAAGACTATTCACATCACACAAGCTTCAAACATGCAAATGCCTGCATTATACCAAGGTTGAAGAAGATTCAAATTTAGACAGTTTTCATTTCGCTTTGTTTTTCGGAAGCGCTCTGCTAACGGCAGTCCCCATAGGAGAGCCCTCTTTAATTTTGTCTGTACCCCCCCCCCCCCCCACCTCCTTTATATTTAGCCTTCTTCTCCATTATGTCATATTATCTGCCACCTATCAATCGAGAATTGGGATAAATAAATGTTATCAAATGAAAAAAAGTTTCACAGTTTTAAATATCAATATACTATTTACATCATGCATGCTCATATTACATTATGTAAATAGCTGCATTATAAAGTGTATTTTGTAAGATTTAATGTTTGTTTCATTTTGCTTTTAAGAGATATGTTAATCTATTTCATGCAAATTTACTTGTTATTGAACATATCCTACAACAATGAATGATAATTTACCCCTTTGTTAAGAGACTACATGTATATCATACGTTTAGAGCCAGAAGGGAGTAAACTCTGAGTGTGTACTAAGTTACTGCCCTTATAGCTCCAAAAACACAACATGTATACTTTACACGCTCATTTATAGGTCATATTTTTTAATCTTTTTTTTCAGCTAGAGAAATCAAATCATAAGTGTTTTATAGTCATGAGTAAACAAGATATAAATTTGTTGACGGTTGTGGGGAAAAGATGTCAGGCGAAAAACACTTTCCACCAGGCCTACTACTAAGCACAAACTAAATGATACACAATTTGTCTTGTCAATATCTTTAACAAACTCTTCAAATAAATGAGCTTTAGATTTCATAGCATTGGAATCTATTTTGCAAAAATATATATAACAAATAAGCTCAGATCATGTTAACATGTAAATAGCTGTGTAATGCCGAGTTTTTCTAACATTCAATTTGTTGATTTTTTTTTTCATTTTGCTTTTAGCCATTTTGATATATTCATGTATCCAAACATTACATTTGTTGGACTGAATAATATAATAACTAAATACGGCAGAGTCTCATTATCTATCAAGATAATATTTAAATTACAAGTACGTTCATGGTATGTTCATAGCAGGAATTACCCAATATTTGTAAGATTCAATACTGTTGATTATATTATTATATGAGATATGTTAATCTTTGATATGGTGTTTCATAGA
Organism: Strongylocentrotus droebachiensis; assembly: GCA_035222895.1. Lineage (NCBI taxonomy): Eukaryota > Metazoa > Echinodermata > Echinoidea > Camarodonta > Strongylocentrotidae > Strongylocentrotus > Strongylocentrotus droebachiensis. The sequence continues at coordinate 161,077 of JAVYIG010002936.1, read as the reverse complement.
ACAAATACTGTGTCATACTGAGTATTTGTATGATTAAATTTGTTGATTTTTTTATTTCGCCTTATGACATGTTGATATAAAATGTATCCAACCAGTATATTTGATGGAACAATAAATATGGTGCATATTCTCCTTTTCAAGTTTGATGGAAGATGGCATAATACTAAATATTTGTAACATCCAATTTGTAGATTTTTGTTTTGGTATGTGACATGTTGATAACATGTATCGAAAAAGGATATATATGAATAATATGATGATACAGTAGGCTGCGAAATTTATAATTTTATTTACATTACGAGTTTGCTCATGATATATACATAGCTACATAACACCCAGCATTTGTTAGATTAAACACTTTCGTTGTCATAATGTTGCTATGGGAAAATATTAATCTTTGATATAGTTTGATTGAACAGATACTACAATTATATACATGTTAGCTTCACAGTTTGTCATCGCTCCCAATCACCGCATGTAGATTATACTGATTACTTGTAACATTTAAATGGTTGATTTTGTATTTGGCCATGTAACGTATTCATCTAAACATGTATATTTCAAACAAGTGTTTTCATTTATAGAACAAATGCTATTACAATGCTGCAAGGTCATGAGGATGATGATGATGATGATGGCGATGGCTTACAATGTAGTGTATAGCGAGGGTATGTTATCAACATGTATCAATAAATTAATCTCATTATTGCACATAGCTGCACTATACCGAGTTTGTTTATTGATTATTAATAAACGTTCTTGATTTTTTAATTTCCCTACGAGAAGAATTAATGCTTAGTGTGTCTTTTGATGGAATCTATGCTATAATAATGAAATAACTTGGATAGTTAGTTTGATGACCTCACATACTCACAACACGATGCTCATGTAGATAACTACTCTATTCTAAGTTTGTATAATATTAAATTGTTACTTTTTCAAATTGCTTTGAAACTTGTTAATTTATACGTGTATCCCTCAAGTATATTTGATATAATAAATACAATTAGATATGTTGTAAAGTCGCCTTATCTATAAAAAAAAAAACATGTATTTACATAACAATAATGCTCATGATATGTACATGGCAGCATAATACCTATTATTCGTAAGATTCAACACTATTGATTGTATAATGTTGCAATGAGACGTATTGAATGTCGATATGTTATTATTGACAAAACAAATGCTATAATATTAAAGTGACTTGGTATCATTGTTAAAGGTTCATGACAAAATTGCTTAATTTTTGCATAAAATGTTACTTACTATGTTCCTTTTTACTGTACTAACCCTCTGACATGCAAAAAATCCTGAAAAATTCTCAAACCACGAAGATATCTATGGTTTTCTTTGAAGGAGTCGATGTATGACACCCTCTAACAGTGATTAACAGTAAATTCTCCCAACCATTTTTGAATTTTTCCCAACCGTATTTCCATGAAAAAAATACATAAAACAGGCTATAGAAAAAATCTGTCAACACTTAAATGTCTGGAATGGAATGTAGAGCCATTTTTATTGCTTTGTGACGATTTCCATTCACCAAAAATGTAATTAAATTGTAATAATAGTGTTGGGATAATTAAGATATGAAAATTCTGAAGGCCCTGTGGAGCATTCCAGCCCTGCGCCTTTTTTAATTTTTTTTTTTTACAGACGTTCACAATGCTGAGCAAACTGCTGTATAGTTACTGCCGCATCTTGCCATACCGTCCTTGTTTTCACGAAGTGACGGTAGTGAGGAAAATCGTAACGCAAAGTGAATGCAATTTTGTTTCACTACCGTCACTTCGTGAAAACAGCGATTTTTTACAGGTACGACGCGTGGGTGGAAAGTGACAAATGTGGATTAATGTTTTGCTAAGGAAGGTTTGTTCCAGACTGGGATTCAAACCCTCAACCCTGGGATTGAGAGTCAAGTGAAAGTACCACTATACTACGACACACCACCAAATATAATACGATTGTGTGCTACAGGCTTGCTCACCACAAGTCGGCCCGTAGAAGTCCGGAGAGCAAATACATTGAAAGCCCAAGCGGGTCTCCGTTCAGTTGGCTCTATTGCGACAAGGATTAGGAAAACAGTCTGAAAAACAAACACACATACACATACGAGAACAAAATATCTTCTTATAATGTATATTCAAAATGAGAATACAATGACACAATATCTAAGATATAAAGATAGTGGCACCGATAACCAGACTTTAAAGCCCCTCTGCACTGGTTTGGCATAGAGGGATTATACCTCCCTGCAAGGTCACTGGCAGGTGGTTACCTCATCAAATCAGCTCTCAAATAACGTAAAAAAAAGGGCGTTATGGGGGATCAACTGGTTCAACATTGTTGGCTGTATAGAGGGCGCAAGTAGCTATAAGTAGTGCAGTGAGGCTTTTTAAGGTTTCACTTGACACTAACCTCAATGCAACTATTCGCTATTCCTTTCGCTTTCTTATTTTCCCTCTCTAACTTTCTCTCGGACCAATAGTAAGAAAGTTATGCATGTTTTAGATAGAAGATCACTACAACTATGCGAATCTCCAATCGGATTTGTTTTCGTTGGATTGTGTGGTAGTGACGGATAACTTACCCGTTTGTGGTGTACAAATCAATTAAGCCTTGAGAGGCTACTCCCAACATTATTATGGAGAGTATATTATTACAGGTCCTATATAAAAATATTCAAAAAAGACCATCCCGATGCATGCATTTTAGAAAAATTAAAATTTTAGTCATTTTGTGTGTCGGAACAAATGGGAAAGTTGTCCGCGGACAACTTTCGTCACTACATCAGTACATCACACAGACAATACCAATTCAGCCAATGGAAGGATCCATACCTTTAGTAATTGCAACTTTGAAAAAAAAATCATAAATGTCTTATTTTAGCCCGATTTCTTTCAAACTAAACCATTTTTTATGACTTTTCTGCTTTCTTCTAGAGTATAGTTTGCTATCAAGGTTGGATTCAATTTTGATAAACCCACCTAACACTTGCCATCAGACTACCATCCGATTTATTAAAAGAAAATCAAACAAGTTACAAAGCAAACGTAGCATTACCAAGCATTGTGCAGATATAGGTCTCTTCTATGTTCTCCAAATTAGGAATTCTCGTCATCCACCAATCATCCTGCGGAGTAGACAAACGTGACAAGCCGTGATCCTGGGCCATATTTTAAACTGTCACGGCAGTCACGATGCGGATGGAAACCTAGTAGACCCATGAAACTACTACGAAGCAGGTCCATGATAGACCGTAGTAAAACGGGGTAAACGCAACAAAACGTGACAGTAAGTGATACAAAAAACTTAATAAACTTAATTAACTTAAATAAATTTTGAGAGAAGGATTAGAGGTTGTTTTTTCTGCGTAAGTTGAAGAGTGTCCATATAGATGCAACAATCCTGAACATGTTCTACAATTCAATAATAAAGAGTGTCCTGCTCTTCAATATTATATGTTCATTTGGCCATCTCTCAAAACAGGACAAGAAGAAATTGGAAAGGCCACGTAAAATAACACAGCGCATAATTGGGGTATAATTTGCTTCTGTCGAGTCAAATTGTACTGCGAAAATTGTTGATAAGGTCTGTTCAATCATAAAAGACAATACCCATCCACTTCATTTATTTTATTCATTTAATCGTTCTGGTATCCGACTTCGCCCTACTCTTGCCCGCCTTTCACGATACAGATATTCATTTGTCCCGACTCTGTTCATAAATTCAACTCACAGGTTAAACGTTAAACTTCTGCGTCGGCAATTAATTAATACTGAAACTATTATGATTTGAAATACCAATGACCAAGGCTTAATTTTGAAACTCATGATTTGAAGTACCAATTACTATTTTCGTCGCTTCATTATCTTTTGCATGTATGTGTTCCTTATTTCATCTATTTCTATAAACGTGATGTCATTATTTATTGTAACTATGTATTTTTTTGAATATTACTGTAACGCCAGTGGAAACCAAATTCCTATGTAACTTGTTTGCAAAGACCAAATACAAAATCTTGTATCTTATATCGTGTATGCATGAATGAGCAGGCATAAAATGTAATCAGTAAAGCACATTGGCATTTGTTGAGCTACCACATTCACTTTCTGCAAGGCAATGTCAATGTGCATAATCAGTTGCAACTTATGGTCTCTTAACATATATGTACACATGTCTAATCAATTCTTCCGTCATGATTATCGGCTGATATGCACGAAGAAAATATGAGATATGGAATGATGTGTATTTTTAACAATCATTAATATAAAATCGTTTAATAACCTTTCAAAACCAAGCTAAAGGAAACGTAGCAGCCATTCACTTATTTCGGACAATTGGGTTTCTGACACTACCACTTCATACTGTGTGAAATTGATCATGCGTGACTTATTGATCAATATTTTTATATCATTTGAAAGAAGAAAAAAAACCTTTTCAATCATACGAACATGCATATACACCCCTCCTAAAAACAGTTTTCATGTATTAAGTAATTTACCCGTAAATTTGAGTTTCCTATTTTTAGGAACGCCATGTACATTATGAACATTTTAGTTTGACACGATGCAGCTTTGAGATACAAACGATCAAGAAAATTCCTTTGAAATTCTGAATCAAAGGTAAGCGTAATAAAAGACAATTATTTCGCCGACTCATCATGATTAGAATGTCTTTTCCATTCTCTGTTTTTTTTAATCCAGTAGTTTTGGTGTTACTTTTCTAGGCTGAAGGCATGATTTAACCCATAGCTTTTAGTGACGTTTTTGTATTATCTTTCGATATAGAATGCTAGGAATTAAACATTATATGAATAGAAAGAGCCAAAATCACAGTGAATATTGAGACTATTTCCAAAACAGTAGGCCTACGTTGTGCCGTTCACAAATAAGAGCGATTTTTTATAAAAACTAATCATTAAAGTCTTTAAATTGGCAATGCAGCTTAAAATATATAAACAGCATATTCGAGTATAAATTCATATTGGTCCATTTATTGTCAAACTATGAAGGAGTGAAAAATAAGATCAATAATATTGTTGCTAATATTTATTGAGGGAAAACTGATTGATAATTTAGAAATCCATTAGACACGCCGGCCCAGACATCCGGAACTCTCTGCCCATTGTAACCTTAGGACATTGTATTCTTTTGACAAGGCAGTTACAACTATGTTATTGTCTACGTATTGATCCTGTCGTGTGTGATTATACTGTGTTCATGTTCGTGTGTACATTGACTGTATATCAACAATGATGTGTAATCGTCCATGACCTAGCATCGTTTATCCATTCATGAATGAACCTGCATTCAATCAGCAGAGGTATGAGATTGATTGTATTATTACCAACGCTCCTTCTCTCCCCTTTCCTTTTCTTCTCTGCAAGCTCTTTTTTTCATGGTTGTATCTAAGTTGAGGCCTGCGGGCACCGGCGGGCACGTCAAGCTACTTTGCTTATGCCTAGGTCACATATAAACCGGGCCCCGTACGATTTTCCCTACCCGGCGGCTAGCCGTGGATTTAGAGACCGTACGGGAACCTTCCGATTTTCTTTTCTACGGCATGTGTGGTCACATATATTGCGGCACCCCGGAGGTGCCTGGTGAAAATTGGTCTAGTGAAATGCAAGGCGCCCGTAAGGATGCCGGCCGGTAAGCTTACGTGCTCCGTCCGATGAGCAGGTGCACTCGTGGCTCCCGGAAGGTGCCCTGCAGGGGACCGGCCGGGGTCCTTAAGACGCCCGGCCGGGTCCCGTGCGGTGCACTGAACTATGTGTCCTCTGAAATCCGCACCTCAAGGTTCCCGTAAAGATTTTTCATGAGAAATTGACCCCCCAAAATCGTGAGGGGCCCGTCCGGACACCGTCCGGAGCCCGCACGGGACCCGTAAGGTGCCCTGCGGGCCCTTCACGGGCTCTCTACGACCTAACGGTCAGAAAAAAAAACGCCGGGAGAATTGGGAGCAGCCGACTCAGCACCACGGCGCCCGTACGGCTTCAAAAACTGTCCCGGCGCCCGTAGGATCTTTACGGTAGCCGGCCGGACACCGGCCAAAAATTCCCAAAATGTCTGTTTTTACTCGCCGTACGGGCCCCGGAGTGTATATGTGAAAGCCCCATAATTTAGGTAGCCCTCCTGCATCTAATGTATTTGTTTAATTTCGTTTCTCATCTGTATAAAATTAAATACACTTACAACATTGTATCAAACCAAATTATGTTCATGAAAATGTATGATGAACAAAAGAAAAAAAAAGATGCAAAAACCAATAAATCAAATCAAATCAAGCAAAACCCGGACTGGGTTGACGAGCTTTAAATTGACATAATTATGACGGCTATTTTTCTAAGGACAATTGCCATACGACGCGCCTCGTACGTGATCAATTTCTAAATCAAAATCGTGCAGTGTCGGTCATCTATTGTATTTTTAATAAATTGAATCGAATAACGCCATAAAACCACTCAATTACCGTGGTGACGATTATGAAAAACACTCAGTGATATAGTTATTGTTTTTTCATCTAGAAAAAAATTGCCAACAAAATATGGCTCGTTTACACAATCATGAACATAATGATAATAGTAATAAAATTAACTATGATCATATTGATAATGATAATACATTTTCATGATTTTATGCATTTATATTCCATTTAAACAAACAAGATACATTTTGTTTTATTCATTAAACATTTTTTATCGATAAAAAGTATTTTTTTAAATGTATTTTTGTAAAGCAGGCCGTATAGTTTAAGATTATTGGGTCGGTCGCAAAGGGCAGTACACCATCTGTTTTTTATGTAAACGCCTAATGTAACTAACCTGTATGAACATTCGTAAATAGTGATGTAGAATCGGTTTGTTTGATTGATCATACATATTAAAAGCCATCTCGTATGCATACAGATCGTCATTATAAAAAAACTATGAAACCTTAGCTACACATTTCAATAGTGGTGTAGATATGCCCCTCGTCCATTTAGGGGCTTATAACCAATTTCCCAATATCAATACAATTCCTCGAGCAATAAAAAACTTCCCATTTACTGATGGAAAATGGTGCCCATCCTGAGGCGATATTTAGGCCTACTGCCTTATGTGACTCCAGGACCATACCCTCTTATCGCATATAAGTTGCCTCTTACTTTGAATCTTGTGAAAATATCATCGCAATGTCTGTATTGCTTGAAAGTTGAATACAAATTCACACTTCTGATAAATGCTAAAATCATATAACATTTACAAACCCACTAATTTGAGTAATGAATACGCCACTCTTAGTTTTACCCTCGCCAACGCAATATTGCCACTACAAATTATTTCATGATGAAGGCAATACAGTTTTTAGAGCAATACTAGTCTTTCTCATTTTCCTTCAGGTCATTTTTTGGTGATATTTGCGTGTGATACTAACGTTTTCAGGCCATGTTTCACCAAAATCTGTCATTATCTGGCACAACTGGATTTTGACATGCCTTTTTCAAAACAATGTTGCTCGTTGAAGCGTTTTGTATTGCTGCGATCAATATATTATATCAAAGCTCATTACTTCTACTCTATGAAGCAAGGTATCACTGAAATTTCATAAACATCATATTCAATATGATGTTTATGAAATTATATAAACCAACTTGAACTAAAATATCACTCACCTGAGAAAACGGAGATGATGAAAAATAATCGGTTTCGAATTCGTTCGTAAGCCATGGCCATGCTTTCACAATGTGATAGTCAGGCTCGGGTAGTGGACACTGGTGCGATAATTACCAATCAACGCTTTGGCACAAATGACCATAGGAGCAAAATTTATCTTCCAATCGACTCGTTTATCATTAAAAGCAGGGCGCAGCGGAGCGTCTTTCAATGTGGGGTTCATCAACCAAAAAGGCACTTAAAATAAAGGGGGGGGGGGGCATCTACTAGGGTGGGGGTTAGGGGGCACTGGATCAATTCTTTCCTCTTCTCCTTCTTCTTTTTGTACTCATTTCTATCATCAGTTTAATGTTGTTATTATTATTATCTTTAATAAGTAATTATATTATTTTCTTATCTGTCTGTAAATATTACTATTTTAACTTATTAATTCTGTACATGTCTGCAGGGGACCCCACTGGAAATAAGCTCTCGAGCTTATTTTTGATCTGTTATATTGTATGTTGTTGTATGTTGGAAGCTTGTGGAATAAAAATCAATCAATCATTAAAGATGAAAAGGGGCATTTATTAAAAGGGGAAAGATGCACTATGTTATCACAAATGAAAAGAGGAATGTGTCAATGACAGATGAGAAACACTTTTCAATAAGTTAAAGATATAGAGAGAGAGGAAGAGAGAAAGAGGAAGGGAGAGAGAGAGAGAGAGGAAGAGAGAGAGAGAGAGAGAGAGCGCCTGATGACGGCCTGTAGCTGTGAGAGAGATGTGAACGAATTTTGGGGCGATATTGAGAGTTGATGCGCGCCATCTACGTTAAATGCCAATTTGTCTTTTGTCAACAAAAATGAACCCTGCCCATTTTTTCTAACCTGATATGATATGCCAAAATATCAATCACAACCATTGGACTGTCTTTCTGTGCAACTGATGGGCTAACCAAATGGTGAGAAAAGGTGAGGATGAAATGAAGTTAATTTTGCATGAGAAATATTCACTGTTGTCCCCTCTTATGACCTCCTGAAACTGTTTTGATCGTGCAGCTGAATCGGATTCATGAACGGACATTCCTCGAATACCATAGTCCCACCCGTAGATGTGTGTATCAAGTGTGTGGTTTTAAAGGGAACGATTAATGGCAGTGCAGTGCGTGTGGTAGCCAGCCATTGTAATGACGAAAGTGCAGATGGTTTGATTTTATTTTAAGCATATGAAAATGGCTACCACTAATTTACTCTGCACACACTTGCACATTTGGCCTAAGACTATTCAGAAACTAGATCTCTTAACTAAATATCAGACTCGTTGCAGGTGGAAAGAAGACGATAGAGGTCTAGATCTAGATCTACTCGATAGAAAATGTGTTTGTTGAATTTGCTCACGATGACGAAACAGAAAATGAAAAACTTATGCTATAGTCACATTACCCAAAATAGCCTGCTCGGCGGCCGAGCGGCGAGTTTTTAACCAATTCTGCCCGGCGGCGGCCGCCCAGGCACCGCTCGTTTTTAGGGCATCGCTCGGTCGCCACTGAAGTTTTAGCGCGGAGTTAAAATTTGGGCGGCGCCTGCTCACTTTTCACTCACCGCCCCAAATACGCTCGGTGCCTGGGCGGTCCCCGCCCGGGCACCGACCTAATCGCTGGGCGATGCCTAATTCCAGCAGCGACCGAGCAGGCTACTGATCGGTCGGTCGCTGCTCTGATTTGTGACCATAGCTTAAGTCGAAAAAAATAAATAAAGCCCTGTTGTGCAGAGTAGCCTTAAGGGCTCGCTGGAAATGTTTTTTATGATATTGTATTCCGGGGAGCCTTAAACGGCTCCCAGCCCGCGGAGAACCAAGTAAACAACCTCTAAAGTCTAAAATGTGTCAGAAATCACACCTTCCCACACCCGACCAATTTTAGACAGTGGCCTCAATGAATTTTATGCCACTTTTAGACTCTCGTCTCTACTCCTAATTACCTCCGGAATTTCAAAACCGGAGGTAAAAATAACGAAATAATAGCAAATATCTTACCAGAACGATACAGCGTAGCTCCCTTTTCACGAGTAGCGTGTGACTTTACGATCTCTACACAATGGTGTTGACCTCTGACTGCCACTTCGTAAATGCGCTGCTGCCGTATAATGCGCTGAATAACATACAGCGCATTATACGGAAGCAGCACAATTACGGAACTGCCAGTCAGAGGTCAACACCATTGTGTAGAGATCATTTTAGGGGTTGTTTACTTGGTTCTCCGCGGTCTGGTATGGGAGCCGTTTAAGGCTCCCTGGAATACAATATCATAAAAAACATTTCCAGCGAGCCCTTAAAGGTACTATGTCCCTTTTGCAGCCAACCTCAAATTCTGTAGAACTTTGCAGGAATTATGAATATGTCATGTATGTCCTATCTGTGAAATTTAAACGTTAGCAGTGTCCTCATATTCAAATTATGCAAGGAAACCCGTTTACTTGCTAGACTTCACTGCCAGACACTATTGAGTGACTGACTGGCCTTTTTTCTTCTTTGGTAATAAACTAATAACATACATGAAACGAGTTGTAAAGGGTACATGAGCAATTGAGCATTTGTCTACATCAATAACCCACTTCTTGTGATGGCCAAGATTAAAGATTGAATCTTTGTGCAGCATAAAACGTATGACCATTCGGTACAATTGTCTGAAAATCAAGACTATTACTTTTGGGCTCTATAGCCCTAAAGTCGATTTGACAACTAATAGTCATTAGTTTCCCACTTGAAGACATTTTCAAGCCCTACCTTTTTTAGGGAAGTTCTAAATTAGTATTATCTTTCAAATGCAGTTGGAATTTAACTTTTTCATTTTTTTGGCCTGCAAATGGGACATAGTACCTTTAAGACATGCATTGTAGGAGTGTGTTTCCTTCTTCTTCTTCTTCTTCAAGATAATCTGCCTCCTTCATACATCGGGGTTTACCCTACTCTTATACAAATTTAGTACAATGGGTTCTTAATGTGAAAGGGTGGTGACTCTCCTGTACACGTACACGGGGCCTCCATTTAATGTCCTTTTCGAGGGACGAAGTGTTTTCCACTTAACATATCCTGTGTCTATGAAAAAGGGGAGGGGCACGTTAACACACCACACAGGCTTCAGTCATCCGCATGGGTGGGAGTCGAACCAAGATCTTTGGTCCAACCAGCAGACACTTTACCAACTTAGCCAGCTTACCTCCCCTGTACAGTCTCTTTCAATGTACCCCTACGCCTACATCAATGTAGAATTTTGCCTGCGCCACTGTTCTATCTCGGTATTTTCGTATTTATCTTTCTTGACAATCTCCACCTTCCTGGGAATTCTCAGGATCCAGCAGTTTTCTATGACTGGACAAATTCAACCAAAGAAGAAGAAGAAGAAGAACAAACCGAAGTCGGCCAATCAATCATTCATTCATAGGCAGTGTTTTACTTTTAGAGAATGTTGTCAAGATTTTTGTCAGACGAAAAAATTGGTCTATTTCGTTCTGGGACATGTTCCACTGACACTAAGAGTGACTTCGCCAAATCCCTCATAGAGCATAGAGCATCAAAAGACAAAATATGTTTAACAAAACTCCTCCGAGCAGATGTTTTTTTCTATTTCGATTTTCGGTAGTTCTTTGCTTAAAATAAAAGTGTGATGAGCTAATTCCCCATGAAAGTTACCCCTTTTGATCAGCTACTTTTGTTTTCAGAACAGTTTTTGTTATGATGATCCTCACACAAAACCATAGGCTCATGTACTGGTATTCAGAGAGGCAAAAAAAATTGCTGGGGAAAGTGGCTGGTCAGCTAAACCTGCGCATGCACACATGGTAACCGTTAAGTGATAGGGTTATAATAATCATGCAAACCCACCTTTCATCAACCCATCGTTAGCTTAATTGGTAAGGACAGCGTAATAGAACGTTGTAGTTGTGGGTACGAATCTCAAATTATTCAGTTGTATTTTTTTTTCCTTTATAAATGTCTGTGAGGTAGGCACATCTAGCTACACTTCGCGAGCCGTAACAATCGTGACCTTTACTGTGAATTCACAAATAATGAACTAATCTTGGAGCCCATATAGTGTCAACCAAAAAGGCCTTGTTGTTGATGGTGTTTATTTGGTTTATGTATAAAAACTGAATCTCTAATATGGCGGACACACTCTCGAATGGGTGAGAATCTCCCTAATTGGCCATATGCGCCACTACTGATAAATATTCAAATATTTGTGTAGACTTCCAAAGGCTGAACATTGATTGTTGTGTATTTGGCGTGGAGTTGGTTTTGCATAGTTCGATAGACCTGCATGCTCACTGCATATCAGATTTGGGTAGGCGATTTCCTGTATGCTCTGAGTTCATAGAGGCATGAACCAAACAAAACTCGCATATTTATTGTACTCTGGAAGATTTGGTCAAAAATATTCCCCAATAAAATATAGATTCTAGTGGAAAAATTCTGCGTTGGAAATAGACCAATCATTTCAGTATAATTTGTAATTCCTACATGTACATGTAGCCTTCTGGTTTGAAAGATAATGGAGACGCTGTACTAGTATGGGTTAACAAAAATTATTCCTTGGGCGGAAAGTCTGCCTAATATTAGGAGTGGCTGAGTGCTGAATCATTTTTGGCTTAAGTTTAGAATACCCCACCAATAGGGCTTATGATCATGAACGTCTAAGACCATGGGTTAGAATTAGGGTTAGGGTTAGGATTAAGTTTAATGTTACCTAAGAAACTTAAGTCTTCAGATTTTAGTTTCATTGGTGAAGCGTTGTTTAACATACACATGTCAGGTCAATTTTTATTGAGTATTCTAACGTTGATCACAATTTGTTTTGGACTCAATCGGGCTACTCTGGTCTTTCTCAAACAAAAATAGGTTTCTCTGAAGTACAGTTTGCTCCCTTGAGCTAAAGTTACTAAGGTAGCTTAGCAAAAGGTCATGGAACGAAAAGAAAAGGTCCTGAATAAACAAAAAGGCATAACAGTTAGTGACAGCGTTGAATAAAAGCTTGTAATTTGAAAAGTCTAGATGGTATTTTTTGTGAGGTAGTATAGATTATTACTATTTCTATGTCTCCCGTGTTCCATTTAATTGGTTCTACCTCAATGGCATGAAGATATAATTTTTCAACAACTATACATTTTTGCTTGCCAGATGTGCCTTTTTGTTGGCTTTAATAGAAGCAGAAAAACAAGAGAAACAATTTACTGGAGGTTTGGGCAAAAACAAATTAAAAATAAGAATGAAGTTGCCTTCAATCAATAACAAATTTGCAACTCTGTGATGTACCTTGCGAGCTCCCCTCCCATTTGTCCTGTACTAAAAACTTCAAAAATCGATATTTTCTCTAAAGAAAACTTTTATACATACTTGCACCCTGAAAAAAATTATTGCAAATATGTTTTTATACAACCCATGTACAAAACAAATCTATTCCGTCATCTATACCTAAGATATTGACAGTTTTTGAAATGTCTCTATGTACAGAGCAAATTGGAGAGTAGCTCGCATGATACCTCATATTGTTGCCAATTTGTGTTTTACTGATAACATCATGACATCTTCAAAAATTCATAACATTTCTACTTTCAATCAGATTTTGCTCAAATTTTCACTGACAAGTTCCTCTCATGTTTCTACTTTTATTAAAACCAAATTAATATCAGGGTGGACTTTTAAGATATATTGACATGTACACTGTTAGTGTTACTTTGTGTTTTAGATTGTTGTTTTACTTTCTTGTACAAGCAAGGAGTTAGGATATATTGTAATGTGCAACATAACTTTGTGTCTAATATTGATTTTTGTTTTTCTTTGTTGTGTGACTCTTTCAGGGCAGGTGAATGCCAGACAGTTGTCACATTTCATAGGAGCGGGCCTTGCTGATGACCAGCAACAGCAGGAAGTGCAGGAGCAGGAGCTACATGTAGAGGGAGGGCTCCAGGACAGCATGGAGCACAGAGATGGAGGTCCAAGACAGCTCTCTCATGAAACCCAGCCATACCATGGGGACGAGAGTCTCCTTCGCAGGAGCTACGGTGGATTTGGGGTCAACATGCATCCGCAGGGCATTCCTCTGGGGTACAGACCCAGCGAAGAAGCGCCGCAGCGCGAGGACCCTCGGAACGCGATCCACCGTCCATATGAGCAGCGGGAAGTGGTTAACGTCCACCAGCCTGTAGAGCCGGTGAGATGGAGCAGGGAGGAGGAGCCGGGGTACGATGAGAGCAACAAGCAGCTAGCAGTTGCACAGATGATGGCAGAGATGCATCAGGGGAACATGCTTCAGCAGCGCAGTAGTAACCTGATGATGATGGCCAGTCAAATGGGACAAGGAAGGTATCATCCAGATTTCTTGCAGACAGGAGGTAGGATGCTATTTGGTGCTCCACCTCCTAGAGTGAGCACAGAGGAACGGTTTCCCTATCAAGCGGAGATGATGAGACAAAACCAGGCTATGATGTTTGGTATGGCTCCACCGGCAATCGAGAAGGGTAGGTTTGAAGAACTCTTTCAGCAGCAACGAGGTATGATGATGGACATGGCTGCTAGGGGAATAGGTGACTCCAGAATGCAGGAGTTTTATCTAGGACGGGGAGGGATGGTTGATCCTAGTCCTAGAGAGGCCATCCACTCCAGGAATCATGTAGACTTTGGACACCCTCGGGTGGGAATGGTGATGGGTATGAGCCATGATGGATGGCGAGGCTCTGCAGAGGATGTAGACCCTGGTGAAGCTGAAGATATCAGGCACGAGGTACCACTAGATGGAGTCGAGACGAATCAGCTGAAGGTAGAATCACACATGACAGAGCCAAGTAGGGAACATTTTATAGATAGGCCAATCTTGCCACACAGAGCGGAGCATAGCCCCGACAGTACTCCAAACATGAACATCATCCAACAACCAAATCATACATTTACAAATGAAGGGATTATTAATGAGAGGGCTGTTCAAAGGATTCCAGAAACTGTGGGTACTGTGAGTAATAATCTTCCATTACCTGGATGTGGGTCGTTAGTAGTCAGAGACACAGTGGCAGAGATGGTGATGGAAATGGAGAGAAGGGACAGAAAAAAGATGCAAGAGATGAGTGGTTCAGACGACACTAGCAGTTCGGACCAATCCGATTCAGAGTCGGAAGCAGAAGAAACGGAAGGAAACAAGCCGAAGCACCACAGTATTCCAGCCCAAGTTTCACCATGTGAAGTGGACGAGACTTCCAAAGTCCTGCATCCTGATAGGAATGACCTAAAGCTCCCACATGATTCCTACTCCCAGGAGAGCGGGAGTGAGAGTGATGAATCTTCCGTAGCTCCTTACCATGACCTTGAAAAGAATCCATCTTCTGTTAGTTCCCAGGATGATGCAGAATCCCCCGGTCCTACCCTGGCATTTCCTTTACCAGCTCCTATGACTATGAAAGCAAAGCTGATGGCTGCAGTGCGCCAAGATATCAAGGAAGAGGAAATGTCTGGAGATTTGAGAACCCATCAAAATTCAGATGTATCCTCTGATGAGAAACATGACAGTGGGGAAGAAGCAGAGGAAAGTGCCAATGATGAAGCAGATCCCAAGCTGCCTGAAGAAAATCATGGAAAGTCCCTGAACACCCTGCAACCAGATAGTCCTGACAGTGACTTATCCTCACACCAGGACAGTCAGCTTGACATCAAGTGTGTCAGGATGCCAATGTGGCGTTGGATCGGCCCCAAGCAGAGCAGAAGCACTCGTGTGACGCGGCAAAGTGCCAAAAAGGGTAATCTGACGATCCGATTAGTCAAGAGGAAACAACCGCCAAAGAAACGTGGCAGAAGAAGAAAAGCTGTTGCTGTACCCATCACCAAAGAAAGCTTCCCGACAGCAGTGCCCTGCGCCCATCCCACCTACAAGAGGAGGGGCAAGGTCTTCCAGAAAGTGGTGATGGAGGACATGGTAGTCATGGATGGACAGATCATGACAGTCGCCAAGAGAGGGCGTCCCAGGAAGATCAGGACAGAAGGGGAACTCCCTCAAAAGGTAAATACGGTAGCTCATCAAAACAAAATAGCATGAAAGAGCATAAAAAGGCACATTACAGAAATGAATAATTGTTGGAAATTATTTTCTGATGGCATTGAGGTAGAACCAAATCATTAAAAATGCGGAGTAAATATCTCTCCTACCTTGATTGGACTAAATTCTTTATTTTTAAATCTTTATATTTGCCAAAATACATCTGTTACCCCTTGAGTGTTCTTGAAATGTGTTTTTGTTCCATTACGTTCCACAAAACTATGTCATCATTCATTTAAGAAGTAGTCATACAGATGCAAACATTACTTTTTACAACCTAAAATATATGAGACATTTTTCTAACTTGCATTTGGTTAAGCTAGTATTTTGAGATATTTAAAAAAAGCCTCTGCCGCTGTCTCTTTGTGAAAAAGTGGTAATGGCTATCAGATATGTCATGGTCTAGTGAATACCTGGTACGTTGTTGGAATGTGGACCTCATGTTTGCCCTTCTTCACCCAGGTTTTAAATGGGTACTGGTGAGAAGGGATTCCTTGAATGCTGTAAGCACTGAAATCGAAAGCCTAACAGAGCTTGGGTAATATTGGAGTGCCTTTAGGCTTGAGCACCTTTCATGGTGATGTAAACGGGTACCTGGCAGAAATTCATTCCTTGAAATGCTGGAGCGCTGTATAAACGGCTGCTAGGCTAAAGCCAGGGTAATAATAAATGTGCCTCGGAATAGAATTATCTAGATAGATGGCGCTATAGAAATGCCTTTTATTATTATTATAAAGATATCCAATGTTATTATTATACCTAATAAATATTATTTCCTCTTTCCTTATTTTATTATCAAGATGGATAATTAGATCTTGTTTATTAGTACTCGCATCAAAATTATCAAAAATGCATATCAATGTCTCTTGGGCTAATAGCTTTAAGGTTTGGTTTTGCGGGATGGAACATCAGTCTGCAGAGTAATGAAAGGCAGAATGACAAAGAAAAACAAAGTTTAGCTGAAATTTCTGAAACAAATTCATAACTGTTATTTTGTCTCCATGCATGTTTGAAACGTACATGTACATGTACATAAAAATGGTCTACCAGTATTATAATAGTGCGATGATTAACAATTTCTGCGGTTGTGTGCAGTTTGTATCCTCTGCTAGGAGCTAGAACTTATATTTCTCTCTCTTGATTTGTTTTTTCTTTTATTTCTATGTTTCATCTTTCTTCCCTTCCTCACTTTTTGTGACTGCCTTTCTTGTTTCTTCTTTCAGAGGGTGAGGCAAAAGAGAGTTAACCAAGACGACAAGGGACCACCAAAGAAGGTATGTAATTGTAATGGGCCCAGAAAGGGCACGAGTTCAGAAACAAAATGAAAACGAAAGAAGCTCGGATATACAGTTGAAGTCCACTTTATTATTTATAAAGTCAGCCGAAGCTCCAGTAGTTCAACAAAAATTATTTATTTAAGGACATTTTAAAATAGCTTATTCTTTCAGAGGGTGGGCGGCCCTATAGTTTGAGCGAATCTAGCAGCACATCCCATAATAACAAAGCAAAAAAAAACTGAGCTACAAAATCCCGCACATGGCATTTAAATACTCCGGCACCCGACGAGGCTTAAAAATCACATGATCTTATTTGCCAATTAGAAGGACCCTTCCGAAGACAACTAATTACAAGATAGGATATAGGTCATCCGACCTCTAGACAAGTTCAATCTACCAATTAAGAGAGGAATTATACATTTAAATAAATATAACCAATGACAAAGAACAATAGATAGAGTGATTTGAACTAGGTACCAAAGAAAATGGGAGGAGCCTACAGCCCCGCGAGAATGTCGGGTCCCCGGAGAAACAGTCTATTGTCTGACGTATTTATCGGAAATGAACACCTGTAGATCTAATGCAGGAACTCAAGTCCAGGGGTCCATCGGGAACATAATTAATGCTATTCAACTTTTAGATGTATACAAAATCAAACCGTACAAATGATCAACTTAACCCACTCCTCTATTGCTATAGCGCCCCCTTTAGGTCAATGTGTTACCAAATGAACTAGTGCTCAATCCAATAGGGTAGTCATTTACAAATAGGTGGAGAGTGACAAATTTAGATTCATCTGGGGGGTGTTTCACAAAGATCCCAAGTCGAACTTAACTCTAAGTTGGACTTAAAAATTATGGACAGCCATTGGAGTCTTAAAATGTAATATATTTAAAAGCAGAAATTCAAGTATTTTAGACTCTTTATAAATTCCACATCCAGAACATGAAATCTCCTTGATAATAGAAAATATAAATGATTTGAATCAACATTTTATGCCATTTATAACAACTTTTACAAAAAGTTTTCAAGGATGCTAATGGCTTTCCATAATTTTTAAGTTCAACTTAGAGTTAAGTTCAACTTAGGATCTTTGTGAAACACCCCCATGGCGTGTAGTGCTGTAGAGTTTGTTTGGAGGTGTGACCAATGCCCTCAATATTGTTCAGTTTGGAATTGGATTAAGTCGGGTTTGAGGGTGTGACTAGGATATGATTAATCTTTAGCTTGACGGTGAGGTTCGTTTAATTACATTTGCAGAGAGGCAGACCAAGGAAAGAGCATGCTGATAAAGATCAAGTTAAAAAGGTCAGTGATTCCCTTGTGCACTTTTTTTAATCTACCAGCCCCCCCCCCCCCCCCCCCACCACCAAAGAATTTGTTCCCCCTTCATTTGCAAGCCCGTTTTTCAGCTAGTTCGAACAAACAGACACAACCATGCCAAAATCATCAATAACAACAACTTATTTTTCAATAACAAGAACAAAAACTGTATTACTAAGTACTAGAAATGGAACAAAATTGTATGCAATACAAGAGAAAAAGTGTTACTAGGCAATCGTTCATGCCAAACTCCGTTCATTAGTACAATGGAAAGTCTCGCAGACCTCATACCTGAATTATTTATTTTGTCTGACCCTTGCTTTCCTCTCACCCAAGAACCTTTGCCAATTCTAGCACTGATTATGTACCATACACGTATGACATTGTATTCTTTTTCCTTGTTTATTACCATCTACGATCTGATGTTGACTTTCTCTGTTTCTCTCTTTTCTTCTACCCACCTCCTCTGCCTACCTACCTTTGGTCCTTTTTAACTCTCTCGCTCCGTCAGCACCCGCATCGTACAAAACTGATTTCATGTACCTTTATACCCAACTAAAGCTGTTTATGTATGTAGTTTACAATAACTGGAACTGTGTATGATTATGATTTTTTTTTTTTGTAAATTGATCGCTGTAAAGTTTACCAGGGAAAAATAGATTTCTGAATAATAATATTCTGTGTTAATATAGCGCTCAATACATTGACCCAACAATTTGCCTAAGCACATTACAGAATGGACAATAAATACTTCAATTTCAAATCCAATTTCAAAAAGAATCATGATCAAATCTTATTACCGTATATTATTTTGTTTATTAAACTCATTGGAAAAATTCCCTATTTCTTGTAAAAGTTTTTTATACACTGTCCAAAATGCTTGGCATAGTTTTGTAAATATACAATTTAATAACATGAATATTCACTTTCATTGCATGAATATAAATTTGTATAACCTGAATATTCAGTTTCATTGATTATGAATATTAAATTTATTACATTTGTTGTGACAGGTGAAAAGAGTAAGAAGCAAGAACAACTTGCCTAGGAACGTCAAGCTCATCAGGCAAGTATCTCTTTAGTTTCTCTAAAGTGACTCAGTAATATTGCCTCAGATTCTGAAACAAAATCCTGGATTTAGCTCATGCTGCGATCATATTCATAAACCTTAAGGTCAGTCGGGAATCCCATGACTTTCACAAGCAGATCGCCTGTCTGATTATCAAGATATTTATGATTGGAAATTGAAATTGAATTTTCCGTTTCCTAACGGTTTTTATAACACTACAGTTTACTGGGAAAAATGAGTATGGTAAAACTGGTCACTCAAAGATTTTTACTCTTTTGAGGCACTTCATGATAATTTTGAAGCGCTATTTTTTTAGGGCTTCAATATTACACCATATTACAGACACTGATAACACGTAAGGCCATGCATCTCAAAATTAACATTGTTAAACTATGCCTTTAAAGGACAAGTCCACTCGAAAATTAACTTACTTTCAATAAAAGCAGAAAATAAGACAAACCAATCAAAAAAGGTTTGAGCAAAATCGGATAACTCATAAGAAAGTTATGAATTTTTGAAAAAGTATGTAAATATATGGAACAATGAGAATCACAACACAAATTGCCAAGATGGTTATCAGTTTGTGACGTCATGTCCTCACAACTTATCAATTGCTTTACATAGTTTAATCCCATTAATTTACCTTTTTATCCCCCACAACTTGATTTCCCCATACCTTTGCCAAGGTTATATAATTTGTATCATATTGCGTGCATGACATTTCCAAAAAAACCTCTATAAATTTTGAAGAATTGATACTATTTTCTGAATATTGTATTTCATAATTATTGATTTTTATATTAAAATGGTTCATCAAAATTCAATTTTTTCATGATTTAACTGGACAAAAATGTATCCACACAAAAACATATTGCTAACAATCTAACTTAGATGCTGGTGTGAAGAGATAAGATTCTTAGGGTGAAAATTGAATTTTTTTATTATCAATATACAGAAAATAATTAGTGGATAGTGAGGACCATACGTCACAGACTCATGAGTGAGTTGCCAATTTGTGTAGTGATTTTCAAAGTTTTTCATGTCATTAAAAATGTAAAACTTTCTTATTAGTTATCCGATTTAGCTCAAACTTTTTTTGATTGGTTTGTCTGATTTTTCTGGTTCTATTGAAAGTAAGTTATTTTTTCGAGTGGACTTGGGCTTTAAAGAGAAGGTGGATTTCTGAGGAAGGTCAAACATAGATTCTGAGCTTCCTCTCTGTTTTCATATGGCGGTTTGGAAGACTTTATCGACTTGCAGTAGAATAGAGCTCTTACTTTAAGCATTGATCCATATAATGCCAGGTTAAGTTTTTAGGGTTAATTTTATACACTTTAACTGGACACATATTTTGATTGGTTAACTTAAAAAGTACATTTAACTCTGCATAAGTCAATCTGTTTGGAGAGATGTTCTTCATTTGCAAAATTTAACTTAGGAAGTGTAAATAACACATGTTTCGCATAATTTGGTAAAGATATTTGACTTGAGTCAGGGAAAATTGAACTTGTGTGACCTTGACTTGTTCAGAGTTAGCTGTACAAACTGAGAAATTCAAATTACCCCACCATCACAGATGTGTTGACTGCGCATGGTGATTCAGTTGTTTTGGGGCATCTGAACCACTCACAAAATTCCTGCCGTCACATATGACTGGTTTTAGAGTAAATGACTGCACACTCATGATGCACACAATATTTACGGTACTTGTAGCCTACATTTTATTTTTCAAGATCTGTCTTTGATTTTTCTAATATGAAAACAGCATTCCTGCCCCACAAAACATCGAGAGCGAAAAGGATTCCCCGGACAAGAAGACGAGCCGCGTTGGCCATGGAGGGAAGGACTTTGGCTGCCCGTTCTGCGGGAAAGAATTCAAGTGTGGCTTCCGGCTCAACAAGCACATGCAGACGCACATCCCCAAGGAAGTCCTGGAGCAGAACAATGAGGGAACCATTCAGATGCAGCTGGCCCTGTCACCAGATCGAGAGAAGCGGATGGTCCGCTTCGACCAGTGTCAGTTCTGCAAGCAACTCTTCATGGACTTGAAGGCACACATCCGCAGGGTTCATTCTGAAGCAGAGGAACACCTCTGCAGCATATGCGGGCATGTGCTCCGCAACAAGGAGAGTCTCGTCGCGCATGAGAAACGCCACAAGGTTGTTGCTGCGGGTAAGAAGGAGTTCGTCTGTAAGGAGTGTGGCGCCGACTTCTTCTTCCAGACGGGACTCAATCAGCACTCGAAGCGCCACCTCTCAGAAAGGGCGTGCGTCTGCGAGATTTGTGGGAAAGCATTCAAGACCACAAAGGATCTTGAGAAGCATAAACTTGTCCACACGAAGCCACACTCCTGCCAGGTGTGCAAACGGCGGTTTGGGCAGAAGTCCAACATGAAAGCTCATATGAGGCAGCATTCCGGTGACAAGCCATTCCGCTGTGACCTCTGCAGTGCTTCCTTCACTCACAACGTCAGCCTGAAGACCCACAAGAAGAACACTCATGGCATTGATTGGTGGAAGGAGAACGGAAAGAAAGAAGAGACGGATGAGAAGATGGAGAAGATGGCGATCATGAACGCATGCCTGGACTATTTCGGCAATACCGGCGGAGGGAATGGCCCAAAGTGGGAACCACCCGCCCCTCCCCCTAATCCTAATCCTCATCCCAACCCCATTAATCCGCTCCACTCTCTTAATCCCATCAATGCATTAAACTCCATCAATCATTTCACCCCTATCAACCACGGTCAGATGAGTGAGGGTAACGATGACCACACCCCCCTGCACCTTCCACACTTCACCCCACTCAACTCGTTGAGTGCGATGCACCCTGATACCAGGCCACACCCACTTGAAGACATCAAACCGATCGTCTGAACACATTATATCTTAAAGCTCCATTCACACATAGTGCAGTAAACCACGTTTGAAATGCCCGGGCAAAATGAAATACCCTATGCATAGTGGGTTTCACATTTCTGTATCTCCTATTTCAGAACCTGAAATCTCCCTAATTCAGACTTTTTCAGCACACATGCTGTACAGCTTATTTTGGGCTCCAAAATGATTAGCTTCTATTCATTCTCTTCAGATAAAATCATCTGGAATCCCTACTTAAATCACAAGATTTGGGCGTAGGCACCTTTTCATCACCCCAGATTTCCAGTCATTGATGCGTGAAATGATGTTATTATGCCACTGCATGTTAATCAAGGCGATTTACCTGTTCAAATGTGAATAAACCGTAATACATTTTGTTTTATTGTAAGCAATACTTGTGTACCATGTGACGTGAATAGTTGATCCTGTATCTTTCATGCAAAGTAGAATCAAAGCCTAGCCTTGAAGCTTGTTATCTCGCACTCCCCAGAGTGAAAAAGCAAACAAACAGAATTCAGTGTTATTGAAAGGAAACACATCCTGTCAACAATTTTCCATAGATGCACAGAATAAATGTTGATCAGTTTCAAACTATAGTGGGAACGGAATATTATGTGAGATAGAGTTAGAGGTTACTGGAAATTACTAATTTCAGCAATATTGGACTTGGCTATTGCGTACCATTTATATAAATATATATATTTTAATTCATGTAGTTAGATAGACATGGGATGGAAATAACCTGTAGTGTTATGGACTTGGCTATTGCGTACCATTTATATAAATATATATATTTTAATTCATGTAGTTAGATAGACATGGGATGGAAATAACCTGTAGTGTATTGTGTTTTTGCCCAAATTAACTTGCCATTTATTGCATCATTGAACTACTCAAATATTCAAACAGCTCTAAGTGAAATCCTTCTGAGTGAAATCCTTTAAATTAAATGTAAATGCTTATTAGCTCTGTTTAACATCATCAAAATGTACAATTATTTCTTGTAGTTTTCAACTTTCACTTTTATTTTGTCTGATATAAGCTGGAGTACTAGGAGAGCTAATAAGGTAATACAATGGTCATATCATTATCATCTGAGATGTGCGGGGTAATGTATTGGACAAAGTGGTTTGGACTGGCCCTTGCAAGTACTGACTTAAATATTTCAAAACATCCTTCCAAGAATGTTTAAACTTGTGATATAATGATGGGAAACAAATGAGTCTTTTTAATATTGTCACCAACCACTCAAAGAGGTCCTCGCCAAATCAGACAGAGAGGGCCGCATTATAGCTCAGTATTTTATTATTTGTTATTATTGGTCTAGAATTCTGTTATGGATGATCTTTTGGTTTGTATGGCTTTGGGTCTGGGATAAAGTAGAAGTAGTTCAAGAACATGTATTCAGTTCATCTAATTTTAGCATACATTTGAGGAGGCGTGATAGCTCAGTTGGTAGAGCAGTGGTCTCATTATCCGGCAATCCTGGTTGGAAACCAAGGGATGCGCTAGTGCCCTTTGGTAAGGCATTAATACTCATTACCTGGTCTCTCAGAGAGGATCTAACGCCGTCGGACGTCTGGTTGCTTACTAACAAGCATTTATGCTTTCTTAGCAGTCGGGTATAATAACCACCACCACAATATATAGAAATCTGCTATAGTAGTAGAAGTAGTATTAGTAGTAGTAGTAGTAGTAGTAGTAGTAGTAGCAGCAGTAGCAGCAACAGTAGTAGTATTATTATTAGTAGTAGCAGTAGTACTAATATGAGTAAAGCAGTCAAAAGCATTAAAGCACTCCTGGTTTTGATAAAAGTATAATAAGTTGTACCATGAGAAAAAAGTATGTTCCAATATACAGAATCGTATCTGCTTAGAGTAAGTATGCCTGACAAGCCTTTTTTAAAATGTCATTATTTACTCTCTTTTTTAATTTGAATCAATTTACTTTCTCTTTTTAATAACTTTCTTCCTTGCCAAGCATGCTCATTTGATAGAGAATATTGGGATGGTGTTAATATGCAATAAACTTCATTGTAATTATCATAATTGTATATCATTAACTTTGTATCATCAATTTTTATCATTTCTCGTATAAACATGTACCACGTTTCCGTAAAAAAAATATGCCATTTCAATTTTCATGTGCATTTCTATTTTCTAGGTACATGCTTGAAAATGTGTACATTTTATATCATGTATCGCTTCAAATGGATAGAATGTATTCTGCTCAGTATGGTGGTAATTATCATGTTTGTACATGTAGCTACAGGCATGAAAATGTGTACATTTCAGATCATGTATCTCTGAAAATGGAAAGTACGAATTTGACTTGTTACCATGGTAATCATCGTCTGATCGATTGCATGTTCATTTTAATAGGTGGTATACAATATATGGTGGTATATGTATGAATGAGGGAGTTTACATATAGACGTCGTGGAACTGGTGGAAATGATGAGAAATAACGTTGGCTGCCTGCAAGAAGGGCTGTTATTGCCTTTGACACTTCATGAGCTTCTTTGTCTTCCGGCCTTCTTGCAGGGAGTGACGATAAATAAATGTTTGAGGGTTTGGGGGAAATCATCCTCATCACTCTGCCTCTTTGGTTCACCATTTTCACAAAATCTATCCTGAATAGTTGCACTATAGCACTGCATATACAATGTATGAAACAACAGCTTTGATAAGTACTGTGATGTTTTAACTATGAGGTGATTAAAGGTATAGACCAGTTTTGGAAAAGCCCCCCTCTCAAAAACTGAAATGGAAGCTGTTATTACCAGTCATGTGAGAGAATATGTTTTAACTTATACATGATAATACAAGTAAATTATATCTATCCGGACTGGATAGATATAGCGTAGTCCCATATACATCTTTATGTGCACTGTGCTTTTAACTCTACCAAGACTGGGCCAAATTTCTCATCATTTTGATGATTCCAAAACCTTGCAGTACACATCAATACTTATATGCTTGATGATCAACCTTTTTCTGATCGATTCCACCACGTTTCTTTCACAATGCAATCGCATGACCAGAACTGGTCTATACCTTTAAATTTGTACCACAGTCACAGCGTCATGACAGACACTGGACCCACCTTAGATCAACAAATAATTACGGTCTGACGTCTGGAGTCAAACGGGTGTCTGTTTTATAGTTTGATTGTGGTATGAGGTGCTTTGGGGGTAATGTAGAGTACCAACGTTTGACGTCATACTTGCTATTAAGTTTTCACGGTGGCTGGTTCCAAAGAATTATGTGCTTAACAATGGAGTAATGATTACATGCATCAGTCCCAAACCCTGGATTCGCCCTGCTATAAAGCCCGTCGCTTGAATGATTTTGTAGTGAACATCATGCTGTTAAGAACCAGGGCCCTGTTTCATGAAACTTGTTATCGATAACAAGTTACAGCTTACTGTTATAGCTACTGAAATCATGGCATCTGATTGGCTGAGAGCAAATTTGTCATATAAATTTAGCATTTGTTATAGATAACAAGTTTTATGAAACAGGCCCCAGTAACCGGACAAAGAACAAATATGATGTTTGCACTTCGATATGCTGGTGCAGAAAGGTCATCAGCACAGTATCACATCAACTGTAACAAAATACTTTTATTTGAAACTCTCCATTGTATGTGTCATCGAGCATGTAGAATTCAACCACTTACATGTTTAGTTGAAAAGGTTGAAATAGTGCACATTTGGCGAAGTAGGATGTCTATTTGCTAGCATCTATTTCCATCTTTTATTTATTTCTCAGTCACTTTATAAATTGTCTTTTATCTGTCAATGTACTTGTTTTGTAGAAAGAAGAATGGCTATATCTTGTCTTTTCGGTGCTAGATTGAAGAAAAAACGTATAGATCATAGTTGTCTATTTATCAATGTTTGTATTATACGATTTGTACTTTGAAGTAATATATTTAGGAAAGTGACAATGGTTACTCTAAAGCTTTTGTAAAAATGCTCTAGTAATGCTTATTCATTTGTTAGTAGGAATATATTATCTTTATTATAAACCACTTGGCAATAGAATATCACTTGGGCTATGGGACAAACTTTCTTTCCTCTGTAATCTGCTATCTACCCTTTCAATGAGAGGTTTGTCAAGATAATACCAAACTGGTTGTTGCTTGCTTTTGAACCACAGTTTCTTCTTCATCTGGTAATATTCAAGGGGCCATGTAGCCTATTACAAAGATAAGCTGATGGTTGCAAGAGGAAGATAAATGAGATCTAGAGGGGTCTTATTTCTGTGAGTAAAGTCAAGATACATGGACATATAGTCGACATGCAGAAGATGCATATAAGTTTCAGTCAAAGAAAAACTGGTGTCATTTTGAAAAGGATGTTATCTCGGCTCCCTGCAAGAAGGCCGCTTCTGCGATGTACAATACATACTGGTAGTTCAGACGGCCTTCTGGCAGTCAGCTGATGATCTAAAAGAAAACCTAGGTTATGCTACATTATGCAAAACACAAGATGCTATCTATTTTAGATCTGCTGTGCAATTCTGATAAATGCAATTTGCTCAAGAAATCGTCGTTCTTGCACAGGAAACTGTCAAAGATGTTAAATAAAAACAATGCTTTATTTAATAGCCTTTCACCTGCATGAAGGGACGGTCCAGTATGCATGTACTGCTAACCTACAAGGTTGTAATTCTTTAATAGAGGTATTACAAAGTTATAATGGAAAAGACAATCCTATGTTACCAGTTGGTTTAGTGATTCAGCAAACTTGTTAGATATAAACATTGAATTTAAATGTGAATTATATGCAAGTTGTTGTACAGATAGTGGATTATGACATAGTAAGGCTTATGATATATGGCTTTAACATATGTAACTAGGGTTAGCAACATGCACATAAATTTAGGGAAGGGATGTCAAACTGGCCCATGCACCTATTCCAGCTCCCCCTCTCCCTTTTTTTTTTGGGGGGGGGGGGGAGGAAGGAGGTACATGTATTATGTAAATAGTAAATAACAGAAGTTGAATAAGTATTTTGAGAGTTACAGAGTTCTATGGTATGCCATGAATAGTCTTGCCATGCGAGTTATCATGCCTTCCTTCTCTCTCTCTTTCTATCTCTCTCTCTCTCTCTCTATCTATCTTTCCCTCTATCTTCCTCTCTCTCTCTCTCTTTCTCTCTATCTCTCTCACTCTCTCTCCATCTCCATTTCCTCCACTACCTCTCTCTCTTCCCCATCTTCGTCCTCCCTGTCTTATTACTCTCTCTCTTGCTATCTATCTGTCTATCTTTCTGTCTCTGTCTCTCTCTTCATCTATCTTTCTGGCTCTCTCTATTTCAATCAAATTTTAACAGGCAGTTAACATTTCACCTCTGAAACATTTGTTGCTATAAATTTGCAGATGATTGGCGACACATATATCACTTGCATATGCATTGCATGCAGCACAAAAGTGTATAAAGTGCTCATGTAACATTGATTTAATACAACTCCATACACATAAAGACATGATGTACATGTAAGCAATATATGTAATAATTAGATATTGTACAGTGTTATTGTGCATGTGCTATTTGCAGTCACCTGAGCATTTTGCGCTCTGATAATCCATCCGATTGAGCAAAGGTTCACCAAATTTGTTATGAGTATACATTTTATTGTAGAATAGTGCACGTCATTTACACTGTAATTGCCAAGCAATTCTTCAATGTTATTCATTTTTAGAAAGAATCAGTATTTGTTATGCAGAGTGTAACTTCTTGTCACCCGCAATTCTATAGGGTCTATTCAACTCTTTTTTTTGGTGGTAATAAATTAACTCCACATATGACAATGCATGTAGAAGCAGTGTTTTTTAAGTAATACATTCTAAGTGTATTGTATGTAAAAAATGAATAAAAATTCATTTTCACTTTAAACAAAAAATTTGAAACGATACAAAAGTGTCTCATTATTTAGCATTGTTTAAATGTTGTACCCTTCGTTGTGCAACTTCTATATTGCTTAGTTTTGAAAGATTTTTTACGCACCTATGTTTTCTTTTCTAGAGCACGACACCCACATGTTCGCACAATTCAATAGGTGACGTACAAGATTAAACCCGATAGCAACCTTTTTTAGGAAAAAAATCAGAATACTTATTTGGCATTGATTAGATTCTGTACCCTTTGTCGTGTAGCTTCTATTTGCTTAATTTTGAAAGATTTTTACCCACCTATGTTTTCTTTTCTAGAGCATGAAACCCAAATGTTCCCACAATTTAATATATGTACAAGATTATACCTGATAGCAACTTTTTTAGGAAAAAAAGAAGAAAAGTTATTTGGCATTGATTACATTCTAACATTTCAATAGGTGACGTACAGGGTTACACCCAATAGCAACCTTTTTAGGAGAAAAAAGGGAGAAGAATAAAACCCGAAAAGGTTTTCCATACACGTTATAGACACCTTCGCACATTTCAATAGGGGACGTACAGGTTATTGAAGTGCATTTTTAAAAATCAAGTTATCGTTTCGTGCATTGATAGATTGGTCTTACCTTTTATCTTTTAAACAAACAATTGACAGAGGATAACTAGCGTTTTAAACCAGTAAGTGTGATTTGAACGAAAGGAAAGGTAGAAAATATGACAAATAAGGAGTGAAGGAGAGAGAGAGGGGAAAGGAGGAGAGAGTGAGAAAAGGAAAGGGACAGAAGGGGGGGGCGATATGCATATTAGTTCATTGATAGGAAGGTAAAGGATTTTTTTTTTTGAATACTTGTGACAAAGAGAATAACTTTCTGTATCAACATTTTGAAGTAAGTTTGATTAAATAAGAGGGGAAAAAGTAGTGAATGAGATAGAAATTAAGAGAGAGAGGGGAAAGGACAGAACAAGAGAGAGAGAGAGAGATAAAATGAGGGGGGAGAAATGCATGGGGCAGATTAGAAAATGTGCAAGAGGCAGGGAGCATGTCAAAATCATACTGACGAAACACTGTATCGAAAGAGGAGGGGGGGGGATTTGTATTACTTAATCAATGAAATCGAAATTGATAATAATAATAATAGTAATAGCCTAATAGTCCACTCCAAATTTTATTAAACCGAAACGGAAATTCTTTTTGCCCAATTGATCGTGAGCCCGGCAGCCCACTGAGCAGCGCCAGATCGACGTTGATAAACAGGGTAACCATGAAATGCGGCATAGGGTTCTGTCATCTTTATTCCCCCTCTCCTTTTTATTCCTTTCACCCTCTCTCTCTCCATATCTACGCCCTCCCATTTCTCTCCCCTTCCCCCTCTCTACCTCTCTCTCTCCTTTTCCCTCTCTCCGCCTCTCTCTCTCTCTCTCTCTCCCTCTTGAACCCCGCCGTGTTCCCAAACTCTCCGGCTCGTAACAAAAGAAAAAGGTTTACCCGTATTGACTTCATACACACCGGACTTTTGCTGAAGGGGGGGGGGGGGGGGGGGGGGGGTCGCTGGGAACACGCATATGCGTACCCTAAATAACACTGAGTGGGGGGGGGGGGGGCGGGTTTCTAGACACCCAATAGTAATACAAATCAGGCGCGGATCCAGATTTCTTAGGGGGGGGGGGGGCCCAAATTTGAAATTATGCGAGCCAAATATTGGTACGTAATGGTGACCAACAGTGACGTAATGCGGGGAAGAGAGGGGGGGGGGGGGGGTCGGTGCAGGGAGGGGCGAGTTCCCCCTCCCTCCTCCGCGAACGCGGAGTTTTGACGTTTCATTAATTTATTAGAGAAAGAAGACGATTCGTTGTACCGTTCTCAAAAATAATTCTCGTCTGAAATTAGTTTTTCCCCTCCCGCGCGAAGCGCGGAAAATTTTACGATTTATCAAATTATTACGATTCTTTGGAGAGGTTCTCGACTCTTAATCCTCGTCTGAATTCAGGTTCCCCCCCTCCCGCGCTTCGCGCGGAAGCTTTTTAAGTTTCCTTTAATCATTAGAGAAAGAAGACGATTCGTTGTACCGTTTTCGACACTAATCCTCGTCTGAAATCAGTTTTCCCCCCTTCCGCGCGAAGCGTGGAAGCTTTTAGGATTCATTAAATCATTAGAGAAGGAAGACGATTGGTTATACCTTTCTCGAAAATAATCCTCGTCGGAATGTAGCTCCCCCTACATCCCGTGCGAAGCGCGGAAGGTAACATTAAATCATTAAATATTCATATTACCGTTCTAGCCTCTGAATCCTCGTCTGAATACAGGTTCCCCCCCCCCCTCCCGCGCTTCGCGCGGAAGCTTTGACGTTTCACAAGAAAATGTTACGATTTATTAAATTATTACGATGTTTTGGAGAGCTCTCGACTCTTAATCCTCGTCTGAATTCAGGTACCCCCCCCCCCCCCCCTCTCGCGCGAAGCGCGGAAGCTTTTACGTTTTATTAAATCATTAGAGAAAGAACACGATTCGTTGTACCGTTCTCGACTCTTAATCCTCGTCTGAATTCAGTCCCCCCCCTCCCGCGCGAAGCGCGGAAGCTTTTACGTTTCATTAAATCATTAGAAAGACGACGATTTGTTGTACCGTTCTTGAAAATAATCCTCGTCGGAATTTAGTTTCCCCTCCATCCCGCGCGATGCGCGGAAGCTTTTACGTTTCATTAAATCATTAAAGATTTGTATTACCGTTCTCGCCTCTGAATCATCGTCTGAGTTCAGGTTCCCCACTCCCGCGCTTTGCGCGGAAGCTTTGACGTTTCACAAGATTATGAGAGAAAGAAGACGATTCGCTGTACCGTTCTCGATTCTTAATCCTTGTTTGAATTCAGTTCCCCCCCCCTCCCCTCCTGAGCGAAGCTTTGACGTTTCATTAAATTATTAGAGAAAGAAGACGATGCGTTGTACCGTTCTCTATACTCTTAATCCTTTTTTCAAAGGTGTTCTTTGTCTGCTCCTTTTTTGTTCCTACGTCCTCTTCCGATTTGGGGGGACCGCCCCCCCCCCCCCCCGGCCACGCGCCTGCGGTCAGATAAACACATTTTGATACCTGGTCCGACCCCGCAAGCTCAGGGGTTTAAGGCAATAAATTGCGGTCAGATAAGCATTCAGGGGCCCGCCTTAGGGCCCCTGGTGGGGTCGAGGCGGCTGAGCCGGCCCCGGAAACTCAGGGGTTTTAGGCGTTTAATTAAGGTCAGATAAGCATTTTTTTGTAAACCTTATTATTTTATGACACTGGCAGGTCACTATTTGGCGTGGGTTCCAGGGGGCGGAGCCCAAAAAAATCTGGGGTTTTAGGCATTAAATTACCGTCAGATGAGCATCTAAGGGCCCGCCGTAGGGTCCTAGGTGGAATCCAGGGGCAGAGCCCCCGGGTTTGGGGGTTTTAGGCATTTAATCATGGTCAGATGAGCATATTTAGATTAATTTTTAACACTGGCAGTTAACTATTCTTTCTTTCTTGCTCTCATTCTATTTTATTTCTCTTTAATATACTTTTTCAAAAAAGTGGGGGGGGGGGGGGGAGGGAGCTCGAGGTTCCCAATCCCCGCCCCACCTCGGGCCTGACATGTAGGAATCTCAAGAATCATATTTCTTGCCTGGCTGTAAATTTAGTAATTTGTCATTCTCCAACAAACACATACAAACGTATTTACTAAAAAGTGAGGAAAAATCTCAGAAATTATGTAATTTCTTTCCCTTTCCTTCCTTCTCTCTTATTTTTTTGATTGGGGGGGGGGGGGTCAACAACCTGGGAGGCAAGGCATTTCGGGCCCCCGATCTCCTTCCCCCTTTTCTTTTTTTCTTCCTCTTCTTTCTTTCCCTTCTCTCCTCTTTCCCTTTCCCTTCTTTTCCTTTCTTCTCTCTCTTTTTTTTTTTTTTTTTTTTTTTGCGGGGGGGGGGGGGGGGCCAAGGCCCGCTCGGCCCCCCCCCCCCTGGATCCGCGCCTGATACAAATGACCATTCTTTAATGGTTTCAAAGGAAGCCAGTGTTATACCGTGTGAGTCAAAACAAGTTTACACCTAGAAAATTGCTAATTATTTTTATAATCATCTATGAACAGTGAATACATCTCATGAAAGAGTGTTTTATCCCAAATCGTTTGGTATCATTTTTGTGTGCTATGTATTTACGCTTGGATAATCAGGAGGCATTGTTTGCGAGAGTGCAACAAATCGACTTGCGCCAAAGTGATGCCTACAGTATATGTATTCTGTTGGGATTAGTGGAGTGAGAGAAATAATTGAATGTATTAAATGAAATGCATTGCATATGATTTTTGCAGAAGCAAAGTCGCACGCACACGGGCACACATATTCGTTGGTTTTTGATATTCGATATTTGATATGTGTGGCATGATTAATTTTGTTAGGGATGTTACTTGGATCTGCAAAGACTGCGACTTAATACCCAAATCCTAATTGTTTTATTAAAACATCACATAAGCAACTTTGGCGCAAGTCGATTTTTGCACTCTCGCAAACAATGCCTCATGTTCATCCAAGCGTGACCACATACCACACAAAATGATACCAAATGATTCGGGATAAAACACTCTTTCATAAGATTTATAATAGTTTACTGTTCATAGATGATTTTAAAAATTATAAGCAATTTTTTAGGGGTAAACTTTTTTTGGACTCATAATGTAGAGCTCTAGTGTGGCTGAGATGGATGGTCCCTAGAAACATGAAATATCAATCGGGTTGCCGAGTTTTGTAGCCGTTGCACATGATCAAATTTAGTCGAGGGACTGGTTGAGAGAAGCCTATTACAATAATCAATACGGGATAGAATTAACCCATGGTTTACTGGAACCTGGTGGTCCCTGTGTTAAGTCAATGTGAATCAGATAATTCAGTAGTCAACGGGTTAAAGAACGCACAGCATTATGACAGGTAGAATGGTCAATATTCCTTCAATAAAACGTAACTCTAAGACCATTAAAACAAAACAAAAATCATGTTTAGCGTCCCCGCCCGTTTCCTTTTTTGGGGGCCGCCTGCTTTTTGTTTTACATTTTTTGTTATCATTTTATTTTTCTTCTCCAAAATCTGCACTCAACACTGTGTTACTATCTTCTTACTGGGGCAAACTGGGAACGCCTAGTAAGAATTACAACATAAACTATGAATACCTTGTGCATGTGGCGAGGAAAGCAAACAGTTCATTGTGACAGCCCTATGTTTATCTTTGTTTGACACCATGGTTAACATGGTTACCATGGTGGATGGTAATTTGGACCAAAACAAAACTATGGTTACCAATAATACGTAACCATAAGGCCATTAACAAACAAATAATGTTTAGCGTCCTTGCCCGCTACCTTTTTTGGGACCGCCTACTTTTTTCTTTCTTTTTTCTTTCTTTTAATTATTGTTTTCCAATTTTTTTTTTGTTTCCAATTCAATACGAATGACTGAATAGATCACGAATAAGGGATAATTATCCGCTAAATCGGGCAAAATGGAAACGCCTAATCAGAATTGTGACATACAACAGACATACAACATGCGGCGAGGAAAGCGCACAGTATATTATGAGAGCCATCGATTGGGCAAGTTTAAACTGTTTACCATCTCCCTGCAAGTCAGGGCTGGAGCTAGCACTGAAATTCGAAAGCCCATTTAAGGTTTGTTCTGTACCAAGATCGGTTTGGATATTTCACTTGAGCTTCTGACTCTGGCTTTAGAATCGTTTTCTTATTGGGTACCTGTTAAATCATCAGTGCATTCGGGGAAAGCTTTAGACGTGCCTTCTCCGTTAGAAGAAATTGAGTTGGAGGCATCTCCTTTAAGTAAGGATAGGTAAGCAACAAAATAATAATGATAACGATGATGACGATGATGACGATGATGCTACTACTATATTATATTAGGCCTATTACTTACAGTCAAACCTCTATGTAAAGATAAATACTACTACTGCTATTACAATAGTGAAATAAAATAGATAATGATATTAATGATATTAATAATTTTACTATCAATAATAATAATAACAATATTGACGATACCAATAAATCGATAATACTACCATTGATAAGTATTTTTTATAGTGTGCATTTTTGATAATCACGGAAGAGGTTTACGGTACACCATGTGTAAAGTCCTCGAGGGACTGAGGAAAGTAGATAGAAAAATGGAAGTGAGATGGAAAGGCGAGAAAGTGGAGGTTGGATGGAAGAGTATCTTTCGGAAGTATAGTCCTGAGAAGGACTGTAAACCAGAAAGTTGTAGGCAGGATGAGAGGTTTGAGTAGAAGGCTGGATTGAGTTGGAGAGTTGAGTAGGCGAGTAGAGTTGCAGAGCAGGAGCAAGAGAGTGAACTCGACGTTTCGGACAGGTTGACTGTCCGTCTTCATTTTATGTTATTTTACTACTACTACTATTATATACTACTACTAGTAGTTGTAGTTGTACTACTACTTTTACTACATATTTGACTATTACTCATACTACTATTACTACTACTACTACTACTACTACTACTACTGCTACTACTACTATTACTACTACTACTACTACTATTTCTACTACTACTACTACTACTTGTAAACCTGCTGCTACTACTACGGTTGAAAAGTAATAATAATGAATATTTTCCCATTTTCACATAGTTGATATTTTCATTTTAAAAGATATTTACAATCGCGAGTATAAATATTTTTAATTAAATAAGCTACAAATAATTTTAGTAAATTAAACAAATATTATATGCAGATAATATATCCCTGTTTGTGAAAAACACTAATTCTATAAAACGGCTTCAATATCTTTTTGAAGAATTCGAGAAAGTAAGTTGTCTAAATACAACTGAAGGGAAAACGAACTTTTTTTGTGTATGGGCAAAGATAGTGATATACCTCAAATACGCTTGTTTGGAAATCTAGTTTAGCAAATTAAAATTGTAGGTGTTTGTTTCTTTCGAAATGTAAAACATAAAGGAGATTTGAATTTCAAAGACTCTTTATACTTAGTAAAATAAAAAGACTTTTAGGATGGAGGAAACAAAGAGACCTCACACTTATGGGTAAAATACAATTGTTAAAAACATATGCATTATTAAAGTTAAACTATGTCTCATCACTTAAAGTGGTCCCTCAGTGGTTGTTTACTGAGGTGGAAACAATTAATTTTGAATTTGTGTTGGCAGGTAAAGACAGCATAAAGAGATTTATAATGTTTAAAGACTATTCGCATGGAGGGTTAAATATGAATTTTAATTAGTTTGTAGGGGCGCAACGTTTGATGTGGCTAACATATTTATTGGGATAGGGATGCAGGATGGAAGCTGTATTTTGATTTTTGTTTTAGAACAGTCGGAGGGGGCTTGTCTCAAAAGGGTGCGCTGCGATGCACCCTTTCGAGAAAGTCCCTCCCCCGGCTTTTCTCACTGTGGCTTTTCTCGAAAGAGTGCGTTGAACGCAACAAACCGCGCCGCACGTACCGCACCCTTTTGAGACAAGCAGTTGTAGGGAGATTTCTGTTTCTATGCGACTTTGACACGTCTAAATTAACAATGAACATATACCACAATTCTATTCAGATATGCTAAAGGCTTGGCAGGATATGAGGAAAAAATTGTCGGAAGAGGAGGACCATCAATGAAGTGATATTTAAATCATAATATAATTATGTATTAGAGGTAACAATTATTTTGAGTATGATCTATAATATAAAGGCATACGCACTGTAAATCAAATTTTTGATAATGGACATAAGACGCCCTTGGCTGATTTTCAAAATATTGGGATTAATGCAAATCAATTGCTCCAGATAATCGATATTGCTCATGCCATACCAACTAGTTGGAAGAATGGTACCCATTCGGTTAAATTTATAAAAACAAATGATTTTGTAGACTTCGATATAAACATGAATATTGCTGTGCAGGAAACAGCTTCTAGGTAGTTGGATCTAGAACTATTTATCACTATTTCATCAACAATAACGTGAATCATATAATTTAACAGTAAAGGATGGTTACAGCAATTTTAAATGTACCAAAAAAGAAATATGTACATTTTCTATCCGAGCAAGGAGCACAACTCTTATCAGAAAGCAAAGGGCATTTCAGTTTAGGCTTTTACATGGATCCATATACATAAAGGAACATTTGATGAGGTTTGGGTTTGTGAGGAACAATTACTGTTCATTCTGTAATAAAGAGACAAAGTCTTACTTAAAATTCTGAACTGCACGAAAGTTAAACAGTTATAGCAATTCTGTATTCAATATTTCGGATTGGCTGAATTAAGAGATATAAAATTGGGGGATAATTCATGGGACTACCTGGTAATTCGAATATAAATTAATGTTTGAATTCTTTGGTCTTATTTAATAAATATGTACATTTCCAGGCCATGTACCTTCGAGTGTGAAAATACTAAAATATATAGCGGAATTTATAGAGGAAGAAACAAACTTAACATTGATTTATTTGCCTGACATCTCTAATAAAAAAGATATGGAAAAAAGTGTAGGCAAGTGGGGGAAGGGACAGTTTTAGGGTAGTGAGGAGAAAAATTTGCTCGGAAACGTGCCTAATATATATATATATATATAAGAACATAAGTAAGTTATACTATTGCTGTTCTCGTAATATGCCTCACTGCTCTTAATTGCTGTCATCTCTGCTGTGTATCTGGATTAGCCCAACAAATATCAAATACTAACAGTAATAGTAATATATATGCCAATATCTTTTGGAGTGTTGCTTATGTCTTTTAGAACAGGGTTTCTGATTTTAGGGCTAAAGTGATTAAGTTTCCCCTTCACATTGGCAAAATTAACGTTTTTAGGGATGATACATTAAATTAATGAGAGAGGAAGTAAAGATCTTTGGAAAGAGTCAAGACAAATCAAGTCATTGACCGAAAGTGGGATACGGTTCCATGTTTTTAAAACAGCCGCCATAAAACATTTTCTGGTAGATTGCAGTTTGGATTTGGGAATAATTAGTTTACATTTGTTAGTTAATTGTTGAGATAAGGATACGAGTTGGTGTGTTTATTTTCAGGATTTCATGATATTCAGGTGCCATATGATAATCAATCATGATTCATTTACGTTCACACTAGAATGTTATTACTACACTTTGGTTTTTTACGCTGGATCCTATAACATTGAAAACTTTTTAAAACCTCTTTTCATGAAATGATTATGGCAATATAATCTATTCCTTAGAGATAATGTGCATATCTTCTCAGAATTTACTGATTAATACACATTGTAAAATAAGGTCTGAGAAGATTTAAATTTCATTTATTTTGTTATTGATATTCTTATATATGTATATGATATGTAAAGCGCTGTGATACATTTACTGTAATGAGCGCTATATAAATGCAAATATTATTATTATTATTATTATTATCAAGAATAAATCAAATTGTCACAATAAATTCGTTAAACAAAGGGGTTTAGAAGAAAAAAAAAATCGACTTTATGGGCAACAGTAACAGTAATGTATATGCCTATTTTGCCGCTAGAATGTATTGATTTTACTTTGATATTGTATCCATCGAATTTATAATTTTCATGTTTGTTTTAAAGGGATAGTCCACCCCAGGATTTTCTTTAGCTGACGATATAGACCTAATAATACCATGAAGAATGATACAAGTCTCATTAAAATCCATGATCACATAACGAAGATATATCGACTTTTTTTATCGAAAATCAGCCGCCCCCCAAATGCAAATGCGTTACATGGGCATGAAACGATTGTGATGTATGTTGCGAGCTGCCTTCTTATTTCGGAGACATTCACTTTCGCTTTCACTTTCATTCATGATTCGTCGTGTCAGTGCGATAACAGTGTACCGCGAGCGAAAGTGAATGTCTGCGAAATAAGAAGGCAGCTCGCAACATACGTCACAATTTCGATACTATCGGTTATTTTTTGGCGATCGTTTTTTGCCCATGTAACGCATTTGCATTTGGGGGGCGGCTGATTTTCGATAAAAAAGTCGATATATCTTCGTTATGTGATCATGGATTTTAATGAGACTTGTATCATTCTTCATGGTATTATTAGGTCTATATCGTCAGCTAAAAAAAATCCTGGGGTGGACTTTCCCTTTAAAACAAACATGAAAATTATAAATTCGAGATCATAGAGCGAGAAAAAAAAAATCAAATATATCTAAACGATTATTATTTTGTATAATAGAGAATACTTGGATAGATCAAAGTCTCTTGAAACAAATATTGAAAGGAAAAGTAGAAGTTACCAGATCCATCTATTAAAATGGTATTATATCAGGGCGCTCCAATTATTACAATGGCTTCAACGAAGAGAGCAACTTTGGTATACGCATATGCATCAAGATTGTAATCAATTTTCTTTTCTAAATGTATTTAACTCACCTAAATCCTCAAATGTGGCCTCATTTTGCACGCTAAGAAGGTATTAATAACTCGATCGTGAAATAACCCATCATAATAATAAGATCTTAAACGAATTAATACTTGATTCTGAAAATAAATTATGATTCAATCTTAAAGAAATTAGAAATTCGCTTTCAATCATGATAAAGGAATCAATGATTTGATCGTAACAAATTTAATAATTCGATCTTTAAAGAATTTTGAAAGAATTAATAATTCGAAACCAAAAGAATGTTTAATTTCATTGTGCATTATTTAGCGTTGATTTGATTTTCATTTCCTTAATTTTGTTGAAACTAAATTACAAATCTACGATCTTTTGCACGCAACTTTATAGGGCAGCTACCAAAATTCAACTGATTAAGCCTAATTTTTTTAAAGATAATTTATCTGGTTTCGTTATAATTTTTATTTTCTTCAAAATCAATGTTGAATGCTGGCTAGAATCTTTACAAGAGTGGTAATTCTTTCTCCTAATTTTTACTTTTGAATTACTTTACTCTAGAGTTACGCTGTTGCCCATTACGCTGTAATTTAAAGATAATTAACGTCAAATACACATAATCTTTTAAACGATTAATGATTTGCAAAGAGCATTTTATTAAATGTGCATTTAATTCTTTGATCGACTTTTTGTCATAATTGTTTATATTGATTATTCTTTTGGAAATAAAACTAAAACCGAAACCGAAACTAAAATCGAATCTTCTACAGTATCTGGTCTATGGGGAATAGTGAAGGTGTCATAGTAAAGTGGTCCATTAACCTTACTCTCAAACCAAGGGTTGAAGGTTCGAATCCAAGCCCGGCACTAACGTCATTTGGCAAGACATTAATGCACATTTGCCACTCTCCAATCTTCGCGTAAATGGGCACCTGGCTACAACTGGGTAGATAATAGTTGCAAGGCCCTCAAAAAGAACATCATTGATGCTGATATGGCTTACCTACGTAAAAAAACACTTTATTATTACATTAAAAAAAAAATCACATCATATAAATTGTGAACAAAAGGAAAACAAATATATATTATTCGTTTTTATGTTACACAGGGTACCCACATGGGTATTAATACTGCTCTTCCTGCGGGCCCTGCGTAGTAGATTAATATCAGACCATATTCAATTCAATTCAAATCAAATGAACATTTATTTTCTTCCATTCAGTTTGACAACATATTTGACATCTGTTCAAACAATACAATTTATACGTAGGAACATACAAATAAATAAAGAACTTGTATTACAAGGAAGAAGGCGCGAAACCCGATAAGCAGAGCTTGTAATGGGTACGCCCGAATATATATTCATTATAAATGGAAGAAATATAATATAATATAATATAATATAATATAAATTGTTGATTATTAAAGTAACGGTGTATAGAGTACCGACGTGTGACATAAATGTCTCGGTTGCTGCAATTTCCAAACAACTTTGTGCTAAACAATGGTGTGATAATCACACCGGCGCCAACCACTACATTTGCCCTGCTTTTGATGCTTGAATGTTTTCGCGGTGAACCTCGTGCGAAGGCTCTTTTTTGGGGAACCACTTAACTACTATACCAGATAATTTGTCAAGCTTTATTGGACACGGCACCCTTTAAGAAACGAACAAAAATACCACATATAATGACGTTTTAGCAGGTTAAAATATGTAGTTATGTAATAGCCACACTACATAAGATATAAAATAATGTATGCGCCCAATAAACATTTTATACAAGTAATATATTTGGTCACCTCGATACATGAATATGAGGATATTGTGGCATTTCGTTGCCCAGAATGATCCTGTTTATACATGTCGCTACCGCGTTAATAAAAAGGGATTTCTGTATTATAGATAAAGATATATTCAGGCACTTTGCTGTCATAGTAGGATAGTCAGGCACCGCATTACCCAATTATGGAGGTATACTGGAACTTTGCTGACTGAATGATTTTGTGATGTACTTGGTATCGAAGTGAAGTACAAAGCAAGATTCTGCCACGATCCACTAAACCCTTTTGAAATTTGCACAAAGATGGGTGTAAACTTAAAAATTCCTCGCATTCATAAAGAAAACAATGTTTGGTTTACGCTGCATTCATGAATTTGTAAGTTTTCATGACGAGAACAGCTCAGTTGATCAGACCCGAGAGACGGTGGGGTCACTGGGGTGCATGTCGGTGGTAATGCTCACCACAAAGCAAGAGAGAGAGAGAGAGAGAGATAGAGAGAGTCCCTAATCTGCAGTGTAAACAAACTTTGCCAGAACATG
This sequence comes from Strongylocentrotus droebachiensis, assembly GCA_035222895.1. NCBI lineage: Eukaryota > Metazoa > Echinodermata > Echinoidea > Camarodonta > Strongylocentrotidae > Strongylocentrotus > Strongylocentrotus droebachiensis. Next base: position 120,215 of record JAVYIG010002936.1, on the reverse strand, counting down.
GCCAGCCCGTCCGAAATATATTTATTTAGATGGTCATATCTCAGCCAATAATTAACATATTCTTTTTGATGCTCTTTCGGAAAATGAAGAAAAAAAAAAGAGAAATTCTAAAAATAGATTTTTGATGACGACTCAGCACTTTAAATCCTTTGAACTTTCTGTACTACTATATGTCCAATCACTATAATTGTCCAGTCATACCGAGATGCTGGCAAAAAACTAGAGGAAAACAAATATTTACAAAAAGCACCTTTTCTGCTCAAAATCTATATTAATTTTCACAACCTACATAATTCAATGAAATTGATACCAACTTGAAAATGATTTAATTATCAATCTTTGGACACCAAATCCGTGGTGATTAGAGGTTTTACTTACAAGTTATCGTTAAAACTCGATGTTAACCCTGCAAACACGTAAAATGCATACAGTTAATACACATGTTGGCGAAAATGTAATTTTTGGGGAAATCAAATCCATAACCTTGGGTTGCTTTAACTTTTCACTAAAACAAGAGGTAAGCCTCTTCTGTGCACATGATATATTTCTTGTACATGGGCAACTTCCTGGCAAGTAAATCAAAATGTTGATGTATGAAAGATAACGGTTTTTGATAAAATTAAATATTTCGAAAACGTATCACACAAATCATGTTTGTTACTAAAATTTGCGATGTTTATTAATCTCAATCCCGTTGAAATTGCTATCAAAATGTAGATAATTTAATTTTCTTACATATGACACCAAACCTATGGTGGTAAATTGTTTTCTTTAAATATTAATTACAAATTTACTATTTTTCGTCAAAACGGGCCGCTTTTTTGACGACCCTTCCGATTAAGGGGTGTTCGCTACAAATTAAAAAAAATAAACACTATTGAAATATTGTGTATTATGATAAAAAAAATTGAATAAAGAAGGTGTGCTCAGAAAGTGTGGTAGTGGGAGGCAACTCAAAAACTAAGCATGATATTTGACTTTGGCCCTCCGCTCAATGTATAAGTTGGTATTTTCTATTTTCTCCTCCTTAATGTAGGCCTATTTGCATCACAGTAATGTTTAATAAATCAGATTCAGGTTAATACTTGATTACAAAATACACTATATAGAATTATAATAAAAGAAGTTAACAATTTTATGCTTGATTTCAATAGTTTTTCGTTTTTCCTAATTTCTTTAAGAATGCAAATATTTCTTCCCCATTAAGAGAAGTAAAAGTAGTGAAATCAATTATGAAATTATCAACTTGTATAATTTGTGATTCTATATAGTGTATTACTTAATAATGTACATACTTTTATAAAAATATCGTGCAATTCAGCCCCCCGGGCTGCGATGCATCTTTTTGAATAAATAAACATTGATCATTATTGTAAAATATCTCTGATTCTTTCCAGGCCACCGGGCCAAAACCACTGACAATGGCTATCCGACGAATCACGGCAGCTCTTTCATGGGTCCTGCTATTACTGTTTACGGTAAGTTGACATTTCAAAATGGCGTCTTGATGCTTGAAGCTTCTAATTCCCAGTTTTTTTAATGCCGATTTTCTAAACTATCAATATGGTCTAACATTCATTTAAATATGAAGTGGAAAGATTAAAAAAAAAAAAATTCTCATATTTTTTCTTTTTGTCTTCAACCTTCTTCTTATTGATTTCTGTATTTTATAAAGATGCTGTGTAGTCTACAATATGAGAAACATCAGGCGCGGATCTACGGGGGGTTTAGGGGGTTTAGGGGGCACCCCCCCCCCCCCCAAAAAAAAAAAAAGAAAGAAAAAAGAACGCACGCTGGAGAGAAACCCTTTCAAGTGCAAATATTGTGAGAAGATATTCAACTCATCTGGTAACTTAACCAAACACAATTGATAACTCTGGATATAACTGTGTATTTAACTGTTACTTGATTAAAAAGACGTTATCATGCACTGCTTTTTATGGTCTCCATTGTGTTATGCCAGGAAAACATCACTTACGGGGTTCAAATAAACACCCCCCAAAAAATCGGCTCGCCGCTTCGCGGCTCGTGGACGAGGCTCCGCATCGTCATTATTTTGGTCACCCGGCCCCCCCCCCCTTAGCAAAAAGCTAGATCCGCCCCTGAACATAATACACTTACATGGGTTCAATCATTAAAAGTATTATTCATCAAAATGATTATTAAACCATATATGGATATTTATATAGCGCCGGTATCCGCCAGGCTCTAAAGCGCTCGGCGCTGTACATAATCACAAAATATAACTTTCTTAACTAAAATAAAGTAAACTAAAACAACACAAATTTTTACGCCGCTACATTGACATGATTAGATAGCACTGTTTAGAAAGAAATGGGTTTTTAGAGCAACTTTGAAGTCATGAAGGGCAGTTAAATTACGAATACTAAGTGGCAGCTTATTCCAAAGGGACAGACCAGAATGAGAAAATGCTATCCCCCCAGGAACTTCGCGTCTTAGGGACAACCAATAAGGAGGATTGAGATGAGTCTTGTAGGCTTATACTTAACAATCAACTTGATATTGTAGGTAGGAGCATATAGATGGTAGACGAACTGGTTGTAAACTAAGAGGTATTTCTTCACCCATAAACTTGCTCAGTCGTGAATACAATGGTATGTTGCAGTAATCGCCAAGTAAAAACTCTCCTCGGAATATGTGACTGGGACTGTGAACTCAATCTATCACGGAATTAATCGACCTTTGAACTTTAGCTTTTGTGAAAATGGCAGGACCTTTATGCATTTGATATGTGTTATTAGTTTGTTGTTATGATTACATGATTTATTTAGGTGCTCATAAATGAATTTAAATGCATTCTGTTTTCCGATGATTCTTCTATTGCATCTTACTATTTTCCTTATTTCTAGAAACGTTCTTCTGGTGATATGTGCTTCAAAAATATATTATATATCAAAGTATATTAGAATTATTACTAATGTCATTATTATTAATGCCCCCGGCCCCGGCCCCCACTCCAGTGCTATTTAGGGTACGCGTGTCCTTTTGAAAACACCCAGTCCGGTGAGTAAAGTCAGTACGGGCCGATTATGTGTGTGTTACGAGCCGAACTTTGCTGCGTGAAGTACCCCTTTACCGGACATTTTGGGAACATAACGATGCGGTCCCTCCGTTTCCGGAGGCGTCGTTTTTTTCTGCGGCACAGATTGGGGCTTTTTAAAAAGAGGACTTGATTTAACCCTAACTCTAACCCTAAACTGTCCCATATAGGCTCAACAGTAACACGCACCTATAACCCCAATCTGTACCGCAGAAAAAAAAAACGCTTCCCGGGATAGGCTTAGGGGTAGGGTTAGGGTTAAATCAAGACCTCTCTTTAAAAAAAAAGCCCCAATCTGTGCCGCAGAAAAAAAAGACGCTTCCCGGAGTGTTTGTGTGTGTGTGTGTGTGTGTGGGGGGGGGGGGATGATCTGGTACCATACTTGTGAATATCTGAAACACGTTAGAATTGGCTGCAGAACTGGGAATGTAGTCGTGAGTTTAGACATTACATAATTATGTTCTTTGTTGAAGTTTCCTCGATACGAAACAACAGTAAGAGATTTGAATAAAGGATCGCTATATACTGGATCGTGGGTGAATTATATACGTAAAATATTATTATGCAGTGCACAAAGCTTTTTAAAACGTGTTCGATATGTAGTTTCCAATATTTTAATAGTAATATTAATAGTAATACGATAAAGATTTTGGGCTGTTCGGTCGCAAAATACGGTTCGGTCGCAAAAATTTTCCATCGCGGCACCATCGACAGAAACGGCCTGGATGGCTCGCAAACCGCAAAGCCCAGTGCCCGCCCGCAAACAGACTGTCCAGCACCGACGATTGGCGGTGATCTGTGAACGCAGCTTTCTACCAGGCGTCTGTATTTCTTCCCCAGAAATCAGTGGGTTCTATAGTGGTAGGAACACAAGAACTAAAACTCTAAAATATTAATGATGCTCTTA